>OW240917.1:190624936-190872592 GCA_933207985.1 Pelobates cultripes
GAGAGAAAGGGAGCAGCCTGGCACACCAGCCACAGCCAGCAGCACTGAAGGAAAAAAAAGGTAAGTTAACAGCAAATATATGTCTATGTGTACTTATGTCAGTGTGTGTGAATCTGTTTGTGCATCTGTGTGTCAAGCAGGGGCGTACCTAGAGCATTTGGCACCCGGGTCGGATCCTGTGCTTGGCACCCCCCTCTTCCCCCTCAAAACCTGTAAAAAATGTTAAAGGTTTTATTTCTTTTATTTTTACAATTTGTAAACTTTGCAAAACCGCTGTCAGCCCCTCCTACAAAACCTTTGTCCTGCCCTTCTACAAATCCTGTACTGCCCCATCTACAAAACCCCCGCAACCCCCTTCCACAAATCCCCTGCTTATCCCCCCTTATAAAGACTCCTGTCCCAATACAAAACCCCCACCCCCTTCTACAAAAATCCCTGCAGCCCCACACACACATTTACAGGCAGACAGTCACACACTCAGTTACAGACAGACAGTCACACACTCAGTTACAGGCAGACAGTCACACACAGTCACAGGCAGACAGTCACACATACACATTTCCTCCGTGCGGCCAGTTTATCAGCTGTTTGCTTGTGTGAGCTGCACTGGCCGCACGGCACCCTAACTACTATGGGACACTGTGCGGCCACAGTTCACACAGCCCCCTCCAGCCAGGGCCGGTGCAAGGATTTTTGCCGCCCTAGGCAAAAGTAAAGTTTGCCGCCCCCCCCATGTGACATCATAATGCCCCACCCATATGATTTGCCATGTTAACTAACGCCAGTGCTGCAAAGCCGCTGTTTAGCATTGGGGTAAAAGGCCTGTGCAGGGACAGGGAGAGACACCAGAACCACTACATTAAGCTGAAGTGGTTCTGGGGACTATAGTGTTTTTAATGTGAGGTAAATAGAGCTTAGTGCCACGTAATAATATACTAGATTGCCTACTTACAAATCTGTAGATGAGGATGTGATGATGGGCTCTAGCTGCAGTCTGGCTCCACTGGTCTGGTGTAGAACAGGCTTTCTGGAGGCGGTTTGTAACTGTGGTCACAAAAATCAATGTTCTGGGAGAACGGGAAGCAGCTCCATTTTTTGGGGGTCCTTTACACAGCTCAAGGTCTGGGTCCCGGGGTCCACCTTCATGTTCCACCAATGAGTTTGTTCACAGGGGGTGGAGTGTGTAGGGGATGTCCTGATATGTGTGTAAGGAATGCATTTTGTGAAATTGTGTTTGTATGTGTAAGGGCTGCAAGGTGTGTTTTTGTGTATGTATGGGATGCATTGAATGTGTGTAAGGGGTGCATTGAGTGTGTGTAATGAATGCATTGTGTGTTTCTGTGTGTGTAAGGGATGCATTGTGTGTAACGGTTGCATTGCTTGTGTATGTGTGTCTGTGTGCAAGGGGTGCATTGTGTGTATGTGATGAATGTCAATCTCTCCTCCCGCTCCAATTTCCTTCTCCTCCTCCCAATTTCTCTTTCTCTCCCCGCCTCCTAATTTCTCTTTCTCACCCCCCTCCTAATTTCTCTCTCACCCCCGCCCTATTTTCTCTCACCCCCCCTCCTTTCTCACCCCCCCATTTCTCTTTCTCACCCCCCCTTATCTCTCTCTCACCCCCCCTTATTTCTTTTTCTCACCCCTCTCTCACCCCCCCTTATTTCTCTTTCTCACCCCTTATTTGTCTTTCTCATCCCCTAATTTCTCTTTCTCACCCCCTTATTTCTCTTTCTCACCCCTTATCTCTCTCTCTCCACCCCCTTATTTCTCTCTCACCCCCCTTATTTATTTTCTCACCCCTCTCTCCACTTATTTCTCTTTCTCACCCCCCTTATTTCTTTCTCACCCTCTCACCCCCTTATCTCTCTTTCTCACCCCTTATTTCTCTTTCTCACCCCTCTCTCACCCCCTTATTTCTCTTTCTCACCCCTTCTTTCTCACCCCTCCTCTCCCCCTTCTTTCTCCCCCTCCCCCCTACCTCCCTGTAGCGTGGCCGAGCCCTGTATAGTCCGCGGGTACAGGGAGCTTTTGTTTCCTGTACCCGGCCGGACTAACAGGAAGTGCACACTCAGTGTGCACTTCCTGTTAGTCCGGCCGGGTACAGGAGACAGCTGCTCTCTGTACCCGTCGGACCATGCTGCAGTGAGGGAGCTGACAGGAGCGTTCCCTCCTGTCAGCCTCTCCTCAGGCTGCGCCCGGGCGGTGCGGTCCGCCCTCATGGACGCACCGCCCGGGCAAAGCTGCAGCCGCCTGAGGCTCTTCACAGAGCGCTCGGGCGGCTGCAGCATGGGGGGCGGGGGGGCTGGCCATGGCACCCCCCACCCGGCTGGCACCCCCGCCCCCCCCTTAGTACGCCACTGGCTGTAGTTATAGTGCTGGTAGGCTTCTTCACGTGGGCTCACTTTGTTTCAGTGCACACGTCAAAAACAATGTTCCCCTACAGGCGGTACCCTAAAATCTTCCACCCCAATAAACTTTCCAAATCTATAACGCTACCTGTCTACTCATCCTTCTTTATAACTGGTAGAATTTCTCACGTTTACTAACTGGTTTTACACAGGGTTTGTGTCACTCCACATAGGTATTTTGGAACACCCCATCCTACAGTCAGCACTCACAGTTCCCATCAGAGTACAAAACTCTTACTTAATTAAATCACCAACGGTTTCTTGATAGGGCCTTTCACAACACTACCTTTACACCTCCTGGAGGACAAACGCCTAGGAATCGCCTCAGGGAATTTTACATTTTAAAGAGACTTATCATTTGATTTTTCTGCACCTCACTCACCCACTTCTCCTAGCTTAAATACTCTGTCCCTGTCATTTTCCTTCAGTTCGCCAGAATTGACGAGGCCATGCAAGCAATCATTCATTCCGGGAAGGCTGCCTGGTTATGTAAATCAGACTTTACTAACATGTGTAAATTACTACCCATTCTTCAGTCAATCTGGCATCTACATGAAGCTAAGTGGGAAGCCACTATTTCGTTACTAGACCAACATTCGGCTTCATATGTAGCGATATCTTCGCCGGAACATATGCAGATGTCTTACGCTACTTAGACAACTTCCTCACCATCGAACCACACAAAAGCACGCCACACAGCCTGAATCACATGTTCACTCTGTTCAAAGATTAGGAGCACCCATAGCCCGGACAAAACACAGAGATCACATTCCCGGGGTTTACACTCAGTTCTATTTATATGCAGGCCAACCTGCCACAAGTGTAAGTAGATAGAATTCTTTTACATCAACATCTGCACGTCACAAGACTCTTGCACCAGGAATCCGCTACAGTCACTACCCAGTTCACTCAATTTTGCGGGGAGAATAATTCCACAAGGTAAGTCTTTATTTCCAGAATCCTCTTTCTTGCATGGTTTCCCTGTCGACGACTCCACAGCTCTCTTAGACAAACCAGCTAGAGCTGATATTAAGAAGGTGGCATCTGTTCCTGTCCTCTTGGAATGGCAGGTCACTACTTGTTCTCCCTGTTTCCGACGATTCCCCTATGGTCCGGACTGACGCATCAGGTGCCGTAGATTATGCAGCAAATTTTGGTTACAAATAGGTACACGTCTCTTGGCCAATTGAGTCTACCTCGCAAGTAAATTTCAATACCACCTCAGCACTATTTGAATCTACCCAATCGTAGCAGCTACACATATATACGGGGCAAAGAGTGGAGAGGGCAGTCGGTCAGATGCTTTTGTAATATCATTAACAAAGGCCACTCTCAGTCCCTCTCGATTATTAACTTGGTAAGGAGTCTTACCAGGCTAGCGGCAAATCTTCAATTCTGCCTAACTTATGTTCACATTCTGGGTATTCAGGTTAACGCAGCTGACGCTCTCCCATACTCTAATTTGCAGGAATTTTTAAGAGGTCATCCATCAGCAAACTCACAGCCCAAGGAGCCTCCAAGCTTCACAGTCCTAATTATGAATTAAATACTCTGTTGCTCCATAGTAGGTCGCTCGCACAGGCTGGTTTATACCTTAATTTAAGAAAGCCTATTCCAAGAGCATATCAGTTGTTTAAAGGTTTGTTTGTGTTTATTGTGTGATAAATGTTTCTATTTGTAAATATGGTCGCATTTACAACTTTGCCACTTTTCTCCTAAATTAGTTTACAATACTATCAAACCTTACTTCACAGGCATAAACATTTGTGTATTACTCATACCAAAACGAGCCATACTGGTCCTCCAGTAGAGATGATAATATTATCTTACCTCTACCAAATCAGGTCCTATCCACGTTTTGGATAATCTTTTGGAATCTCAACTCACTTCCATCCCTGATTCCCCACTAGTAGCTTTTCAAGGGAAACCCTTAACCAATAAACGTTTTATGCTTTACATTCGTACGACATAACCCTCATTCCTTCTCAGGCCATTTATTACGCATTGGAGCAGCCACAGCTGCCTCCGGTAATCACGTACCAACTCACATCATTAAAATATGGGTCGGGGGAAATCATCCGCATACAACAAATACATCCCCAATCCTGAGAAAGAAATAAGATTGTCTTTCTGTGAAATGTCTAAATAATGATCTGCTGAATAAATGTATCTGACTTGTAAGAAACGCTTCTTATATTTTTGCCCTCTTTTACAGGTCTAACCTCAGGTCAGTTTCGGCACACTTCAACTGACTTTGCTCTTACTACTATTGCTTCCTTATTATTGTTCCTTACGTCCTCGAAATGTGCCGTACACAAATAGAAGGCTTGGCCTGTAATTGTGGGAGGTACATGGAACCCTACTTAAACCCAGTGAGTCCCTGCTTACCTGTCGTCGATGATCTTGGAAGTGCCCCCCCCACCGCATCCTCTATTTATTCTCATATCACCTAGATGGGCCCTCTTTTACAGGTCTAACCTCAGGTCAGTTTCGGCACAACTGACAATATAGAATATTGGTCCTTTCAGAGTAAAAATTTTAATTATACAGTAAGCACTCACATGCAGACACAGACAATTTCACTGACACAAGCTGGTTGATACACAGCCTCATAGACAAACAATCTCACTGATACATAAGGTCATTGACATAAAAACACAAGCTCACTCAGTAGCAGGCACACACACACACGCAAGCCCACTCACTAGCAGGCGCGCACACACACAGAGCTTAATGTAGTGGTTCTTGTGTCTATAGCCTGTCCCTGCAGGCCTTTCAATGTAAACACTGACTTTTTAGAGAAAAGGCAGTGTTTACATTGCTTCCTAGTGACAGACACTCAGACGGTCACTAGAGGTGCTTCCTGTGTCAGTGCGGATTGGCTAAGATCATCAAGCTTGATGAGCTCAGCCATAGAAGCAGGGCCAGATGAGGGGAGATCAGCACGACGTGGGAAAAAAAAAAAGAGGTGAGTAAAAACACATATACATAAACATACCATGACAGACACACACACACACCTTGACCCAGACACACCATGACAGACAGACACACACAAACACCATGACAGGGACACACACACATACCATGACAGACACACACCTTAACACACACACACACCATAACACAGACAGACCGTGACACAGACACACCCACACCGTGACACAGACACACATTACACGACACAGACCATGACACAGAGAGACCGTGACACAGACACATACACACATTACATGACACAGACAGACACACACCATGACAAACACACACCATGACACAGAGAGATCGTGACATAGACAGACACACATTACATGATAGACACACACACTCACACACAATGACACAGACACACCATGACACAGACATAAACACAGACACACCATGACACAGACAACTTCTGGGTGGTCAATTGACGGCACACTCCATTCCCAGGTGGTCGGTCATTCGTCTGTTTGTTCGGTAGATTCAATCTACCGAATGCCCAGGCAGAAAGGCATGAACAAGCCTTTCTGCAGGGTAGAATACCAGTTTTGAACATGGGGCCATAGTCCAGCGGCAGGAGGCGAGCAAACTGGCTTCTCCAATGTCCAGTGGCGAGGTTGGTTCCGCCACACTATGTTCCAAATATAATCTTTGTCGTATCATAACATTTTTGTATTGATACTTTGCTGTCAAGACAAAAATAAAGAATTTAATATATATATATATATATATATATTATTGAATGGTTTACTGTGGTGAATTATGCTTCAGAGGTAAGTAAAATGTGTACATATCTCCGCAACTTTCTGTATTCAGGGAGATGCAGCTGCCACATGATGCCTCTACATAGGAATGCCGTACAAAGACTCGAGTACTTGGGCATTCCTTTAATAGGTCCATGTGGGCCTACTTGTATGGCATTGCAGAGCTTAATTGATTTCACTTACTTTTCCCAGGCTGTGCCCAGCAAGTCAGAAAGTCCATATAAATTAGTATATTGAAACCAGTGAGATTTAAAGAAATAAAAGAAATGAAACAACCCATAGCTGACTCTAAATAGCTACAGGCATGTACATAAGTTACACAAATGACCGTTTTCCGGTTTTTAAACACTCGTTGTTGCATACTCTGTGCATGGTGCAAAACTGCCAATAGGTGGAGCTATTCAATAGTGTCATAGCACTGTCAGTTTTTGGTAGCTGTAATATCTGTTACGAATAGTATATTTGTGGATGAGCAGAGTCACAAAGGAAGACAAAATGTGTTGATAAGAATGCAACGGAAAATAAATTATCTTTTTCCTTAGAGAAAGTTAACAACCTAATGCTTCAAACTTTTTTTTTTATTGGTAAAACAGCCAATGTATCTATCACATCCGCAAAATTATTGATAGAATACTTAAAGGGTAACTGACCATTCATAGCTTTTGTAGTAATAGTTTTACTTACTCCTATATCTAATAAATATTTGTTCCTGATGTGTGGAAAATAAAATTAAATTTATAAATTCACACTTTTTTTTTTATCCTGCAACTGGGTACCTCCATCTTAGCTCCCTGTGAGTCATTATTGTAAGCTCTGTCTTGTATACTTGGCAGTCAGCATAGAGCACAAGAACAGAGAAGCGGAAATGTGAAACAAAACTTTAATTTCTTCCAGATAGCGACTAAAGGCTCTTCCTGAAGTTCCACAGAGTTTAACTCAGTGAAATGACGCTGGGCGTTCTCACACTTTGTATGAGAACATCCAGCATCTACAAATCACCATAGAAAACCATTGATTCAATGCTTTCCTATGGGTAAGGCCTAATGTGCATGCTAACCGTGCATGTGCCTTAGATTTGGGGGAGAGGCACAGAGGCAGAAGGACACTGTAGTGTTAGGAATATAGTTTTGTATGCCTAACACTACACTGTTCCTTTGAGTAAGTAGTTTTGGTGTATAGATGCCCCTGTAGTCTCACTGCTCAATTCTTTGCCATTTAAGATTTAAATCCCTTTGTTTATGCACCCTTGTCAAACCTCCCTGCAGAAGCTGCTCTCTAATTAGGCGATTTAGGCAGGCCGCCTAAGGCCTCGCGCTGGCTGGGGCCTCGCGGCCACCTAAACCACCTGTGGGCAGACTGTGTCAGGTCCTCGGTCACTGACTGAGGACCTGACACCAGGAGGGGGCCCGGCGGCTTGCCCGGTATGCAGCCGGGTGCGAGGCCTCACCTGGCTGCCCGGCCACCATCGCAGACACAGGTCTGCAGCTCCGCAGTGAGCAGAGCTGCAGACCATGTGTCTTGCGAGAATTGGCCAATCAGAGCATTACCACGGCAACGCTCTGACATCTCGCGAGATTACATGGTTTGCAGCAGACCAGAAGCAATGGCCACCGGACCACCAGGGAAGAAAAGGTAAGCTCTCTCGCCCCCCACTTTCACCTCCGACCACCACACCCCACTACGCCTCCGGCTACTACCCCTTCAGCCTCACAACCCCCACCACCCTCAGCCTCACTGCCTTCAGCCTCCCCAGCCCCCCCACCGCCTCAGCCTCCGCTACCCCACCACCCGCAAGCCTCACCTCCCTTCAGCCTCACCACCTACCACCCTCAGCCTCACTACCCCTTCAAGCCTCACCACCTACCACCCTCAGCCTCACCACCCCCAGCCTCACCACCCCCCCTTCGTCCTCAGCCTGCACCCCCCCTTCCTCCAGCCTCACTACCCCCTTCAGCCTCACCCCTCCCCTTCACCTCAGCCTCACCACCTTCACCGCCCAGCCTCACCACCCCCACCACCCTGAGCCTCACCACCCCCACCACCCTCAGCCTCACTACCCCTTTCAGCCTCACCACCCCAACCACCCTAAGCCTCACCACTCCCCTTCACCCTCACCACCCGCCTTCACCCTCAGCCTCACCACCCGCCAGCCTCACCACCCCCTTCACCTCAGCCTCACCGCCCCCCCCTTGCCGCCCCCCACCACCCACCTCAGCCTCACCACCCCCTTCACCTCCAGCCTCACCACCTCCCACTTCCGCCTCCACCACTTCCCTCACCACCGCCGCCTCACCCCCACCACCTCAGCATCACCCTCCCCACCACCCTCCAGCTCACCCCCTCCACCACCCTCAGCATCACCCTCCCACACCACCCCCACCATCAACCCCCCCTCCTTCTCACCAAGCCCCTCCTCCTTCTCACCATCACGCCCCCTCCTTCTCACCATCACCCCTCCTCCTTCTTACATCACCCCTCCTCCTTCTTACATCACATCACCCCTCCACCTTCTTACATCACATCACCCCCTCCTTCTCCCATCACCCCCTTCCCTCTCACATCACCCCTTCCTTCTCCACTGTCACCCTTTCCTCTCAAATGCCCACTTCCCTCTCACATCCACCCCCCTTCCCTCTCCATTTAAATACCCCTCTCACATTATCCCCCCTCCCTCACATTGTCCCCCCCTCTCCGCTCTCCGCATCACCATCACCTCCCTCTCACTATCACCTCCCTCTCCCTCACACCATCACCCCCCCCCCATACACACTTCAAGCAGCTACTCCATACACAAAGGGTCTCAGACAAAAACGCAAACATGCTCACAGAGACATACATTTACACACAAGGATACTCTCTGTCAGACACACTCTCAGGCACATACACATACATCAATGTGCCACTTTTTTGTTAGTGGGGCCTCATGTTTGAGTTTCGCCTAAGGCCTCATAAAGTCTAGAGCTGCCTCTGCCTCCCTGCATGTGTCTTACATAGTCTTCCTAAACACTTAGATATATCTAATCTTTAAATTTCCTCTATTGTACATATGTCTGATTTAAGATGCTTTTTTCCATGTGAGTCACAGCCAGGGGAGGTGTGGCTAGGGCTACCTAAACAGAAACAAAAGTGATTTAATTCCTAAATGGCAGAGAATTGAGCAGCGAAACGTCATGATCTGACCTGGAAACCAGCACCGGGCGAGGATCTTCCACGCCACGTCTGCCATCTGCCTGTGTCACTCCTTTCCTCTCTATGGTCCAATCAATGCATAAATGCATCTCATAGTGAAGCATTAGTTGGATTGTTTGACCATGTCAGAGCACATGAGTTCTCTGTGAGTAGGTAAGGAGAAGGAGAGGAATTAAAGTTGCTTTTTAAAAAAAAAAAAAAAAAAAAAGGAAGAAGCTAATTACATCTGTCGCCAGTTTGCAGTACGCGCTGACGACAGATGTATTTTTTGCACACAGTTGGTGCAACTAGCCACAGGCATAAAAGTGACACCAGACTGATACCACACTGACCACTTCTAAAGCATAAATGGTCATGATCGTTGGCGTAACCTTTTAAATCAGGCCTGTCCAACCTGCGGCCCCCCAGATGTTGACGAACTACAATTCCAATGAAACAAATAGCCAGGGAATCATGGGAGCTGTAGTTCAGCAACATCTGGGGGGGCGCAGGTTGGACAGCCCTGATTTAAATAGAGGTAGTAATAATGCTAGATTAGAATAGATACAAATATTATAAATATTTTCTTCACAAATTATAGTTTTATCTCTGTCACAATAATGTCAGATAAAGTAAGTACAGATATCTGATATAAAACCAGGCATTTTAAATAATGAATGTTTGCGTGGAATTGCAGTGATAATTTTTTTTCTCTGGTTTCTCATGAATTCTACAAGCTGCTAGGTGAGACATGGAACCAGGACCACCATCAAGGGGTGACAACCATAAAGATTGTCACGGGCCTGGGCTCCATGTGTAGAGGCGGAACTGCTGCCGGTGCAGCTGCACCGGGGTCCGTACGCTGATAAGGTGATGGGCCCTATATCTTCAGGGGCCCGGTCAGTGCTGTGGCCGTGTAATAGCTCGACCAGGCCCCTTTAAAAAAGGGAGGAAGTGATGGCCGATCACTTACTCCCAGCTCACTCCGCATGGGAGGAAGGAGACACAGCCAGGCCGTGAGGAGGGGAGAGCCCGAGCCCACACCAACTCCCATCAGCCCCAAATACCCTCCTGCAAAGAAAAGATAAGAAACAGGAGGGTGGCTGAAAAATGAGCTGTGTATGTCTGTTAGTATGTCTGTATGTATGTCTGTCAGTATGTATGTGTGTGTGTCAGAATGTATGCATGTATCTGTACATATGTCTTTCAGTATGTATGTATGTCAGTATCATGGGTGTCCACAGGGGGGGAAGGGGGAGCACAAGTGAGGCATGGGGGGGCAGCCTATAGATTAGGCAAGTGAGGCATGGGGGGCAGCCTATAGATTAGGCAAGTGAGGCATGGGGGAGCCTATAGATTAGGCAAGTAAGGCATGGGGGGCAGCTTATAAATTAGGCAAGTGAGGCATGAGGGGACAGCTTATAGATTAGGGAAGTGAGGCATGGGGGGTGGGGGGAGGGGCAACATAAATGAAGAGTCAGCAAGGAGCAGAAAGGGTCTGCAAGGAGCAGGGGCAGCAAGGGGCAGGAAGGGTCTGCAAGGAGCAGAAAGGGACAGAAGGAGCACAAAGGTAAAGGAGCAGAAAGAATCAGAAGGAGCACAAAGGTAAAGTAGAAGAAGAAGCAGAAAGGGATAGCAAGGAGCACAAAGCTAAAGTAGGAGAAGGAGCAGAAAGGGTCTGCAAGGAGCAGAAGGGAATCAGAATGAGAAAGCAGCAGAAGGGCACAAAATAAGCAGAAAGGAGCAGAAAGGTAAAGGAGCAGAAGGAGCTAAATATAGAAGACCGTGTCAGAAGAAAAAGAAGACTGTCAAATGATGGAGAAGAAAAGGAGATTGGAGCAGGAAGGACAAATTAAGTGAACCCTCCACTTTATTCTGGATACCACATCATAAGGCTTTGGTACCTGGGCCTGGCAGGTAAACTCTGGACCTTCTCATCTCCCCAGGTAAAAAAAATATATCAGTGTTAATGTGTTCACTTTTATTTACAGGAGTGTCAGGAAGCACAGAGTGCCACTGGGTAGGGGTGTTGCTGATTGGCTAGAGCGGTCAGCTGGCACTCTAAGCCAATCAGTAGCTCCCCATTCATAACAAAGTAAAAAACTTTTATGAACCTGGAACTAGCGATTGGCTTGGAGCGTCAACTGTCAACTCTAGCCAATCAGCGGCACCCATGCCTGACGTCAATCTGCACTTCCTGACACTCCGTTTCAGATGCCGAATACCACTGAGCGACCTGGAGCTGGAGGAAGCCTTTGGGGTTAAACCATTTGAGAGCGGTTTAACCCCTTAAAGGAAAGAGAGCACCCAGGGGCTTCCTATCATCATAGCATTTTCATTTAGATGAAGTTGCTATGGTGACCAGAATGTTCCTTTAATTTGCTTAAAGGAACACTATAGTGTCAGGAATACAAACATGTATTCCTGACACCATAGTTGTGAAAACGCTATTCACCCTGGCTTTATGTGATGATGACTATGCTCCTCCCCTTCATGACACTGTCAAAAAGGGGCCAAGCATGGATGTTATTACAATTATGCCCCCCCCCCCCCGGAAAAAGTCCTGCGGACGCCCATGGTCAGTATGTATGTATATGTATGTCAGTATGTATGTATATATATATCAGTATGTATGTTAGTATGTGTCTGTGTGTCACTATGTATGTTTGTGTGTCTCTATATGTGTGTGTGTCTGTTTCAGTATGTGTCTGTGTCAGTATGTGTGTATCTTTGTGTGTGTGTGTGTATGTGTGTGTGTATTCTTGTCCTTTTTGTATCAGTGCATGTGTTTGTGTCTGTGTGTGTGTATTCCTGTGGGCAGGGTTTGAAGGCAGGCCCCAACATCTCTGATGGCGGTCGTGTATGGAACACATATATATTCTTCAAAACATGGCCAACATGTTGGCTACAAATATGTAGGGGCATCCAGATTATGTGTTTTTGTTGGGCACACGGATGTTTTACAGTCTAGAGTTATACATAAAAAGCACTTTTGCCTTAGACTGACAGTATTATTCACTAAGTGAGTATGCAGCAGGGCCGGACTGGGGATACAAAACAGCCCTGGAAAAAAAATTCGTGCCAGCCCCATAAGTCACTGCGCCATATATTGTCGCGTGTAATATGTAAGGCTATGTCTTGCCAGGACAGATGATTGAGTAATATATATATATATATATATTGCTTTTTCTAATATAAAATATTTGTTGTGGAAATAAGGTCTGCACATATTTCCTAGATAGAGAAAATGTCTATTTACTCATTCCACGATATATATCACATATAAAGCTAAACACACATATTTTAATCAAGATGGCTGCTAGAAGCTTCTAATCCCTCCTTCCCCCTCCCTTCCCCTCCTAACGTCGACTAACTACCTCGTGCATCAAGATGGCGCCGGGAAACCGTGGGAGACCCTCATGGTCCCGGTGACATCACCTACAGTAGGCAGAGCATTAGAGCAAGCACTTAACACCTAACCAATTATTGATGTATTATTCCATGTTATCTCTGACAATGCATATGATGTAATTTTGCTTTAAAAGGGACTTGCCGTCCCCTCTGAATAAACATTCCTCAAGTTATTCAACAACCTGGAACCTGTGTCTGGTGTGAATTACTTCAGGGAGCGTGCACGCACTGTTTCATTGATTTGGCCAGGGAAATACACAAAGAAATAATCAATACTTTAATTGATTTTTCCCATTTCAATTGGCGCCCAACGTGGGGCCACCGGAGCGCCGGTTCGGAGGGCCTGAACCAGCGGACCGGAGCGGACCTCCGGAAAGTGGGACAAGCGGAGCCTGATCACCTCCATAATACAGCCGTTGCCTGTGTTATTTTCCTGTTTTGTGTCGGTCTGCCTCCGAGTCCACTTCCGGCTTCCAGAAGGCTACTAGAGACAGGTAACTAACTCATCCGGTGTGCCTTTTTAAGTGAACCTGTCGATTGTCTATCTGCCTCCTGTATTCATAATATGTGTATGTGTGCTCCTTTTTCTATATTTTATGTTAGCTTGACTGCCTAGCGGGCAGGGAACGCATTACAGCCGGTGGGGCTGGGATTTTATGTTAGCTTGACTGCCTAGCGGGCAGGGAACGCATTACAGCCGGTGGGGCTGGGATTTTATGTTAGCTTGACTGCCTAGCGGGCAGGGAACGCATTACAGCCGGTGGGGCTGGGATTTTATGTTAGCTTGACTGCCTAGCGGGCAGGGAACGCATTACAGCCGGTGGGGCTGGGATTTTATGTTAGCTTGACTGCCTAGCGGGCAGGGAACGCATTACAGCCGGTGGGGCTGGGATTTTATGTTAGCTTGACTGCCTAGCGGGCAGGGAACGCATTACAGCCGGTGGGGCTGGGATTTTATGTTAGCTTGACTGCCTAGCGGGCAGGGTACGCATTACAGCCAGTGGGGCTGGGATTTTATGTTAGCTTGACTGCCTAGCGGGCAGGGAACGCATTACAGCCGGTGGGGCTGGGATTTTATGTTAGCTTGACTGCCTAGCGGGCAGGGTACGCATTACAGCCGGTGGGGCTGGGATTTTATGTTAGCTTGACTGCCTAGCGGGCAGGGAACGCATTACAGCCGGTGGGGCTGGGATTTTGTACAATTCTTGCATGATTTCATTAGTGCTTGTGTTATAACAGAGCTGGGGATTGTTACACGGTGGGTATTGGTACCAGTGGTGTTAACATGTACATGGCCATTTTACTTTCTATCATCCTGTGGTTTTTGTTTAATTGTTGTTACAGTGTGGGTACCCTCGGTGTGTGTGTGTGTGTGTTGTGTGGTTGGTTCTGGATTCCGGAGTTTATGCCCATTTATATGTTTGTGATTTTTGCAAATGTCTTCTCATTAGCGCAGCCACGTTTATATTCTCCTTTGTTCTTTAATCTTTCCTGTGCCTGTTGCCCAGAGTTGTGTTAGTCACCCACGCTCATTCGCTCCCGTCCGTGACCACCACCCCGGGTGGGCGGATCCCTGTGACTAGTCTACGTTTGGGGAAGACGCACGGAGCTCAAGCTCTCGTGGCAGTCGAGCACTGTAGACATTCTTTTTCCTTTCCCCTCAGTACCTCCTCTATCCGTCTGTCTTCACCACGTGACACGCTTTGTCCATATAAGATGGGGCAGGAACATGCTAGACCTGCTAAGGGCTTGTTGGCTTGTGATATTGTAAAAGAAAGGGCAGGAGAGGATGCAATGTTGAAACTTAAAAAGATTGCCAAGGTGTGTGGCTTCCAAATGTTGCCTAGTGGAAGGTTACAGCCTGAGTTTTGGAGAAAATTGCTCACAGACAAGGAAGGTTTGTTGTTGGATAACGGACTTACTAAGGTTGCAGAGGCTTGGTATCGGGTAGCTAGAGGGTTGAAACGAGAGGGATGGGTCGAGGAAGAGTTGGAGTTTGAGGGACAGATTGTATATGTTTACCATAGGAATGCTAACAATGATGATGTTGTTTCTATTGTCCCACGGCCACCGCCCTATGATGGCGCCCAGAATGCAACTTCAACCTCCCGCCCTGCTTCCCCCGTCACAGCAAAGACCACACCCCCCGGAGGTGTTCCTTCAGCTCCCACTCCCCTTTGCCCCGTGCTCGGCGCGGATGGTGCTTACTATTTCCCGATGCCACTCCACTCGTTCCCACCCACTCCCATGCATCAGCCCTCCTGCAGCCCCGCCTCCTCCTCCTCCGTCATGCCCGTAGAAACCCCCCCATCTCCCTTGTTGTCTCCCCCTGTGCCTGTGCTTACTCCAGCTCCTCGTCAAGACTCTACCCCACCTGTTCCCGTTTTGCCTGTCGATGCTTCCTCCTCCTCCTTCTCCTTCTCCTCATCAACCCTTTCCCCATCGAGTACCCTAACCTCAGGAGTGATGCCCGTTCCCTCACCCTCCTTGTCCGATCCCTCGACCCTTGCCCGTTCCGCTGATCCGGACCCCTGTCTGCCCCCGGACCCTCCTTCTCCCGTACCTCCGGACCCAGACCTCCCCTCCCTCCTCGCTAGCCTCTCGAAGGTGCTTGCTCAGCCCGTTAACCCCAGCTCCCTAGCCCCTGCTCCCTTACATTCAGACGCCCCTTCTACCCTCCAGAACCCTCCCGCTAACCACGCAGTGTTACCTCCTCCCGAAGTCCCGGCCCCCTCTACCCCATTGTCCCCTCCTCCCTCGGCTGATTTGCCGTCCTTACTCTCTGCCCTCACTGCCCTGACCCAACCCCCCGTTACCGCCCCTTCTCCAGTGTTACCTCCTCCCGAAGTCCCGGCCCCATCTACCCCATTGTCCCCTCCTCCCTCGGCTGATTTGCCGTCCTTACTCTCTGCCCTCACTGCCCTGACCCAACCCCCCGTTACCGCCCCTTCTCCAGTGTTACCTCCTCCCGAAGTCCCGGCCCCCTATACCCCATTGTCCCCTCCTCCCTCGGTGGCTCCCGACCCGTCTGTGACCAATGACCTGCCTGGTTCAATCTCCGCCCTCTTCTCTGCTGTTACTTCCCTGGTTAATTCAGCGATTCCTACTCCACCTCCCACTGATTTGCCTCCTCCTCCTCCCCCTGAACCCCCGACCCCTCCCTCGTCTTCCGCTAATGTCCCCGAGCCTTCCGATCCAATCACTGCCCTTGCTCACGTCCTGAACACCCACCTCTCACGCCCCCCCCATCCGGCCCCCATGACAGCCCCCTCCACGGCATTGGTCCCTCATGCCCCTCCCGCCAGTCCCAGTTACCCAATCATGGTGGTTGGGTCCGAGGTGTCAGTGACATCGGACCAGCCCTATGCGATGGGTGCCTCCCCCCAGGCCTCAGGCTTCCACCCAACTACCTCTCCCATTGCTGGCCTCCCTATTACAGCCACCCCTGAGACCACCCCGCACCGCGGTCTGGTGGTGCCCGAGGAGGTCGTTGTTGTGGACCAGGGCTCACCCCACTTAGGGGGGAGCAGACAACCACAACGGCGCTCCATCCCCCAGGGGTATACCCAGATTAACCATGGTGCGGATGGTGCACCACCCATGTATGTTACCTTTAACCCTTCCCAAGCTGCTACCCTTGTGACTTCACTCCCTGACCCTGAGAAGCACCCCATGCCCTTTTTCCGCCGGATGGCTCAGATCCGCAAAACATACTCCGCTGCTTGGCGGGATCTTATAAGTTTATGTGAAATAAAGGCTGGTGATGCATACTGGCCAATCATGGAACGGAGCTTTAGCGATGCTCCTCTTACTTCTGATACTGATTTTCGTTCTGGTGAAGTTTTCTGTGAACAGCTTCGAGCCTGGGCGCAGGATAAACTAGCTGATCAGGCTACTTGCATAAATGATATTCTTCAGGATAAACTTGAGACCGTTGAAAAGTACCACTCTAGGTTTACTCAGACTTTTTCAGATTTGGGGTTCAGCACCTATAACAAAGCACACACTCAGATGCTATCTGCAGCGTTTGTGGCAGGCCTCAAGGAACATATTCGTAAGGGGTTAATCCTAGCTCGCCCTGAGTATAGAATTATTCCTCTGGACACTCTCTTGTTGGTAGCCAAGGGTTTGGAAACAGTTTTACAACCCACACCACGTAGAGCAAATCCTTTGATGTACACTACCTCCACTCCTATCACAGGTTCTAACCAAGCACCTCAGTTACCCCTCCAACAGTACCACCAACCACCCCAGACACTGCCTGCACCACTTCCTTTTCCCAGAGACCGAACAATCACAACAATCAGGACCTGTTTTAATTGTAACCAACCCGGACACTTTAGAAGAGATTGCCCACAGCCTAGGGTGTTCCGTCAACAGACTTCCCGGTACCCTGGTCCCCATGCCACCAGCTATAACTTCCCTTCCACAGGTTATCTCCCTGCCCTACCCCTTCCACAGTTGCCCCAACTTCCTCCTCCTCCACCCCCTCCGCCTCCTGAGTACACCCATGCCAGGCCGCCCACATCAGATGCTCATGCTTACTCTTCGCCCTCTGGTGAAGGGTATGACAACGATGATTTCCAAGACAGTCTGCCACAGCCCCGCCATGCTATCCGTCCATCTCGCCCACCCATGCATTCTGCTAACCCCCCTTCCACTTCCCGCCGGTACCAGGGACCAGACCAGGCCAATTTAGATTTATTGCAATAGGTAACCGGCAAGCCTGTGTCAGCAACCCCTGCCATGGCAGTGTCTGCGGGGGATGGGGGAGGGCCTTTAGCTACTGTAGTTCTCCCCGTGGAGGGCCACCCAACCACCTTTCTAGTCGACACAGGTGCAGCCCGTAGTGTTCATAGGGAACAAGACCTGCCAGACCCTTCCTTTTTATCTGACACCGATGTCTCCTGTGTTGGGGTAGATGGTACACCACGCAGTAACCCCCTTACTAAACTCTTACACGTAGGATCACACATCCTCTCCCGGTTTGTTGTTTCCTCTACCTGCCCCATTAACCTCCTAGGTGCCGATGTTCTCTCTCGGCTTCAGGCTTCCATTACTTTCACTGCAGATGGCCAAGTCGAGTTGACAACCCCCCTATCACAAAAAGATACCTCTGCCCTCTGTTCCCTCCCCATCCTGCTGAACATAACTGACAACACTGGGAATGCACGGGTCACACACACCCCCAGCGCTCTGGATCGGGTCCCCCAAGAACTTTGGTCTACCGGCCCGGATGATATTGGCCGCTTACATGTACCCCCGGTCCTGGTTCAGCTCCTGCCTGGGGCACTACCCCCCCGTAGACCACAGTATCCTCTCAAGCCAGCACAAGCTGAAGCCATCACCAAGCAAGTTGACAGCCTACTTGCCAAAGGCGCCCTCATCAAATGCACATCTCCTTGCAACACACCTCTTTTTCCTGTCAAAAAGCGAACTGTTAAAGGTCAGCCTGACCAGTATCGCATGGTGCAGGACCTTCGTGCTGTCAATGAAGTCACCATAAAGGACACTGCTATTGTTCCAAATCCACATACCCTCTTGTCCCAAGTCCCACCAACTTCTACTATATTCACTGTGGTGGATTTAGCCAATGCCTTTTTCAGTGTTCCCCTTGACCCTTCCTGCCGTTTTCTTTTTGCTTTCACACATGAAGGGCAACAATATACCTGGACTGTTATGCCACAGGGTGCTCAGAACTCTCCCACACAGTTTGCTCATGCCATGTCTCTTGTTCTGGATCCCTGGCAGAAATCTCATCTGGATGTTGTTCTACTTCAATATGTTGATGATCTACTTCTCTGTGCTCCTGATTTGCTCACTGCAGAGCGTGACTCAGAAGACCTCCTGTGTTTCCTCGCTGCAGCAGGTTGCAAGGCTTCAAAATCAAAACTACAATGGTGCCGGCCATCTGTGGTCTTCTTGGGACACTGCCTTTCCCATGGCACCAAACATCTGACTTCCCAACGTGTGCAAGCCATTCTACTACTCCCTCTACCTGCAACACATCAGACTCTCCATGCTTTTTTGGGCCTTATAACCTACTGCAGGTCCTGGATTCCAGAAGCATCAAAACTTATGCAACCACTCTATGATACCCTCAGGAGTGAGCCCTTCCACCTTACTGAAGAAACTATCACCTGCTTCCACAACTTGAAAAGAGCTATTGCCTCAGCACCTGCCTTGGGCCTCCCCAACTACCAGCTTCCTTTCAATCTATTTGTCTCTGAAAGGTCAGGACATGCTTCCGGAGTTCTCACTCAGAAACATGGGTCAAGACAACGCCCTATTGGCTATTTCTCCTGCATGCTTGACCCTGTTGCGAGAGGTAGCCCCTCTTGCCTCCGGGCGGTGTTTGCCGCCAGTACCCTCCTGGACAAGACCAATGATTTTGTTCTCGGCCACCACCTAACAGTGTTGGCCCCTCATGACATTACTGCCATTCTGCAACAAACCCAACCCAAGCACCTTTCCTCCCAACGCCACCTTCGCCTACAGACTTCCTTGCTCCTACCTGACAATGTTAAGCTTCAGAGATGTCTTTCCCTGAATCCTGCCACTCTTCTGCCACTTGGTACAGCCTGGATATTAACCCAGAGGTTCAAGCAGACCTACAGTTGCCTATACTTACACCTCCACATGATGAACAACCAGAGGCCCTACTCCACTGCACATTGTGGTTTAGGGATGTACCAAGCCCTGACATGAACTATGAAGAAGAACTATTCCAGCTCAAAGAAATTCAGATTTCCCTGACTGATTTATTCTGGGACTCTACAGGTACAATGCTTGTCTTAGTTTGCCTCCCAGAGAATGTAACACACCTCTATCACCACTGGGATACAGCTATTCCACACATATCTCTCACCAGATCCCTCAACACCTCATGGAAAGACCTAGGCCCGATGGCCAGAACATGGAACCAAATGACTCAAACACAACTAACTTCTGCAGGGATCAATAAAAAGACCATTGATTACTGCACAACAGGGTACCCCAGGTACCACACAGAGGCCTGTGAGGACCCACTTACCGCGGATTGTGACTTCATTGATATCCCCCATGACTGTTTTGAACAAATGAAAATGGAAACTACACACCTACCAACTGTTTATGAAGCTGCATTACTTAATCCGGATCAAACATTATTTGTGGATGGCTCAAGATTTGCTGATGAACAAGGACAGTATCACACTGGATATGCAGTCACCACAGGATGTCAAGTATTACAAGCAGCTGCTCTACAACCAACCAAGTCTGCCCAAGAAGCAGAGTTAACAGCTCTGACCGTGGCTTGCAAACTGTCTGAAGGTCTACGTGTCAACATTTATACGGACTCAAGATATGCCCTGGGAGTGGCACACGACTTTGGTTTAATTTGGAAGACCAGAGGATTTCTTACAGCTACTGGTACTCCGGTAAAACATGGGGCAACTATTGCAGAACTAATGGATGCATTGGAACTTCCAGCAGAAGTGGCAGTATTGAAAGTAAAAGCCCACGGAAAATTGGATACAGAAGAAGCACGTGGAAACCACTTGGCTGATCAGGCAGCTAAAGAAGCAGCGCGGCAAGGATGGGAAGTGGACAGAAGAGTGGCCACAGATGCATTACCTATCTACACTATGCAAACATTGCCTACTGACCTCAGGCTCCTGAAGGAACAACAAGCTGCTGCTACCCCACAGGAGAAACAAAGTTGGAAGAACAAAGGAGCTGTACTCCGTGGTGATGTTTACACTATCAATCTCAAGTTTTGCCTACCCAGAAACATGTATCCAGCGGTGGTCCAATGGGCCCATGGGCCAGCCAACCTGTCAAAACTCCTGATGAACTCGCTAATTGACAAGTATTTTGAAGCACCAGGCATCACTACTTTAACACAGAATTACTGTAAATCTTGTACTATATGTGCTAAATGCAATCCTGGGAAAGTTATAAAGACTGCACCTAATCACCTAGCTAAGCCACAATACCCCTTTCAGAGGATTCAGATTGATCACATTCAGATGCCAAAAAGCGGACGTTATGAATATGCATTGGTTATAGTGGACATGTTTTCAGGATGGCCAGAGGCCTTCCCAGTGACCAACCTCACCGCAAGAACTACAGCCAAGTACCTTCTGACGGAAATTGTTTGCCGCTATGGAGTTCCAGAAGTGATTGAAAGTGACCAGGGAACCTCCTTTACTGCCTCGCTAACACGGGAAGTCTGGTCAGCACTGGGGGTGACCCTTGCATTCCATACACCATATCACCCACAGAGTAGTGGCAAGGTAGAATGCATGAATGGCACTTTGAAAGCCAGAATGCTTAAAATGTCACAGGAGACTAACATGCCCTGGCCCGAGAGTCTCCCATTAGCATTGTTTAGTGTGAGGTACACTCCTAGGGGAAAATACAGCCTGTCACCTTATGAGATTCTGTTTGGTACAGCCCCCAGGTTAGGTTGTTACTTTCCCCAACAGCTTCAGATCCAGTCAGATGCTATGGTAGATTATGTGACAGCCCTCTCACATGCCTTGACCAAGATACATGCCCAAGTGTTTTCTTCTATTCCAGATCCTGAGTCGAATTCAGGTACACACAAGCTGCTTCCGGGTGACTGGGTTATGGTTAAGAAGTTTCTCAGAAAGCACACCCTAGAACCGAGATTTGATGGTCCTTACCAGGTGCTCCTGATTACAGCAACGTCAGTTAAGCTAGCTGGGAAGAGTTCTTGGATACAAGCTTCACATTGCAAAAAAGTGCCTGCTCCAGAAGAGACCGATCCTGTTGAAAAATGAATTTATTATGTGTCTTGTGTTTTCTTATGCTGCTACATCTTGCCTGGGCCCAACAAGTGGCCATAACCAAAGATAATCATGTTTACACTTTTTGGTACAATTCTTCTAATACTGATGTGGCTACATACACCTTTGACTATTGTGACATAGTTACTTGTACATTCCCACAAACACAACATGCAGCTATATATAAGGACATACCTAACAAAAAGGATCCATACATTTGTGTGACTGGAGGAGTTTGGGGACACCATTGTAGTTCATGGAAAGCTGCCGGGTGGAACACAGGTAGACCATGGGGCTACAGACCTCAAGTAGCATTAGACAAACTTGACAAAGATGGGAAACCCTTACTCTCTAGAATGACCCTGAGTAAACCCATAGGGTCAACTCCCATTAAACTCACCTTGAATATAGAACACCCTAGTCCAAGGGATGCAGGGGAGTATGTGATGGGAATGTACTGGAAGGGAGGCGGCTCACATAACGCATTGGGGACCTTTTACTTGCAAGATATGCTAAATTCTTCTGACTGGGTGGGAACTACACATATGGTCATTAACCCATTGAAACCACATATCAAGACCCTACATGACATGGTGGCCATAGCTAACCCCACTTTTGAAGATACCATGGCAGTAGAAACAGGGTTTTCAGACACTAATTTGTGGCTAGAATGGATGAGGTACAACGCTAACTCACACAATAAGACTAATTGTTATGTATGTGGAGGTGCCAGACCCCATCTGGGCACAGTACCTCTAAGTTTACCCCCCGAAATAGAATCATGTGTACTGAGTTTGTATGCACAATCTATCACTAACTCCTCAACATGTGAATCCTGGAAGAAGGTTTACCCAATCACCCATGGACATGTGAAACCACCTGATGGAGTCACCATCTACCCAGGTAATTACACATGCTATTCAATACCTAAGAACACTGGTTTGTATCTGGGCAAATTCCCATCAGGATACTGCTCAACTTACCATAGTCCACCTGTATCACTGCTAATGAATCACACAAAGACAATCGGTGATATCTATTGGTTATGTGGTGACAGACAATTGAGATCCCAATTAGTTGGGCAATGGTGGGGGGAGTGTGCCCTAACTAAAGTCATAATGCCTATCCACATTATTCCAGATGGTAGTCATAACACTTTAAATCTTACACATATACACTCTAGAACCAAACGAGAGGCTCCTATCCGAGGGAGTTTCGACCCCCATGTATATATTGATGCCATAGGTGTGCCTAGGGGGGTGCCCAACGAATTCAAAGCAAGAGATGAAGTAGCTGCAGGATTTGAATCCCTAATTCCAATGATAACTGCTAACAAAAATGTCAATTGGATCAACTATATCTATTATAATCAGCAGCGCTTTGTCAATTATACAAGGGATGCCCTACAGGGCCTAGCAGAACAGTTACAAGCCACAACCCAAATGACATTTCAGAACAGAATGGCCCTAGATATGATTTTAGCTGAGAAAGGGGGGGTATGTAAAATCCTCCCTGAAACCATGACATGTTGCACATACATTCCAGACAACACTGGGCCCAATGGTAAGGTGACTATGGCTATAGAGAAGCTAGATAGTCTTGCAGACGAATTAAAGAAGAATTCGGGAGCCACTGACATATGGGACAAATGGTTTGGGTGGATGAATGGCTGGCAAAAGACCCTCTTCCAGGTGGGGACAGCTGTTCTTATAGTGTTCATTATCTTCTTGTTTTTAGCCTGTTGCATACTCCCCTGCATACAGAAATATCTGCAGAAAGCAGTGGATAAGACTGTAGATAACGTGACCCCTACCTTCCTACATCAAGATATCACAGACCTTGAAGATGACACCCCACATACACCCCTACAAACACATCAGTTTAAACAGACAACTGCCTTTCTATAGGGATAGAGTAGGGAAAGCGTCTGTCTTGACAGGTGAGTCTCACGTGTGGAGATGTAGTGGGCTAGCCACTGCGGGATACCCGCGGAGTGAAGCGTTCGATGCTTGTCAAGACAGATAGGTTGCGGGCAACTAGGGACATATTAGGGACAGCAGCAGTTGTTATGGTAAATAGCCATTTTAGGGGGGACTGTTGTGGAAATAAGGTCTGCACATATTTCCTAGATAGAGAAAATGTCTATTTACTCATTCCACGATATATATCACGTATAAAGCTAAACACACATATTTTAATCAAGATGGCTGCTAGAAGCTTCTAATCCCTCCTTCCCCCTCCCTTCCCCTCCTAACGTCGACTAACTACCTCGTGCATCAAGATGGCGCCGGGAAACCGTGGGAGACCCTCATGGTCCCGGTGACATCACCTACAGTAGGCAGAGCATTAGAGCAAGCACTTAACACCTAACCAATTATTGATGTATTATTCCATGTTATCTCTGACAATGCATATGATGTAATTTTGCTTTAAAAGGGACTTGCCGTCCCCTCTGAATAAACATTCCTCAAGTTATTCAACAACCTGGAACCTGTGTCTGGTGTGAATTACTTCAGGGAGCGTGCACGCACTGTTTCATTGATTTGGCCAGGGGCAGATACACAAAGAAATAATCAATACTTTAATTGATTTTTCCCATTTCAATATTGGTCCTTTCAGGGTAAAACGTTTAATTATACAGTAAGCATACTCACATGCAGACACAGGCAATTTCACTGACATTTCAGTGACACACACAAGCTCATTGATACACAGCCTCATAGACAAACAATCTTACTGATATACATCAGCTCATTGACATAAAAACACAAGCTCACTAACTAGCAGGCACACGCATGCAAGCAAGCTCACTCACTAGCAGACGCACACACACAGCTTAATGTGGTGGTACTGGTGTCTATGGCATGTCCCTACAGGCTTTTCAACGTAAACACTGACTTTTCAGACAAAAGGCAGTGTTTACATTGCTTCAAAGTGACACTGCTAGTGAAGTGACAGTCACTCAGACGGTCACTAGAGGTGCTTCCTAAATGCTGAACGTTCCCCATAGAGATACATTGATTCAATGCATCTCTATGAGGAGATGCTAATTGGAGTGTCGTTTTGCAGCCAATCCTATGGCAAAGCATTGGATTGGCTGAGATCATCAAGGACAGATAGACACACACACACCATGACGGACAGACACACACACCCCATGACGGACAGACACACACACACCCCATAACGGACAGACACACACACACCCCATGACGGACAGACAGACACACACACCCCAAGACGGACAGACACACACACACACACACCCCATGAATGACAGACAGACACACACACACCCCATGACGGACAGACAGACACACACACACACCCCATGACGGACAGACAGACACACACACACCCCATGACGGACAGACACACACACACACACACACCATACAGACAGACACCATGACACAGACAGACACACACCATACAGACAGACACCATGACACAGACACACACACACACACACCATACAGACAGACACCATGACACAGACACACACACACCATACAGACAGACACCATGACACAGACAGACAGACACACACACACCATACAGACAGACAGACACCATAACACAGACAGACAGACACATGATTACTTATACCTGCCAGAGGGAGGTCTTCTGGGGGCCGCTGGGGGACCTTTACCGCTGGGGAGGTCTTCTGGGGGCATCTGGGGGACATGTCCTGGCGGCCACTGGGGAGGTCTTCTGGCGGCCGCTGGCGGACTTGTCCTGGCGGCCGCTGGGGGAGCTGCGCTGGCTCTCCCGCCCTCGCGCGCTGCTGAATGAGACCGGCGCCAGAATATGACGTCATATTCCGGCGCCGGTCTCATTCAGCTGCGCGCTGGGGAGCAGAGCCAGCGCAGCTCCCCTAGCGGCCGCCAGGACAAGTCCGCCAGCGGCCGCCAGAAGACCTCCCCAGCGGCCGACAGCAGACCCAAATGTCTGCCCGGCCCCAGGTGCCGACGGCCCACCGGGAAATTTCCCGGTATCCCGGTGGGCCAGTCCAGCCCTGGTATGCAGAGCTGACAATTTTTCCAGTTCGGCTATTTTGAACTTATTTGAAATTCACTTTGAATTTACCTTGAAATCTCACTTTAGGGGATAATTCTTAAAATCTCCTTTCTTTTAGTTTAAATGAGTGCCCTATATATAGTCCTGTTTATGAAAAGATTTCCAGACAAATGTTCATTAAACATTAAATTATACACTATAACATCTTCATGTTTTATTAGGTGGAATGAACAGAGCTTTAAGACTTAGTGTGTAAAATATGATCAACATAACGATTTAACCTCAAAGTGGCCTCCAGCACTGATCTTAACACCCCCCCCTTTATTCTATCTATCTTCCTCTATAATCTTATGTTTCACGAAGGATCTTACTTGATTGTTCTGATGATCTCCAATATCTCTAAATTAGTTTCTCTTTTAATATCAATTACTTCTCTCTCTCCATTTTATCCAGGTTCCTCTTGATTACATGAGTCTCATTGTCAAAAACTTCTTGACTTAGACTATTAAGCATGCTTTCTTGACATTTATCAATTTCTTTTTTTTTTTTTTATATATATAATTCTTTTGGAAGTGCAGAGGTAGATACAGCTTTAGTGATGATACAGAACATGAACTAGGGTAACTAGAGCAAGACAAGATATGCACTTTTTTTTCTTTTTAAATGAAAATGATAAGAGAAACACAGGCTTAGTAACAAGCTAAACTGAACTGTCTAGACCTAGCTGGCATGGAAAGCTTGCAGGTAAATTAAATTGCTAGACATGCGGTTATCCTAGCTATAAAAGAACATGCCAGACTAATGTCTAAGAAAGTAATATCAAAAGAAAACAAGCAGGGTCAGATATAAGTTACCAGATGCACTTATCTGGCTAGGCCAACCTGTCGGAGTATCCATACATAACAAAAGTAAAGGGGATAGGAACAATATAGGATAGCTTGGCTGCTAAAGGAGCTGGGAAATCATCCGTTTCCCCCCAGCTCCCTCAACTGTATGCTGCAATGCGCCACCATGGTCTCTGGTGTCTTGAGAGACCGAGTGACATGTCTGCCAATTCGTTGCAGCACCCTCTATCAGGGTACAGTTGTGTGACACCAATATCAGTGGAATTACCGGGAATAACCCCTGAAATTCAACAGAATGAGTGGGTGCTCATGCAGCACACATCTGCTCGGCTCAAGTCTCAGGCTCTGCCCTCCTATTCTATATTTTATGTACTTTTCTAAAGTGGCCATTTCCCATTATTTTATCTTTAGATTTTTATTCAAATGTTTTTCCAAATGATTGCATTCCTTTTGAGTACTTTTTTTGTTATATAAACTGGGTTTTCCACCTAGTTAGCAAACTCTGTTTTAACATCAATGTAGGTATTTCTCCTTTTGTCAAATAAAGCCATATTTTGTAAGCTGCTATCATAACTTGCAATTAATAACCGTGAATCGAATGAGAAATCACATATATCAATATATAAGCAATATTACTGTAGTCAGCTGCTTCCACAAATTGCAATTCCCCAAAAACACATGAAAAACAAACCACACAAAATATTCGTTGGAGCACTATTTTCATAAATATCCAGTGAGTGAAATAAATAATATATTTTATATATAGTAATATATATATAGTAATATATTTGTAAAAATTTTTTTCTAGTTAAAGGACCACTATAGGCACCCAGACCACTTCAGCTCAATGAAGTGGTCTGAATGCCAGGTCCCCCTAGTTTTAACCCTGCAGCTGAAAACATAGAAGTTTCAGAGCAACTGCTATGTTTACACTGCAGGGTTAATCCAGCCACTAATGGCTGTCTCCCTGACAGCCACCAGAGGCGCTTCCACGATTCTCAGTGAAATCGCAGAAAATCGCATTGAACTCATGCAGCGTGAGTTCAGATCCCCATAGGAAAGCATTGGGCATCTGGCCTTACATGCGTATTCAGCTCCACTTGGGAGCCGACGTCGGCAGGGGGAGGAGAGGTCACCTGGATTAAGCTAAGTGGCTGAATGAGTTTTAACCCCTTCAGTCCAGCGGGAGTGAGGCCCAGAATGAGGGGGGGGTGGGACCTAATGTGATGAAACCACCATGTTATTCAGGACTTTTATTTTTTATTGGTTCGGTAGCAGTAAATACCGAACACCGACCACCCCCCTGGCTCATTAATTTCAAAGAGAAACTGTTGATTAAGTGCTCTCCCTGTGTGGCCGTCGCTTGTATAGTCGAACGCCATGTGCAGGAGAAAATGGTGGCCATCTTGTTCGCACGAAAGGAGGCAGCGGTACTTGGTCGTCAGGTGTCTGGAACTAAAATCGGACACTTGACATCCCGAACACTGGTCAAACTATACGAACGCCTGCTTACTTTTTCTAAACAGCCAGGAGAGCGATATTCGGTAGTTTTGTTCCCACAAACTAGGGGAACAATCATTGCTATGAACCAGGGGGTACCATTTGTGCATTTGTTTGTTTGAGACTTTCCAAACTATACAGACCGCACAACCTAAACTCATGGAACTATTTCTGGGCAGGAGCCTAATGTGCAGTCGGTCAACATTAGACTTCCGGAAAATTCCAAAACCCCTGAACTGATCTAGGTGATTTTTGGATATGTTGGTCACCCAGATCAGGGTTATCAGGGGATATAACATTTATGGGGACATTATGTGTTTTGGGGTACTTTTTAAGTTTTATGAAAAATGAGGTTTTTTTTCTGCCTGGAGATAATTGAGCTATTACAGTATCTGACTCAATTATCTCACAGGCAGAGAGGAGGGATTATATGTTTGTATTGGGAGTGTCACAGTTTGTAACTGTATTGTTATTGGTTGTAAACTTTGTATTGGAGTACCCAACAAGGTCCATATGGGAGTGCCCCTTGCATGGGGACTTGCATAAAAGCCAGTGTGGCACCATTAAACCTCTTTCCTGTTTTACCTTTCATCTAGTCTAGGCTGATATTTGGGTAACTGTCTACTTGCTGGGGAGAACACTACTTGGATGCTGCATACATCTGGAACCCTTCGAATCTACACCCGAACTGCAAGCTATAGGCGACCAGGGTATCTACCATACCAGCGTTCGTAACACCTAAAAACCCTATAGTGCCAGGATAACGGGTTTGTTTTCCTGGCACTATAGTGTTCCTTTAAGCATATACATTTTGCTGGCTCTTCTGACACTATATTTAATCATAATTTTGGTTTAGTGAATTGACTATTTAATAGAATAGTTTTACAAATGAGAAGTAGTCATTCATTTGCTCTGTTTGTAAGTTATCTATAGCATTGTTTTATTTACTCAAAGGATTACCCTTGCTTTTCAGTCTCATTGTATGCTTGGAGGTAAAACCTTAAACTCTTTATCATGTTCCTCAAACCATTCCTGAACAATTTGTGCAGGGGGCAGGGTTCATCATCCTGCTGAAAGAGGCCACAGGCATCAGGGAACACCACTGCATAAAGAGATGTACATGGTCTGCACCAATTTCTTAGAAGGTGGTACATTTTTCTGATACCTCTCTATAATGGCCAGCACTATGATTTTCAGCAATTTGAGCTACAGTAGCTCTGTGTGAGTTAGCCTCAAGAACTGACTGTTCACTTGCTGCCTAATATACCCAACCCCATGGCAGATGCCATTGTGACAATATAATCAATGTTATTCACTTCACTGGTCAGTGGTTTTAATGTTGTAGCTGATCAGTGTATTGAAAACCGACATAGGTAGCAAATAATCACTTTTACTATACCAATAAAGTGAGCAGCCAGGAAACATAGATGAATGAGAAGGTATAACGTAAATTCTCCAGGTAAGACACATTGTGTATTAATACTATGGGTCACACTGTTGCTAGCTAGACGTTTTACCGTGTAACACTCTGACTGGGGTTGCAACATCAGAGATCTAGAGATGTACCTTGCAAAAGAAACAGGAGAGCAATTCCAATCAACAAAAAGAGGAACAGAACCAGCTGTGATTGGCAGTTCGTATTTTTGAATAAAGACGGTCCATGTCAGTAGGTAGATAAACAGGCAGGGATCAGAATACTAAAGTCTACCTCTCCTACATGTGAGCAAGATAATAAAACATTTAAACTAAAAGCTGCACACTTTGGTTACACTCTATATTCTGTAGAAATGACAAATCATAAGATTAACTTTTGAAAATAACAAGGATTATGTCTCTGTCCTAGAAAAGGAAAGGAAATATTTTTGGCAACCAGATTAAAAGAGATCAGAGTGTAGTTGATGTGTCCCTTGGGGAGTTTCATTTGAAGAACTGTCCTTGTTACCGCTGTGCAGGAAGGGCATACTTAAATAATTCACATCAGCACTCCACCCTCCCTTTTCTTTTTGCAGGTTTTTAATCATGATTCTGGGCTAAAAATACAACAGACTGATGATTTTCCAGATTCTCTCTCTCATCGCCTGCAGAATCTGGGTCACAATTATCAAACTTGGCGTGATGTAAGTTGAGAGTGAGACAGATAGTTTAGTAAATAAACTATACAGACATATTTGCGACGTTTTATTTCACATATGCATTCTGATTATGCTTAATATATACATAATTTAAATTTTTGCTGTGAATAAAAATACAGTTTATCTTGCGAGGCCACAACAGCTTACATCTGAATTTTTGATAAACAAGAGTCATGCGCATCCAGTATAGGTGTGCACACCCAGGTGCTACCACAATTTTTTTGAGGACAAAGTTAAAGCAGCAAACGTTTCGGGCAGCAACCCTTTCTCAATGGCAGCCCTGATCACCTCAGATTTTAAAATGGCAATGTTGATGGAGGACTCAATTTCTGTGTCTGCCACAGATATGGTGGATGTCTCTACTAGAGACAGCCCCATCATTGTTAGAAGGCTCCATAAGAGAGCCTTCCTTGCCAGGGACATATCCTCTTCATCTTCTGAGGAGGATATAGTCCCAGTTAGTAAAAGAAAAAAAGAAGGCTTGCCTTTCCTCTTCAAGTTCTGAGGATGAACTTGATTTTGGTCCCTCTTCCCCTCATTCTTGTTTGAGTAGTCGACGTTTTAAAGGGACAGTACCTCCAAAAGCGAAACGTGCTTTTCCTTAGTTTGAAGTTTCAAGGCAGTTTTCTCACAAAAGGGACAAGACTCGTTTGAGTGCTGTCAGTCCCTCACCGTCCACCTCAAGAGCGTTTGCTCATTCATCCTCCCTAAGCCAGTCCTGCTCCAGACAGGGATCACCGGAGATTGATTGGGAGTGCGAGGAGGTGGTTCGCTCTGCAGCTTCCACTGAATGAGGGAAGTTGAGCAACATTCAGATGGACAGAGTGAGCCTTTTAGGTAAAGTGCTCCCTTCAAAATTATTCCATTCAAGATGGGCCATCGACCAAGAATCAGAAGTCAGGGATTTTGCCAAACTAGCTTTCAGATCACAGCTAGTTAAAGAGGATGACCTCCTCCTTAGAAATCATATTGGTATCCCTGACATTCAGGCGCTAATGGCCCCTGAAATTGATCCAGCACTGTTATCCATTACAGGAAGCAATGTTTCTGCGGATCCCATGGATCAGACATTGTGCAATGTACAATTTAAAATTGCGGATGCTGTTGGTCCCCTGCTACTTATGTTGGATAAGGCAGAGAAGGAGGGATCCTCTCATAACCCTTCCCTAACAGCTTTACTTGCTTCTAACATGGCACTTCTAAAAGCTTCCAGCAGAGCGTTGCTTATTATCGGTCAATCCTTCAACTATATTTCTAACATTCGCAGAACCCGCTGGCTGCATGCAGCAGGGATGTCTGATTTAGCACCAAAATCATATGAATTCCCTAATTTTGAAAACTCCTTTCTATTTGGCCCCTCTTTTATACAAGAAGTGAAAGGATGATATAAAGCTAGAAGATCTTTTTCTGATTTAAAGAAGAGCTTTCCAAGCTTCAAGAAGCCCTTTCGGACCGAGGGTTGTTCCTACAGGGCTACAGGCTCCCGGGAAGTTACTCAGCAAGCCCACTTTCGTCACCATGGGGGAAAGTCAAGACCCCCAGGCAGTAGCAGAGGAGCCCATGCCAGACGTGGCTCATCAGGAAACCGAAGACCCATGCAGTCAAGTAAGTGGTATACCTCACATCCCTTAAAATTGGTCAGATATAACCTCAGACAAATGGGTGCTTCAGATTTCCAAAAGGGGTTTACAACTCCCTCTCATTCAGTTTCCTTTCCACAGTCAAGCTCTGGGCAGAGAGGTATATCCAGTTCTAGATTCCTTTCTTTCCCAGGCATTAGCTCAGGGAAAAATAGAATTGGCAGATTTGTCAATTTCAGGTTGGATCAGTCCCTTGTTCCCTATTCCAAAATCGGACGGAACATGGAGACCAGTACTAAACGTCAAAGCTTTGAATGCTTTCCTTAAGAGGAAAAGGTTCAGGATGGAAGGTTTAACGGACCTCCCAGGCCTAGTGCCGAAAAATGTCTTCTGCATAAAATTATACCTCAAAGATGCTTTCCATTCAGTTCCTATCGCTATGAAACACAGGTGCTTTCTCAGATTCCGCTGGAAAGAACAGATATATCACAGGACTGTAATGGTGGTTGGCCTATCCAACGCACCTTACACATTTTCCAGGATAATGAAAGCTATTATATCCCACGTCAGGCAAAGAGGATTTCTATGCCTTTATTACTTAGACGACATCCTGTTGTTGAATCCAGAGGTAGATACTTTCGTTCAGCAGATAGATTACCTAATTTCCTTATTACAGGACCTGAGGTTTATTGTAAATCTTCAAAAATCCATACTAGTCCCTACTCAGAATATCCTATTTCTGGGTTTCATGCTGGACACTATGGATATGACCTTGGGTGTTCCCCGAGACAAATGGGAAAAAATCCTAGCTCAGATAACTTCAGCTCTTTTAAAACACAGATGGTCCCTAAGAGAGATAGCAAAGACTGTTGGGAGGCTGATAGCATTAACGCCGGGTTACGATGCTTCCCCCTTGCTATGCAGACAAAGTCAGCTTTTTCTAGGAAACCAACTGAGATGGGGTGGCCAGTGGGGGTCAAGGGTGGTCCTTCCCACGAGTGTCAGAAAAGAGCTAAACAAGATATTGGAAGGGGCAAGTCCACTTCCTCTGGGTTCCTGCTGACCGGGTTCATGCGCCCCGTCTTGTCCGGTCGTTTCACAACCGCTTCTCTCATAAGCTGGCTCCTTCCCAACCGGTGAGCGGTGTTCGAGTGGGGGGTGCTGTTGCGGCTCCCGAACCGCCGCATGCCGCAGCCGTGCCCGACCGGGCTTACCTGCTCGTCGGCGAGCCATGGAGCCGCTCCTCCACCTCCTCTGGGTGTCATGCCCAAATCAAAAATGGCGCCGACCACGTGGTCGCATCCATCTCAAGCTCCGCCCCTCAAATTGTATACAGGGGGGGCCTGTATACAGGGGGGCCAACAATCTTGGATGGATTTTGACCAAAAGCTGTATAACGAAAGAAATAAAAAATAAAGATGTTTTAGGGTCAGAATTAAAAGGTTTTTATAACTGTGGCAAATGTCAGGGCTGCAAAGAAACGACAATTAAGAGCAAATGTTACCAATAGGAAATATAATATTAATACTTTCATCTCCTGCAATGTGAATAATGTTATCTATTTGCTCGCTTGTGACTGTGGCATACAATATGTGGGTAGGAATACGAGATCTCTTAAAACGAGAATAGGTGAACATGTTCGTAATATTAAAAACAGGGTACTTAACCATTCAGTATCCGCCCACTTTGCCCAATACCACAACCGAGATCCAAAATGTTTATACTTTATAGGTATTTAAAGAATAATAAAACCATGGAGAGGGGGAGATTTTATGAAAATTTTAAATAAGGCTGAAATGAGGTGGATTTTTGAACTGGATACCCTTTCCCCTGCAGGCATGAACATAGATTTTGAAAATTTTAATTATATTTAAATTATGTTTTATAGTAATCAAGGAAGTGTTCTCTTTTTATATTTGTCACCACTTTGTATAATTTTTTATCACATTTTCAATCACGTTTGTTACATTTTACTTTTTTGGAATGTACCTTTTATATGATTTTAGGCTTTACTAATGGGGCTGATGCAATACTTTTTACACACATTCATTTATTTATTTAGATATGTATTAAGTCATAATATTGCTATGAAATCTGATGTATATGATGTTTTTAACCTTTAAATGTAAGTATTGATACTGCTCTTTTCTTTTTTCTATGCCCTTATGACAATACCATGAATTCCCTTATCCAAAATGGCCGCTGGATTACTTCCGTTTTTTCGGCCATGTATTCCAGAACAAAGAACTTGTGGGACTCATGGAGAAAGTCTTGGAGAGCCACTATACCCTGTGGGGACTTCTAGGATGTATATATATATGATTGTATGGCCATAATGATCTGTATGAACTTTGTGACTGAAACCGGAAGTACACGTCACGCCCAGGGACGTATTAGCCGCAAGGCAAACAAGGCATTTGCCTTGGGTGGCATTTTTCAGGGGGCGGCAAAAAACGCTGCCCCCAAATGCCCAGGGCAAATGCCTAGTTAGCCTTGCGGCTAACAGACATGCTAGGCGCTGGGCGGCGCTGGCTGATTGTCGGGCGGCTGGCGAGGGAGCTCTTCCTCTGAGCGGTCTGCTCAGCTCCCTCGCGCGCCACAGAGTGAGGCTGGGAGCCAGAATATGATGTCATATTCCGGCTCCCAGCCTCACTCTGCGGCATGCGAGGGAGCTGAGCAGTCAGCTCAGAGGAAGTGCTCCCTCGCCAGCCGCCCGACCATCGCCAGCCGCCCGACCTAGGGCAGCACAAAACCAGGATACACCACTGGTCACACCGGACCGGAAGTGACGTGACGCAAGTAAAGTGGGCGGATCCAAACAAGATTTTTGGCGCAAACTTTGGAAATAAAAGAGCAGACCCCTAACAACTATCAACATTTACCTGAAGAAGGCTGCTTGCTGAAACGCGTTGTGTTTTCTACAGAAGTTTTTCCTGTGTACAGCTTGCTGTGTTCCTATATGTAAGGATTTTTATCTATGTTTATAATAAATGTTTGAATTGTACCTTTAACCCCTGTTTATCATTCCATTGTATATGTGAGCACTGGGGGAGAACACAGGAGCTGAGGAACATTCCTTCCATCCTACCTATGTCTGTTTACATGAGCCAGTTTTATTTACAGGCTCATTAACATGTGAGTAGGATGTTACAAACATATTAATACAGTGTGGATATCATACAGACTATATTGCCCTATGTGAGGCTTTATGTTTTATAGGGATCTCTGTGGATAAAGTCCATTTTAAGTGTATATATTTTCTTTGTTTATTACACTTATAGTACACTGTGCACCTGTATTGTGTATTAGTAGAGCGCTGAACCTACTTTTGTTTTATCCTTGTCTGTATTTGGTGGGATTTAGTGGTTGATTCCTCGGTTCATGGCAGCACTACTTGATCACCAGCGCCATTTTTTATCGCTTTCCTGTCCTCTGTATATGATTTTGCATGTTTCAATTTCATGTTGATTTTGCATGTTTCAATTAAAAACACAACTGTCATCTATATACATTCACAGAAAGCTATCACTCCGAATAAAGGATTGTTTTAAATTTAGAAAACGATCGAATCTGAAAAAGAAAAAAACGTGCTGCGTACAACGAAAAATAAAAAAAGCTTTGCAGGCCTCCATGCTGGGGAACCAGTGACACAATTTATACTTCAATAATTGGTTCTGACTTCCTGTTGACTGAACAGCAATGGGGCAGAAAGTCATACAGCGCTCAATCTGTTATAACTTTCATACTCCATCTGATATCACATTGTTCAAACATTTATAATATAGTTCTAATTTTTTTTTTTTTAAAGAAGTTATTTAACAACATGAAAATTTGGAAACAATTATATAGATCAGGTAGAGTAGAGGCTGCACATAAGTGAGAGTCAATATACACAAGGTATAGAAGTGTGTTGTGGAGCTGCAGTTTTATAATCCCAGGATCTCTGCTGGTAGAATGCAATAACCAAGTACAAAGCTGGAAGCAGGCAATATTCCCAAATCCTCCCAAGAACCAGACGAAACACAGTCTGAGAGTCAACTGCCACTTTATTCAAAAAGACTGATATTTAAAGCAGGTCACTCAACTGTCACTTTATTAAAAATAACTGATATTTAAAGCAGGTCACTCAACAGGGGTTTCCAAAGATGGGCAGCAGGGGTTTTGGTTGAGGGGACTGGAGGGAGACTACCGTTTCCAGGTCCTCCTCCCAACAGCCCCTGCTGTAACATACAGTAATGAAAACTACGAGGACATAAACCGTTACCTTTCTACTTCAAAATATACAACTTAGTCAGTTTTAATAGCAATGCTAACGAATGGGGAGGATTCGAACAGACATACACAGTACAGCATAAATTAAACATAGCCGGAGACGCCACACTATACCGGCGCGCAGTACACAACAGAAAATAGGCACAACCATTCTATCTTAGGCAGTCCCAAGTGGCTAGGTTTGCCACAAAGTGTATCACAATTAAAGGGTACATCCAGAACCGACATTTGAGGTAGTGGACACACCAGCTATAACATTATCTCAACGCATATTTAAAGGGATTTTGCAAATATAAATTGACAGAATTATGTCAGCTTGTAGCCTGCTAATAATTTTATCTGTTTATCTGTATTGTGTTTTTTCAAAAAATACGAAAAAAATATAGATATATAGATATTTTAAAAATCTCAACTATGTTGTTCATTTCAGTATGTACATCGATGGGTATTTTTGCAGAAAGTGGGTGAACTAAAGCCTCAAAAGAAAAAAGAGAAAGCACACTGTAAAGAAAACGCCTGGCACCCTGACTGGGTACCTTCTGTTGACGGATGCTTCTAGTGCTTCCCGAGGGCTCCAAGCACTCCACCAGACACCATAACCACTGCAGACCCCACGAACCACTGCAGCTTGGGTGGGGTCTTGCCATCTTCCACCCACTCTGGACCCAATACCAGGGTCCAGCTTCCAGTAGGTAGACCTCTCTTAACTCCAGAGAGCAAGGACAGGAACAAGCTCTTACCAGAGCTTATTGATTATACCCTGGGGAGTATAGTGATTATGGCAATCCCCAGAGTGTAGTTCTCCAATCCCCCAAACATGAGCCGAATCTTCATGAAGGTGCAAGATGATCTGTTTAATGGTGGCCACAGCTTGGCCTTTTATGCAGGTCCTCCAGCAAGGGATACTCCCACAGGGACCTTGTGAAGGACTGGAATACAATTACAGTAGCCAATTGTAACGGAGAGCTGGTCTTTCACAGGTTAACTCCAATAAAGAGCCCAGTGAGGCTCAGGAACAAGTAATAAAATCCCATAGAATAATAATCACAGCAAGCAAGGTAATCCACGGATATCCCGATACAGATCCCAATGACTGGACGACACACAGCATCAGGAGCAGAACTTAACTTTTAATCACACAACCTTCTTTTAAAGCTTTCTCCCATGCAAGGGAGGATTCACAATAATTATTACAGTAGCCAATAGTGTAACAGTTACCTCCCACACATCTCCTCCCTTCAGTGTGACACATAATCCCATTAAACATACTGTAGTTTTCCCCGATTTCTGGATGTACCCCAAAACAGGCAGATGGACTGATATACTGGGTACCCTTTTGTAGCCCAGATCTGGGTGAACAACATATTCAAAATTCGAGGGTTTAACTGAGATAAATATCCCTAACCAGATGGGGCAACGGGTGATTGTTGGTAAAGTACGTTTTTAAGTGCCAAGAAGGCTGGGAACAGGCCCCACGGTCACCTTGTATGGTACAGAAATGTAGTTTGTGGTACCTAACAAATAAACACAGTTCATTACTTTTCTAACAACCTACTTGGCACCTCTACTTTTACCCTTTGTGTCACTATACCTCCCTCTAGCATGTAAGTTCATTGAGCAGGGCCCTCCACCCCCTCTGTTACTGTACGTCCTGTTGTCTGGTTACAATTATTTTTCTGTTAGTCCACCCATTGTACAGCGCTACGGAATCTGATGGCGCTATATACATAATATAAATAACAATAATTAAACACAAAAAAACTGATAAACAATATAACAGCATGGAGAATACAAGACACAATGGTAGGAGAAACAGCAGAATAGGCACTGTCCTCATCCTACCGAGCAACGGCTCAAGTCAGGGTCCACCAAGAGTCCCTTGTTCTCCCTCACAGGACAAACTGAGTTATAGATATTGGGTCCCACACATGGGCTCCACTCCGGGCCACCGCTGTTGAGCCAATACTCCAGAGACCAACCCCCCCGAGGAACGTGGAGGCATTTGCGGCCGCGGAGCGTTTATGGACAGTCCCGTCCTTTCTCACCATCAGTGATCGTGCTGTGCCCCACTGATATTCAGGCAGTTTCTATTTAAGTGCCAACAATATACCTTTACATAACTGGTGTAAAATAAAACGATAAAGTGTGTATAAAGATATTGTTTTCCTTTAGGAACGAAACCCTACAAATATTGTTGGGCATAAGGTTTAGGGGCCTTGTGAACCTTGTTATACCGTGTCTCTTGATACAATTTGACCTGTATTGTAACCTTACTACATACAAATAAAGAATATAAAAAATAAAAAAAAGATATTCTTTTCCTAAAAAATATATACTCATATATCCTAGTAGATTCTAGTTATGGTAGTGAAAGACCTAAAATGTGTACAGATCTAACGGACTAATCATTGAACTAGATTAATCATTTCTTGCTTCATATCCTACATGATATACGGAAGACAAATTGCTTATGGCTATTTCTCAAAGTTTAATAAGAAAATATGAAAAACCAATTTGCAGTGGAAAAGATATAACATAATTTCTTCTGATTAGGCAGAAAGGATTAAATTACTATAAAGATTGCACAGTTAGAAAATAATGACTCTGAATGCAATATTTGAATTTGATGCAAATTTAGTTTGAGATACATTATAGTTATCACATAGTTTGAGATACATTATAGTTATCACATATTACTTTTACCACAAGTACAGGACCTGAAATTCATTACGGATGGAGTTATTTCCCCAAAGTGGGACTAACTTTTGATATTCCTTCAGAAAATGTATATACAATACAGAATCACTGATGGTCATGTTTTCCTATCAGCCATACATCTTTCCTATCACCATGTAAATCTCTAATCTCAGTCTCCAGATTTTTAGTGAAGTCACAATGACATCCCTGGTGGCATTGCATCCCCTCATTCATATGGCCTTTAAGCAAGTCGGACTCCTTTTAATGTGTCCAGCAGTCACTAGTCTCTCCCTTTCTATCCATCATTGCTCCCTGGAGCACTGTTGTCCTCCCAAACCACTCACATCACTTGTAGCCATGTGTCCCTTTCCAGTTAGTGAAGGCTCAGGGTTAAAGGGACACTCAAAGAGAAACAAAGCAGTTTAGCTTTAGTGTAAAGATAGTTTTCTTTTTTATTTTACAAAAAGTGCAGATTCCAATAGAAATTTTTACTTTAAAAAATTTACCTTGTTACACTCCCCCTAGCTGTCAACCAGCCAACTGGTCCTGTTGCTTCCTGGTTTGTTTATCTCAATGGAACTAAACTCAAGAGGCAGCAATTACTCAGAGCACATGTCTTGAAAAGACTTATCACTGGGCTGCATTGGGAAGTCTATGATTGGACAGCCACATAAAATATGGGTAGGGTTAGATGGGGAGTGTAGCGGGGCGCTAATCTTAGTTGGGACTTTTCTCCGCTGATTCCTCCAAGGTGTACTCAGGAACAAAGAAGATACTCCAAAGGAACAGCTAAATACAGTAAGGCAAGGCAAGATTCTCCCAAAACACCTCCCCAGTAACTGGCCGACACTCAGTTTTGGGGGAATAACTGAAGTTTAATGGTGGCACACTGCCTTTTATGTGATTTTCCCCACAAGGTTGCTGCCCAGATTTTTAGTGAAGTCAGATTGCCCAGGTGTATCTTGTGGGGCACCGAGACACAATGTTAACAAGCCAATGAAACAGTGTTATACATAGAGACACTCCCATACAGTATGTACAAGCCCTCCCCTCTACGTGGTAGATAATGTAATAACTCAATTATCTCCAGGCAGGAAAACCACATATTTTACAAGATTTCAGAAGTACCCCCAAAACATGACATATCCCCACAAATGGCACATCCATGGGTAGCTCTGATCTGGGTGAACAACATATCCAAAAATAACCCAGATCAGAGCAAGGGTTCACAAATTCCTTGGAAGTCACTTTCGACCGACCGCACACATGATTTCATGCCCAAAATAGTTCCAGAGAATTAGGCTGTGCGGCGGTCTATCTTATCAGTCAAATAATGTGTAAATCACCGAACAGATCCGTTCGTGCATGGTGTTATTGTACGTATCTGGTTCGGTAGATTATTTCTACAGAATAGCGCTTCGTTTGTGTACTTCTATGTGAACTTAGGTGGAGGTCGAAGTCCCAGCGGTGTTCGCGCCGTTGAGTGTACGATTTCAGTTCCAGGCACTCGACAACCAAACACCGCTGCCTTTGTTCATGTCCCAAGATGGCCGCCGCCACATGTTCGTCTATACGAACTGCAACCACCCAGCCGACCGCTTAGAATGTTCGTGTCATTGCGGTTTATGGAGGTGTGAACTGGGTTAATGAGTGGCACACTCCATAGCTGGGTGGTCTACCGTTCGGTAGTTGTTCGGTTGATGAATAAAACCGTGGGAACCACTTAAGGGAATGGATTTTGACGAACGGCCAGGTGAAACAGGGCAAACCTTAGGTTGCAAAGCCAGGGGTGTACGTCTCGAACAGTTATTGTTACTTTCACACCTAGGGGACAAAGAGTAAGGGGAAAAGGGGGTACGGACAGCCCAGAGTTGGTATAAAATATTATAGCAGGGTCCATTCTGCTACAGGGAGGGCTGGCACATGCTTGAGATAATAGATCTGCAGCTTTTGCAAGATGCTTTTAGATATACCCACAGTGGGAAAAAAATGCATAACTAAATTCATGCATGTTTTCATTTGGGGTATATCTATGAATCATTGAGTGTCCCATCTTCTCCTCCAAATGAGCAGTCTAACCCCTTAAGGACACATGACATGTGTGACATGTCATGATTCCCTTTTATTCCAGAAGTTTGGTCCTTAAGGAGTTAATCACCAAGAGCCTGAACCTCGGCCTTTATGTCACTGACCATTTTGGACAGGTCTTCTCTCAACAAGGATTTTAGATCATTAAGCATCCTCTGTACAAAGCTGTCAGTAGCTGATACAATGAGAGGGCTGATATATATGTAATATCGCTCCTGTCTAAGCAGTTGGCTGGAAATAGTGGCTTGTGTGCCTACTCTGCAGTAGATGAGAGCAAGGATATTATAAATTTAGCAACAGTATATTGTTAACGTAGTCTACTAGACTAAGAACAATGACAAAATATCAATCTCCTATTTCCCACTCAAAGTTGTTGTAAAGGAATACAAAATTGTATTCCTGACCCTATAGTATTGAAAAAAACATGTTAGCTGGCCAGCCCCCATTAAATAAGCATTTTACTTACCTTTTTTCCAGCGCAGCGCAGATCCGCCAGTGGATCCATCCTCGATTTGACCCCTTAGCTGAGATCATCACAATTGATGATCTCAGCTAATCTAATGCTTACTAATGAGGCTGTCGTCAATGTGCAGAAAACCACGTTGCTGTGCCAATCAGCATCCCCTCATAGAGATGCATTGACGTAGTGCTGCACTGACAAAGGAAGCACCTCTACTGGCCCTCTGAGTGACTGCAACTGGAGGTGTCCCTAGGCTAAACAATGCATTTTCTCTAAAAAGGCAGTGTTTACATGAAAACTTTTGCAGAACAAGACTTGTGACATCGGAACAACTACATTAAGCTGTAGTTGTTCTAGTGACTATCAAACAGTTAACTAATAAAAAAACAACTATATATTGGTAGTCTAGTATCACACTGGGAAGAATGACAAAATGTCACTGCTATCTCCAACTCAAAATAGTTTGAAGTGTCCAAACCAGTAACTGCCAGCTAGTTACAGCAGAAAGCTAAACCTAGTCACATAGATTTAATAGCCTACACCCTCCCTCCCATATACTGAATATGTTTATATGTTGAATATGTTTATGAAGAAAAAGATACAGACCCACACCTTGAAAATTATCAAAACTGTAGGCAGTGATTCTAAATAATAGCATTTAATGTGTATGAATACTTTTAAAAAGAAATTCTGAAAGCTATACTTTTTAAAGATGTGTACTTAGTTTAGTCTGAGTGACTGGTGTTAAATAATGATGCTTCAAAGTAGAATGTGAAATAAATTTGCCAAAATGCCATAATAATATGTGAAAAGCCTAATCCTAATATCAGGACAGATAAAAAAAAATAATTTTATTTTTTTTAAGAAGTACTATTTGAGTACACATGTTCCAAACAAAACTATGATTAGTTATTTTTTAATAACGACGCTTTCAATGTATCAAAAACAAGAAGGTGCCTTTTTTACATCTGTGAGAGTGGCAGATTTTCTGAAACAGGTAATTATTGAAGTTGTAAATGCTTCTTTTTTCCCCTTGCAATCAATCAATCAATCATCAGTAAAAATAAGAGCAAGTGTCAGAAAGACCAATTTAAAAATCAGAAAAAAAAAAATCACCAATGTAAAAAGGATGCAGGCAGGAATAGTTTTCTACAAATTAGTACATATGCACAAAACTGATACAAATGTAAAAGTGAATACGCCAGTATTTATAAATCACTCCCATAGAATCACATCCCAGTGCTATGTATTGTTAAAACAAACAATGATAAGTTACGGTGGAACCTCGGAACTCGAATGGTCCCTTTCTCGAACAAAAATTTAGAGTAAAAAATGTCTCAGTACATGAACGATCCTCGGTACCCAAACAAAACATGCCACAAACATGTTCAATTATAAAGCTATGTCTCACTTTAGACACATTTGAAATGCCAGAAGAACAGTTGCCTACCCAATTCAAACAATAATATCTCTTCTCCTTTCCACTTACGCCATCAACTCTCATTACATGGAAAATTGAAGTTACATTTTCATTTCATTTACTGTACATTGTGTTTATAATTTTTTTCATATATGATTTTATGCATGCAAGGCTTTATTAAACTGTAAAATGTGTCTTAAAAAAACTGTAATTTGGGGGGTTTGGAACGGATTAATCAAATTTACAATGATTCTTATGGGAAATGTGGATTTGATTCTCGAACAAATCGGAACTCGAACATCCTTCTTGAACAGATTAAGTTTGCGTTCTACTGTATACAGATGGGAGCAATTAAAGATGGAAATTAATCAGAATTGAGCGAACATATATGTAAATGTGAAAATTGCTTTTTATCTATTAGGGACAAAGTGGCCCTTGTCATAAGGGGTTAATAAAGCCTATTGATAAAGTAACTGTATATTTAATTTATATGCTGTCATTAGTGAGCCGGTGATGGGATTCTTTTTTTAAACTATTATTGTTAAGAAAAGATCCAAATTGAAGTCTGATTGGCTGTAGCTATGCAGGTCTCTCTGTCTCCCTCCTCCTATTCTGTTGCTCTGCAGAGTTCAGCATCGTTCTATCAGTATCATGGATGAGATGCCAGCAACAGATGCTGTGCTATAGCCTTTGCCGTCCTACGCATCTCTGCTCCTTGTATACCAGATAATAAACAGCACCCTCTCATAGAAAGAAAGCAGGCCTGACCCTTAGATCTCTCCATTACTTTCCTAGAGTGCAAGCATGAAGCTGCTTTCTAACATTTTATTTGCCAAGATGGCAAGTAAATGTTTCATGGAAGTGAAAAAGAAGATTATGTCCTGTGACGAGAACGAAGCCTGGAAACCTGGACCAGATGCCAAAAGGAAAGAAAAAGAGGCAAAGCTGACATATCACAGTGAGATTGTGTGGAGGAATGTCATTCTCATGTCTCTGCTTCACATTGGGGCAGTGTATTCTCTCGTCCTTATTCCCCAGGCACAGATACTCACTTTGCTCTGGGGTAAGTTCACTAAAGATGTCCTGCGTTGATTTTTACTCCTGAGTTGTTACGCACTTTTTCTTTATTAATATATATTTTTAAATGCTATTTAAAGCTGTGCTTTCTCTCCCCCGATTCCCATCTACTAAACATCGAATACAGTTTTTCTACTAATGTCACCAATGTGATTTTAGCAGACTTGTTTTTGCTAAATATCGAACTACAACATCTTTCATATAAATAGTCATCTTTGTCAATTACTTAAAATAGCAACTCATCCATTAGTTACTGGAGAGGGATAAAGAAAAATAATGATTAGCATTCAATTAATAAAAGTACCACAATTGCACAATGTACGTTTTTGTTTTCTTTTGTGTAAGAAAATAACTGAATAACACTATACACAACCATGTCAAATCTTGATTTTTCTTATATTTGATATAAATGTTTTAAATGATCAAAATAACTTCTGTATCTATAAATGATTCTGTTGGATCTCCTTATGGTGAGTATCCTTGTTTAACTGTTCAATGTTTTCAAGACACACCTCCCAACGCACTTAATTACTGTATATTCCTGGCATTGATTTGTTTTAACAACCCCATTAAAACTCCATTTAAGGCTGATCACAACTTTAGGCTGTACAGCAGGACCATGAGATGCTTGGTATAGTAGAAATCTAGGATTTTAGATAAAACACAATTTAACCAATTCATACATGACTACTCTTTTCAGATCTATAGCCATCCGTTCTTCCCTGTTGAGCATTGCTGATTCAGTGTCTGCTTTGTAATATAGAATCCATGAGGATTATTGAAGTATTAGACATACCACAAATTAGCAGATATAAAAGGAGATACAGCAATGCAAATCTGAATGCTATTCTGGGGCAAAGTGGTCTCACCATGTGCCTCAGCATGTTCCACTGGAAATAGCACCTGTTGAGCCTTGATAAATTTCTCCCATAGACTCTAAATTCACTGAGTTGGTGACTCACATCACCAAAATATTGTAGAACATGAAGGAGTCAGTTTCATATTAAGCAGTTTTGAGGATCTGCTCATTCACATCAAGGCCTTGGGATTAGAAAAATTGAGGAACAGGATTGAAGTGTAAGAGTTATAAGGTATCATGATTGCTGGCTTGCAAAATACATATTTTTTGTTGTGTTTATTATTTTTATGACAGATAATGTGACAGGATCATCATGATTAAAAGGGGAATTGTCTAACTCCTTGTCACAAAAGCATTAATACATTATCGAACATTATTATTGAAAATGTTGTGCAGCAAACAGATATGAACATGTTCACACACTTTTACAGAAGAAGAAAAGCAAATGCTTTGGAATATTATTTAAATAACCTAGCTATCTCATTTATTGTGGACTATGATGTTTATCGATCCTCTTGAATTAGCCTATTTCGTAGATTACAGAACTTCTTTAGAATATGAGATGCTCCTGTATCCTTGAGAATTCTTTGAATAGTTCACTTGGCGCAGAGCCTCATTCCCTGCATTTAACTTTAAGATGTTTTTTTCTTTGTTCAGAACATGAATGAAGAGTGCTCACTGATTAGCCTTTTGTGCTCTTTTTCTCTGGAATTGTTTTGTTTATTTTATAAGTTAAATTGAACCTGAGAGGATACAATTAAAAAAGTAAAGAGAAAAGACTCCTCTTGGGCATACACTTGAGCATGTATTTCCTTTTGAGATGAAATAGTTTATGGCAGTACTTGGTCCTAAAAACCTCAGAACAGAAGATACGATTATTACTAGCATTTATATAGCAGCGACCTATCCCTTTACAATTATAGAAGGAGGATATTTAGAGGTGAAGAAGGCTTACTTTCTATGAAGATTTGTGGTGGGCAGATATGTCATCATGTGTCTTGGTCTTGCCTAAGAACACTCACTGGTGATGTGGTGAGACTAGGATTCACAATTCTAACTATATATAGGAGGAAGTATTGTGTATGTGCTATATCAGTCTTTTTGAGTCGAGTCCAAGTTTGTTGTGTAGTGATTTTGAGTTCATGTTGACCAGTGATCTGTCAGTTTGTTAATGTGAATCTATACCAGGGCCAGACTGGCCCACCGGGATACCAGGAAATTTCCCGGCGGGCCGTCGGCACCTGGGGCCGGGCAGACACCTGGGTCTGCTGGCGGCCGCTGGGGAGGTCTTCTGGGGGCTTCTGGTGGCCGCTGGGGGACTTGTCCTGGCGGCCGCTGGGGGAGCTGCGCTGGCTCTGCTCCCCAGCGCGCAGCTGAATGAGAATATGACGTCGTATTCCGGCGCCGGTCTCATTCAGCAGCGCGCAAGGGCGGGAGAGCAGAGCCAGCGCAGCTCCCCCAGTGGCTGCCAGGACAAGTCCCCCAGCAGCCACCAGAAGACCTCCCCAGCGGCCCCCAGAAGACCTCCCCAGCGGCCTCCAGAAGACCTCCCCCTGGCAGGTATTAGTAATGTGTCTGTATGGTGTGTCTGTCTGTCTGTGTTATGGTGCCTGTCTGTCTGTATGGTGTGTGTCTGTGTCTGTCTGTCTGTGTCATGGAGGACTTCCTTGTTGCGATCCTTCAATCTTTGGAGGCCTGATGGTCCTCATCTCCACGCTCTGCATTAAGAAGCCGAGCTCTCCCCATCAGGATGCATTGAATCAATGCATCTCTGTGAGGAAATACTGATTGGAGCAGTTGCTGTGTGTGCGCACTAGCCCACTATTGCTTACCCAGAGGGATGCATTGAATTGGCTGCGGTCATCTATGAAGATGTTCTCAGCCATGAAGAAGTGGTGGCTGCAGTGTGACTGGTGTGTCAGGGGGAGAGAGGGGAGTGATCCCTCACCAGCCAGGGAAGGTAGATAACAGGGCCTTCAAAAACTGGGACATTTGTGCGTCCCAAGAAAGTTTGTCGGGACGGCAGGACAATTCTGTGAAAACCGGGACTATCTCTGTAAAACAGGGATGGTTGCCCACTTCCTTAAACTAAACTTGACCAAAACTGAAATTCTGGTCTTTCCTCCCTCAAGTGTTGTTACTCCTGTGTCTGTCTCCCTCCAAGTCAACGGTGCTACCATCAGCTCCACCACGCAAGCTTGCTGCCTAGGTGTTCTCTTTGACTCCGACCTCTGCTTCAAGCCTCATGTTCAATCTATCGCCAAATCCTGTCATTTCCATCTCAAAAACATTGCGCGCATCCGCCCCTACTTAACGCCAGATGCGACTAAGGCGCTGGTCCATTCCACTGTACTTTATCGCCTTGACTACTCTAATCCGCTTCTCAGTGATCTTACGTGCTCCCAACTAGCGCCGTTACAGTCCATAATGAATGCGGCGGCGGGGCTCATCTTCCTGTCTGCCCGCACCTCCCATGCCTCACCCTTCTGTCAGTCCCTACATTGGCTTCCAATAAAATATAGGGCTCAATTTAAAATTCTGGTTCTTGCTTTCAAATCTCTACATAATGCTGCTCCCACCTATCTATCCTCCCTTATACATAAGTATGTCCCGTCTAGGCCCTTACGATCTGCTGAAGACCTATGCTGGGCCTATGCTGCCTTTGGGACTGTACGGCAGTCCAGGAATAAAAAATTAACCCCAGTATGGCATGCCATGTGTAAAAAAAAAAAAAAATGGACAGCCAAGGGTATTAAAAATGGGGTATGTCCAGTCTTTTATAGTAGCCACTTGGTCACAAACCCTGGCTAAAGTTAGCGTTCACATTAGTTTTTTGCATTTTTCACAGAAAGACTGCACTTTCATTAATTATATCATCATCATTATACATTTTACTGCTCTAAAACACTCATTTTTGTGTTCAGCGATGTTACATGAGTAAAACAGTGCCATTCATGTACAGGTTGTATGGAATTTGGAAAGTTACAGGGTCAAATATATAAGGCTTGCCCATTTAATTTTTTCCACATTAAAATTTGCCAGATTGGTTATGGTGCCTTTGAGACTGTATGGCAGCCCAGCAATGAGGTTCACCTCCATCATTGCATACCATTTGCCAAAGTAGACAACCCAGGGTATTCAAAACGGGATATGTCCAGTCTTTTTTAGTAGCCACTTGGTCACAAACCCTGGCCAAAATTTGCGTTTATATTTGTTTTTTGCATTTTTCACAAAAACAAAATGCCCTTTCACTGATAATATCATTGTCATTTTAAGGTTTACTGCTTTAAAACACTCATATTTGTTTTCATCGATGTCACATAAGTAAAACAGTACCCCCCTCCCACCCACGTACAGGTTTTATGGGGTTTTGGAAGGTTACAGGGACAAATATAGGGCTTTTTTTTTTTTCATGCAGGCTGTTTGAGTCACAGCCAGGGGAGGTATGGATAGGGCTGCATAAACAGAAACAAAAGTAATTAAAATGCAGAAAATTGAGCAGTGAGACTGCAGAGGCATGATCTACACCAGGGATAGGCAACCTTCGGCACTCCAGTTATTGTGGACTACATCCCCATAATGCTCTTACACACATAATGCTGACAAAGCATCATGGGAGGTGTAGTCCAAAACATCTGGAGTGCCGAAGGTTGCCTATGCCTGATCTACACAATAAAACTTCTTCACTAAGTTAAAATTGTTTTGATGCCTATAGTACATTTTAAACTTCAATAAATGTGTTTGGAAATCAGGCTGTGTAAATACATAATTCTTGTTCTTAATTATATTTTAATTAATTAATTTAACACGAAAAGTGTTTTAAGCAACACTGGACAACCTCACGCTATGTGAGGACCTCCAGCATCGCCAAAATCCCAATACTTCCCTATGGGGAGGTCTAACGCGTGCAGAGAGTAGGCGGAGCATGACCAGCACTGAGGGACATCGGCGCTGGATACAGGTAAGTCACGGAAGGGGTTTTAACCCCTTCAGCAACTTGGGATAGGGGTGGGAGGGAGAGGGGCACTCCACGGTCCTGCAGTGCCAGGGAAACTAATATGTTTTCCTGGCACTGGAGAATCCCTTTAAGACATCCAAGCAGTTATGGGAAGGCTTTGAGGATTTGTATAAAAGTAGCAATCAACTTTATCAAGAACAATTGTTCAGTATGAATCTGTCCAAATGTGTAACTGAGAGAAACATCTGAATCAAATGTCAGAAAGTTAATGATCATTTAGATTCTATCAGAAATACATTTTATAAAGAAGAATTTCCAGAATGCTACAATTCATTAATTCATGCTCTAGAAACTAGAGACAATCTCTCTGTAAAATATGTTTCAACATGTCTTAAAGAAATGTCAGTAAAGAGAGCTTAAAATGCAGGAAGTGGTGAAACACAAGGAAGAATATTTTGGGAAACAAACCAGCTAATCACAGCAGCCAAGATAATACACACACAAAAGGCACAATCAAACAATGTTTTATCTGTGGAGTTAAATCTCATCTTGGCATAAAAGTCTTTTAAAAAGCCTGGCATTATTATCATTAATATTATTGCCATTTATATAGCACCAACAGATTCCACAGCGCTTTACAATATTATAAGACGGGGGTGGGGGGTGAGGAGTGGGGTGTGGGGAGGATTTAACTATAAATAGGGTAATTTCAAGAAAATTTACAGGAACGGTAGGTTGAAGAGGACCCTGCTCAAACGAGTTTACAGTCTATAGGACGTGGGGTATAAAACACATTAGGACAGGAAATAGCAATAAAATAAGGTGGGGGTGAAGCAGAGCTGGAGGAGAGAGTAGAGTGCTGCCCTTTAGGAGAGAGCAAGAGACAGGTATGTGAGGTAGAGGTTACTCTGGGAGGCCATAAGCTTTCCTAAAGAGATGGGTTTAAGGAAGTTCTTAAATGATTGATGGCAGTAGGCAGGCTGTTTTATTGGAAGGGAGCCCCCGCGTGAAGTCCTGCAAGTGTCAGTTGGCCGTACAGGTGCGAGCAGCAGACAGGAGAAGGTCACAGGCAGAGTGGAGAGACAGAGAAGGGGCATACCTATGGTTCTGTGACAAAATATAAGAGGGGCTAGAATTGGTCAATGCTTTATAAGTATGGGTAGCACTTTGAATTACAGGAAGCCAATGTAAGGACTGATAGAGGGGTGAGGTGTGAGAGGACCGACTAGAGAGGAAAATCAGTCTGGCGGCAGCATTCATTACAGACTGTAGCGGGGCAATACGACTTTTGGGAAGACCAATTACGCCAAGACAGCGCACTTGCAGGGATGGACTTATGTGGATACCACTAACTTGAAGGGAGAGTGAAAGAGGAGGATCAGTATTAGGAGGAAAGAAAGACAAGGAGCTCAGTTTTAGTGAGATTGAGTTTCAGAAAGCAGGAGGACATCCAGTCAGAGATGGAAGAAAGGCAAGCAGTGACACGTTGCAGGAAGGCAGGGGAGAGGTTCGGGAAGGAGAGATATATCTGGGTGTCATCAGTGTATGGTTGTATTGGAATCCAAATGAGGTAATACATTTGCCAAAAGAGGCAGTATAACGAGAAAATAGAAGGGGACCAATGACAGAGCCTTGGGGGGCTCCAACCGAGACAGGACGAGGGGAGGAGGTATCATTAGACAAGGAAAATGAGCGTTGGGAGAGATAAGAGGAAAACCACAAGAGGACAGAGTCACAGAGACCAAGTGATTGAAGAGTTTAAAGAAGGAGAGCATGAACAACTGTGTCAAAGGCAGCAGAGAGGTTAAGAAGAATTAGTATGGGGTAGTGGCCTTTGAATTTAGCTGCGATTAGGTCGTTAGTAACTTTGATAAGGGTAGTCTCAGTAGAGTGGAGAGGGCGGAAGCCAGATTGAAGAGGGTCAAGGAGAGAGTTGGAATTGAAACATAAGGGTAAAGACAAGTCTTTCCAAAAGCTTTGAGGTAGAAGGGAGCAGGGATATGGGACGATAGTTAGAGGGGGAGGAGGGGTCAAGAGATGTTTTTTTCAGGATGGGTATTACAGTGGCATAGACAAGAAAATCATCTACATGGCAGTGTTTATTTGTCAAGAAATTATAGTTAAATGGACACTATAGTCACCAGAACAACTACAGCTTATTGTATTTGTTCTGGTGAGTAGAATCATTACCTTCAGGCTTTTTGCTATAAATACTGTCTTTTCAATCTCAGCCAATCCTATGGGGTAGCATTGTGATTGGATCAGGCTACCACTTCTGCTGATGTCACCAGGCAGTGGACAGGTCAAAGAAAACAGTGACAAAACCAGAAGCTCCAGACTTGAATACAAGTAAGATTTACTATATTTAGGGAGGCATGAGGGGACCAGGGTGGCTAGATGGTGGTTTTAACCCTATAGGGTCAGGAATACATGTTTGTGTTCCTGACCATATAGTGCTCCTTTAACAATCTTTACTTAGTTGAATTTACAGATAATTTGCTCAGTGATTCAGCGTTAACCAAGCATGGATGTAATGTGAACTTCAAGTCCAATAAATGTAAATAACAAAATATTGACTCATCTGCTAGTTTATGTAGATAACGTGATCTTGTAAGGGTGAAAGACAACAGGATTCATAATTTAGGAGCCTAGCTTGTGAAGATTCTATAAGTATTTTTTTTAATCTCAAAAGCATCTTGTCAAGCAGTAATATAGCTTTCTAACAGAGTCATAATGGTTTGACAAAGTTCTAACAGAGGTGCAATTATCTGAAATAATCAAATAAGTGACTTTTATGATGACAGAAGTGCTTTAGGGGTCTGGAGTGACCCTTTAATTCAGTCACACACATTCTGGCAGAATTTATTCACTCTGTCATAGTAGGAAATCACAGTTTGTACTCACATCAGAGTAGCATATGTCTCTGTTTCAGACTCTGTAACTCTGTCCCCAAGACAAAGGTAGCAAAATTTCACAGGGTTATTCATCAAGAAAATAATTCAAAGTGAATTCAAACAAAGGCTTAGATTTACAAAGTTACATAAGATGAAAAAAGACTTGCGTCCATCAAGTTCAGCCAGACGTCACCACTAAAGGGTCACTACACACCCATTAAGCACCTTTTTTTACTGAAGTGCTTTGTGGCTGAGGAGTATCCCATTTAAAATGACAGTTTATAAAAGTGCAGATTCATTTAATAATGAATGAAACAATCCTTGGCTGTTAATCAAACAGCGATGGGGGTTTCTTGCTGCTAACTCCCCTGAGCCTCCCTCCTGCATAACTCAGACCTGCGTCCAGACTTCAGATCAGTATGCTGCTCGCACATTCACGGAGGGAGCCCTCCAGAGACTCTCATTGAGATTAAAATTCTCTTCCAGGGAAAAGGGGGAAGGCTTGCAAAGGCTGCAGTTCATAAGATCTGTTTTGCAAACAGTTTTAAAATATACCCCCAATGAATACATGCATGAAAATACATGCATATATTCATTGGGGTGTATCTACTAAACAGTGATTTTTATATATTTTTTATAATAAGACAGTGGAGTGTTCCTGTAAAATCTGTGGGAATTTTTGTAGATAAAATTTTTGGAAAAGTTTTTTTTTTTTTCCCCTAACTTCAAATCATTTCTGATTCAGATTCAAACTAACTGAATCAAGTCACCTTGAAATGTAAACAAACACTTTACTGAACGTTATTTTTTAAAACAATTTAGTAAATATGTCAAAGAAAACATGCGTATGTTTTTTCTGCATGCTATTTTGTGTTGTATATGAAGTAATAACCTGCTATCTGCAACCTTTGCACTGTCTCCCAACTTTCTGTAAAACAGATGTTTAGTTTGTGCAGAGAAAAACACACTCACTGAGAAGCCTCTGTAGCTTGCCTGCGGGCACCTGAACCTTAGTGCTTAGTTCATTAGGAATGGGGGAAGGCAGGCACGTGCCAGCCCTGTTTTCTTCCCATGGGCACTTTTGAGCCGGTGGGGAGATCAAAGATCTCTCATCAGCCTAAAGGCCCTTCATTAGAGGAGAGAGGGGGAGGAGGGACCCGAAGGCAGGGGGAGGGACCTAGGAGAAGATCGCTCCTCCTGTGAGCAGGCTGTGTGGAGCATTGCAGGAGACAGCCTGCAGCCAGAGGAGCTGCAGGTTTCACAGAACTCACCACTGACCAGTGCACCACCAGGGCTGGCTGTCCCCCCTCCTTCACCAAAGATAAGAAAAAGGGAGGTGGGACATAAAGATTTTAATAATTATTTTTTTTAAAAATGATAATTTGCTCCTTGCACCCCTCACACTCTACAACACACACAGCACTCCTTATAACACAGCACCCTCACACACACACACACACACACAGCACCCCTTATAACACAGCACCCTTACACACACACACAGCATCCCTTATAACACAGCACCCTCACACACACACACACACACACTCAGCACCCCTTATAACACAGCACCCTTACACACACACAGCACCCCTTATAACACAGCACCCTTACACACACAGCACCCCTTATAACACAGCACCCTTTATACGCAGTACCCTCACACACACACAGCACCCCTTATACACAGCACCCCTCACACACACAGCACCCCACACACATGCAACACCCCCCCACACACGCAGCACTCCACACACACAGCACCCCTGACACACACACACACACACACACAGCACCCCTCAAAAACACACTGTACCGCTTAAAAACACACTGCACCCCTCACACACAAACACATACACCACACCCCTCACTGCAGTCTGCGTGTGTGTATTCAACAGCCTGTGTGTGTGTATCCAGCAGCCTGTGTGTGTGTTCAGCAGTCTGTGTGTGTGTTCAGCAGTCTGTGTGTGTGTTCAGCAGTCTGTGCGTATGTATGCATTGCATTTGTTGAAGGTACCAACAAATATAAACTTATTTTTATCGATAATTTACATTTTTATTCCTGTGAGTTGTTGTGTAGGCAGGGCCCCAGTGCACTGCTTTGCCCGGGGGCCTGTAATGTTGTTAAGATGGCACTGTATTTATTAACTGTCACAAATATGACAGACTCCAGTCACATACAGCACTTAAGCAAGTATCATGGTCAGAAAAGCCAAACTGGAAAAAAAATCTCTAAGTCATATATACTTTCAGTTTAAATACTGTAGCCGTAAACTTAAAATTCACTTTGAATCTCACTTTAATAAATAACCTTGTTAGTGTTGACCCATTAGAAGTGAAAGTTGCTCTGAATGTGCTAGAAGAGTTAAAGACTGTAGAGCTAACATGTGTGAATGTTATTAAATGTTATCTATAATCTATATTACAACAACACCACCTAAGAGTTGCTGAAAATATATCACTTTAGTAGGTAACCCTGTCAAAGTCAAATTCCTACCGGACAGAAACTCTTGATGCTAAAAAGTGATTGACCAATAGGGGTCACTCTGAGGTTGTTACTGAATTCTAAACCCAGACTACAGTAAAGACACTGACATCCACCGCACTTTGGCATTAAGCACTAGTGAGCACAGTCCTCCTCAATAAAGTTAACAGTTAGAATGCTTAGTAGACATGAGCATTGCATTTCAAACTAATTGTCCTTAATCCAATTTTTGGGCAAATTGGTGGACAAAAAAAAAAAAAAATGTTGATTTCACTCATAAAAAAATGTGAGAAGTGACCAAAATGGAAAAAAAAGCAGGACCCGTAAAATATATATTACATTTTTAATAAATATATAATGTATAAAGATAGAATTATATTATTTTGTTGCTGCTTCTCCTCTTTCCCCCTCTACTGGTTACTTCTTTTCACTTGATCTGTGAACCAAATGACATGGAGAGGCACCTATTAATGTATCTAATATTTATATTATCCAGTACACTGATTGGCCAAATTTGCACCATTGTGGTTTGTCTGAACTGTTTTTGCTGAAATGATTGCATATACAAAATTTGTCTAAACAAATGCCTCATAGACAAGTCCCAAATTGCCGAAACTATTTTTTTCTTCTTTGAATGCACCGATTCAGAAAAACAAGATTTGTTTGCAGAGCACAACTATAAGTATTTTAGCAGAAAAAACCATCAATATGTAATAAGAGGCAGAGTAAAACCCCAAATTAATTGTAAATCTGAGAAAAGGGAAAAAACTAAACGGAAATAAGCCATTTTAGTTAGTTCACAAAGATTAGAGGAACGCTATGGTGCCAGGAACACAAAGTGGCCAGTGGAAGTATCTCTAGCCGGTAATGTAAACACTTCATTTACTCTGTTTACAACAAAAAGCCAGAAGGGACTGATTATACTCACCAGAACAAATACAGTTGCAAGAAAAAGTATGTGAACCCTTTTGGAATGATATGGATTTCTGCACAAATTGGTCATAAAACGTGATCTGATCATCATCTAAGTCACAACAATAGACAATCAGAGTCTGCTTAAACTAATAACACACAAAGAATGAAATGTTGCCATGTTTCTATTGAACACACCATGTAAACATTCACAGTGCAGGTGGAAAAAGTATGTGCACCCTTGGATTTAATAACTGGTTGAACCTCCTTTGGCAGCAATAACTTCAACCAAACGTTTCCTGTAGTTGCAGATCAGACATGCACAATGTCAGGAGTAATTCTTGACCATTCCTCTTTACAGAACTGTTTCAGTTCAGCAATATTCTTGGGATGTCTGGTGTGAATCGCTTTCTTGAGGTCATGCCACAGCATCTCAATTGGGTTGAGGTCAGGACTCTGACTGGGCCACTTCAGAAGGCGTATTTTCTTCTGTTTAAGCCATTCTGTTGTTGATTTACTTATATGCTTTGGGTCATTGTCCTGTTGCAACACCCATCTTCTGTTGAGCTTCAGCTGGTAGACAGGTGGCCTTAAGTTCTCCTGCAAAATGTCTTGATAAACTTGGGAATTCATTTTTCCTTCGATGATAGCAATCCGTCCAGGCACTGACGCAGAAAAGCAGCCCCAAACCATGATGTGCTGTGCCTTTTTTTCGCCACCTCATTGAGCAGTCTGCGCTGTGCTCTTGCAGTCATCTTTACAGGATGGCAACTCCTAGGGAGAGTAGCAGCAGTGATGAACTTTCTCCATTTATAGACAATTTGTCTTACCGTGGACTGATGAACAGCAAGGCTTTTGGAGATAATTTTATAACCCTTTCCAGCTTTATGCAAGTCAACAATTCTTAATTGTAGGTCTTCTGAGAGCTATTTTGTGCGAGGCATCATTCATATCAGGCAATGCTTCTTGTGAAAAGCAAACCCAGAACTGGTGTGTGTTTTTTATAGGGCAGGGCAGCTGTAACTAACACCTCCAATCTCATTGATTGGACTCCAGTTGACTGACATCTCACTCCAATTAGCACTTGGAGATGTCATTAGTCTAGGGGTTCACATACTTTTTCCACCTGCACTGTGAATGTTTACATGGTGTGTTCAATAAAAACATGGCAACATTTCATTCTTTGTGTGTTATTAGTTTAAGCAGACTGTGATTGTCTATTGTTGTGGCTTAGATGATGATCAGATCACATTTTATGACCAATTTGTGCAGAAATCCATATCATTCCAAAGAGTTCACATACTTTTTCTTGCAACTGTACAATACGCTGTAGTTGTTCTGGTGACTATAGTGTCCCTTTAAATGTTTATCAGCACTGTGTTAGTAAGAATTCTAGAGATGAGCATCTTTGTTTCAGTTGCAAGCTCATGTCTGATTCCTTATTAGGTCATATATTTATATTTTTATTGTATACCTGTGAATCCCTCTGCATACCACCTACCACTTCAAATCGTAGAAAACTTGAAAGCTGGTTGTGAGTTTTCGTACTCTGAGAACCTGGCTCAATCCGTACACACTACACAGAGATTCCATAGTAAGAGGAGCTTCCAGGTTATTATAGACCACCCACCTTTTAAGCATTACACTAATATTGCCATTAACAAAAACATACTTAAAGGAAGACTACACTGTAAGATATGCAAACCTGTATTCCTAATGCTATACCGTCCTGTCCTTAGATCAATAAAGGTCTCCCATGTGTGAAATAAAAAAAAGGATTCACTAGGAACATTAACCAATATGTTTTTACATAGTGGCACACATTTTGCTGGTTTGTTTCTGCTCTATACGACAAGAGTTGACTAGGAGTATCTTGAGAATATTTACAACCAATAAATATAAACTGTGTGGGAATTGAAGATCTATAAAACACACACACACACACATAGACCAGGGTTAACCAAAAGGTAGATCCACAGATGTTGTAGAACTGCAACTCCGATGATGCTTTACATGCCTTTAGAATGACAAAGCATCTTGGAAACTGTATTTTTAAAACATCTAGGGATCTACCTTTGGGAACCCCTAATATAGACCTTCCTTACTGCAATTTGACAAATTTAATATACTTTTTAATTAATACTTGAAGAAAATCAGATGTATGGTACTGTAAAGAAAGAAATGAGCTGTGAAATTGGAAGCAATATGGGCCTGATAAGGAAGAAAAGAGGATTGATGAAGCAGTGGGACCGGAAGTGGAAACAATATGAAACTGGGGAGAGGAATAGTTTATAGCACGAATGAGTGCGTTTATTTACATTTACTTAGAAAATGTGTCTGTGTGTGCTGTGCATACCTATGCATCATTTTGTATGATAAAGGCATCTGGTATAGGAACTATTCATTCAGATAAAATAGCTAATTACCTTTGAAGTCATTAGACATTTTTATTCTACAATACTGAATAACTAAATTGGACAATTAGTATTTTTTTTTACTCTTTTTAAATCTAAATATGTTTGTTGTGCCATTAAACAACACATTCAGTGTATTATTTTTCACTAAACTCCTGTAAGCCCTTTAAATAATTAAATCAATGGCTTAGTGGTATTCTTTTACAAACTATAAACCGAACAGTAGGGGCTATATGTCAATTATGTACAAATCAACTTGAATTTCAAAAATGTTTTATGGAACCGGAATTGTAAAGCAATAAATAGTTAGCTCTGTAACTGTTCATTAAGCAATTCTATTTAACAACAGATCACTTGCTTGGAGATAAAATAAACAGGTTTCATAGTAATAATACAGGGATTAAAAATGTGAGTGCTACTAGCCGGGCTTTAAAGAGACACTATAGACACCCATACCATTTTATCTCAATTAAGTGGTCTTAGTGCCATGTTCTTTTAATTTTAACCCTGCAACTGCAAACATTGCCTGTGGGAATGACAATGTTTACCTTGCAGGTTTAATTGCCCCTAGTGGCTGGTGCTTCTGTCCAAACAGCCGAGTGAAACTCGCTGTTTCATATAGATAGTCTCATAAAGGTCATCTGAATGGAGCAATGTGGGATTTTACCACACGTGCACTGGCCTCTCAATGCTTTTCTCGGGAGAACATCAGTCTTGGACACCGTACAGCAGTGCGGAGACTGGCCCAGCGTGGCAAGTAAAATAGCTTTATTTTGTAGAAATGGCTAGCGCTGAGTGAAAATATTGACTCATGTTAACTTTACTTTGCAAGAATCATTTGTCTGAAATATACTGTAAATCTAAAAAAAAAAAAACTTAATTGTATAAAACAGTGAATAACTGTAAAGAACCATTTTTCTATGTATCTTTCATGATTTATAGATTGTGTTATTAATCATATGGGTAAATAATCAAAATGTTATGATTATTTGCAATTACAGTGTTCACATGACAGACTGTCTGAAACAGAATTTTCTTTTTTTACTGACATGGAATTGGTGGTACTTGTTACTACTATAGAGGGTCCCACTAGTTAGAGTAGAAAAGGAGTTGTTAATATTTAAACTAGAACAAGCCATGGCATATCTTTTTCCTCTTTAGCTTGTCTCTCCTTCTCTCTACTCATGTATAGCATGCTGCTAAAGCTCTCCAGGGTTACATAGCGAAAACAGGCTCCTGTTGAACAGCTAGGTATTCAATGTGATCCTGTCATGCTATTTAATCAGTAGAGGAATGTGTAGGATAGTTCTTTTTCCCAGCTCTCCCTCCCCTTAGTAGCCTCGCAGAGCACTATATTTGTGATATTTCTTTTTAAATCAGGCTGCAAAAAAAAAAAAAACAGTAACCCACTAACACCATCCTGCTACCTCCACTACCTTTAGAGATAGGGCTAAAAAGTCCCACAGCCAAGGCTTCTGCCCTAGAGCCACCCCACTACGGACACAGGGAGGAGTAAGAGGAACAAGTGAGGGGTAAAAGACCCAAAAGAGGGGTAAAAGACAAAAGAGTAAAGGTAAGGGGGTAAGATAGACTAAAGATGGTAAGATGGTCAAAAAGGGGGATAAGAGACACAAGAGGGGGTAAGAAACAAACGAAGGGTCAGAGACCACAATGGGGGATTAAGATGCAAAATCAGGAATAAGAATGGCAAAAGGGGTCTACAATATGCAAAAGTGGGTAAGACACAAAATGTGTGTCAGATACACAAATGGGGCAACAGGGGAGTAATGAGACCTACACAAGTAAATATGCATCTTGGGGGGATTGTGGCAAAACACAACTTCACCTACTCAGTCAAAAATTCTTGCACTGGTCCTGTTTGGGTGAAGATAAAATCCAGTTTATATTTTATTTTAGTTATATTGCCGAAATAAGAGATTGATAAATATTGTCTGTACTTTTATCTTCCGAATGTCCCCAGATTGTTGCCAATTTACTTTTGCATTTCTGGCTAGATTTTATTCAGACTTTAACAAATAAACTTTGTGTGATTCCAAATGGGCCCGTCAGATTTCCCTATGCTTGCTTCCATTTATTAAAATTATAGAATTCTTGCTTCAGTTTACATTCATAAGAAGCACATTCCATTACTCTCTTATAAATTCTTGAATATGTCTTTGCATGCCATTTCATATTACATTCGTTAAGAATAATGTATTACTGACCATTTTTTTTGCTGTCTATTACTTACTGAGTTAAACGAAAGTACACATGGATTTTTGTTCTCCTTTTCATTCTTGTGAATGTGAAACTGTTTATGTAATCAGAATCTTAAAGTGAGTAGCAGTGCCAGGTCTCTGGTTTTAGTTAATACGATTTACTGTTAAAAGTCTGTTTCTGGGAAAACATTAAGCCCTCTCTAATGCAGGAGGTAGATTGGAGACTCGGTACTAATCTTAGTGCCCAGTCAGTGTAGGAGCATCTATGCAGGAAGTTTGCCATTCTGAGTTGGGCTAATTTCGAAGATATAACAAATGACGTAGGGTTAAAATAAGCGTTGCCAATTGGTGTTAAAGAGGCTGTGTATCCCATAATTTGCTCTTTAAATTTTTTTGCCTTCCTTTTATACTGCATATTGCCACTGCAAAAATGTTTATGTTAACTCATTGTTCTCCACCAATGACTGCCATTCAGAGATACAGACTACAATGAAAGTTTACTACTATATTAGCAGAGCAAAACAAGAAAAGCAAGTCTGTAGCTACTTTCTAAAAATATATATATATATTTTTTTACACAAAATGGTGGTGATGGAGGGTAGTGTCTGCAGACTTTTTGCACCATTACCACTACAAGTAGCTACACTGGCTACAGAGGTTAGAGTGTTTCTTTAAGTTTAGCACTATAGGCATCATGAAATACCTAAATAACAATACGTTCTGCATTCACAAATGTTGCCATTTTAGCAATTTTGATTAAAAAAAATTGCAAATATCTTGTCTATTCCTCATAATTCTGTGTGCACACTGAAAAAGCTCAGTAGTTACTTAGCAGAAACAAGTGCTAAGGAATTCTCAGGTAAGGGTTACTCCATTTGAAGCCCAAATTAAAATTACCGTATATACTCGAATACAGGCAGAGTTTTTCGGCACATTTTTTGTGCTGAAATACCCCACTCGGCTTATACTCGAGTCAATGTCTGTATTATGGCAACTTACATTGCCCTAATACAGACCAGGACCGCCGGGCTCATTGCAAGCCCGGCAGTCCTGTTGGGGGCTGGCAGCGAGCTGTTACGTACCTTCCTGCAGCTCCTGTCAGCTCCCTTCTCCTCCGTGCAGCTTCCCTGTCAGCTCCATTCTGCTCCCAGTGTAAATCTCGCGACACCCGCAGCCGTCAGAGTGTTGCCATGGGTTACCGTGGCAACGCTCCGCACGTCACACAGACCGCGAGGTTTACACTGGGAGCAGAATGGAGCTGAGAGGGGAGCTGCATGGAGGAGAAGGGAGCTGACAGGAGCTGCAGGAAGGTAAGTAACAGCTTGCTGCCAGCCCCCCCACTGCACAGCCCATCCACTGGACCACCAGGGTTCACGTAGCCCCCCTCCCTAGCCAGGCAACAAACAGGGAGGGGGGACAAAAAAAATAATAAAAAATAGTACAAATATTAAAATAAAACACAAATATTAAAATAAAATAATAATAAAATAATAATAATATTAAAATAAAATAATATTAAAATAATAATATTAAAATATAATAATAATATTAAAATAATAAAAATAATAAAAATGCCCTCCCCTCACCCAGTTTACACACACTGCATTATATACACACACTGCATTCACACAAACACACACTGCATTATATACACACACTGCATTCACAGAAACATACTGCATTATATACACACACTGCATTCACACAAACACACACTGCATTATATACACACACACTGCATTATATACACAAACACACTGCATTCATTATATACACACACACTGCATATACACACAGACTGCATTCATTATATACACACACTACACAAACACACACTGCATTCATTATATACACACACAACACACACACACACACACACTGCATTCATTATATACACACACTGTAAATAAATATTCAATTAATATAATTTTATTTAGAAATTTACCAGTAGCTGCTGCATTTCCCACCCTAGGCTTATACTCGAGTCAATAAGTTTTCCCAGTTTTTTGTGGTAAAATTAGGGCTTATACTCGAGTATATACGGTACCACCGCTCACCAAAATTAAGGAAAAAAACATGTTTAATTATAATATAATAATATATAAAAAAAAATGTAGCACCAAGATAAGATTACAGTGGCTTATAACAGAAACAACATATTCTTAAATAAAGGGCAAACTGTTGGCCACCAGGCAAAATTTATGTTAGAAAAATGTACACTTTAAGGAGACACAAAAACAAACCACACAAATCCTGCACCTGTTGAAATAAAAGACCAGTAGTATCTTAGTAATAAGACCACTTGATGTGTAGCAATGAGACCAATGGGTGAGTAGTAATAAGGCCAATGGATGAGTAGTAATAAGGCCAATGGATGAGTAGTAATAAGGCCAATGGATGTTTAGTAATTGTAATGGCTTACCTGAGGTGGAAGTCCGGTAGGCAGAGATATATGCTCACTCTTGCAATTAAACACAGGCCAAGGTGGTCAGGTAAGAATTCACCTGGCCTGTGAGTCTGTGCAGGATATTGCTCCAAGTTGCGGTACAGGCAAGGACACAATCAGGAGAATAGTCAAGAGTAAGCCAAAAGTCAGAGGGTGCCAGAAGTCAGGAAACACGATACAAATAAGCCAAGGTCAGGATCCAGGAACAAACTGGAGAACAAATGATCTGGATGCTCAAAAACAGGACCCAGACAGCAGAACCAGAGTCAATGAACTGACACTGCCTTCAGGGAGAGGCAGTGTCTTATACCTGGCTAATTAGGCCATCAGCTTCAGGTGGGCTGAGATTGATAGGTGGGAGCCACTGGTGAAGTCCAGCCCCCTGGTGCTGCAGAGAAGGCAGGATAGGACATCAGTCAGAAACGTTAACTGAATAGTGGCTTATAGGCAGGAATGTAGGCTTGGATGCATAAGGCCTCAGATTCAAATCCCCTGTTGGACACTTCTGGGGCGGCCTCATCTGGATGTCACGGTGAGAACCATGACAGTAATAAGGTCAATGGATGAGTAGTAATATGGCCAATGGATGTTTAGGAATAAGACCAATGGATGAGTAGTAATAAGTCTAATGGATGAGTAGTAATGAGACAAAATTGATGTGTAGTAATGAGACCACTGGATAAATAGCAATAAGGTCAATGTATGTGTAGTAATGAGACCACTGGATAAATAGTAATAAGGTCAATGTATGAATAGTAATGAGACCAATGGATGAATAGTAATAAGAATAATGGATAATTAGTAAAAAGGGCAATGAATGAGTAGTAATAAGGCCAATGGATATTTAGAAGTAAGACCAATGGATATCTGGTAGAGATCAATGGATGTGTAGTAATAAGACCAATGGATGTAATAATACCAGTGTCCTAGTGGGGCTAGAGTTCACTCTTGCGAGACCCAGAGCGTTGCCATGGCAATGCATACGGATCTCGCGAGAGGAACCTGTCGTGGGCTGCAAGATAGAGCTCCTGCGGGTCTTTGCTCCCTCCCTCCCCAGCCAGCAGCCGGATCACACTGCATGTGGGCCGGTGAGGGAGATCTTTGATCTCCCCACTGGCCCGTCATGCAACACAGCAGGGCGGGCGCTCGGATAGTGTCAGCCCTGCATGGAAACTGCATAGGGACTGGCCGAGGAGATCCTGTAAGCTCCCCTGCCGCCAGCCTCAGCCCATGGCCACCGCGGCCCACCGGACATTTGCCTGGTGTGCCCGATGGCCAGACGGGGCCTGCCAAAAACTGTTGTTTTTTTTAATATCATATAAAAATTCCATTCAGTTTAGTGGAGTGGTTTTCCACAAACAGGAGTGTTTATGAAAAATACAAGGGGCTGTTGAATGGCCAAGGTCAGTGTTTGATAGTTTGTAAATTTATTTACTTATGTAAATGTTGTGCTACTTATTGTAATAATGACTATTATTTTCTTATACTAACATTGTCACCAAAACAATATGTAGCCTATTCCTAAAGTAAATTATGTTTTTTTTTATATATATTGCTGCTAAAGTATGTCAGTATTTTGTAGCTGTTGCGTCTTATAATGCATGGATCATATTGCTGCTTTTAGACAGTTAGAACATACATTAGTATATGAATAGTTTAGATAATAATATGTGTTTGTTTTTTTAAGAGTTTGTTCGAAGTATGCTTGATTATTATTTCATCTCAGAGCATTACCATCTGTAAATTTCATATGTTATGTCTTAACTTGTAATGTTTCAGACATGGTCTGAACTATTAGCATGCAAGTAAATAATATACCAATGAATTTCAAAGTTATTTGTAAGGAAATGTAAGGCATCATGGGCAATGCAGCTAGTAAAATAAAAATAATGTGTGTATGCAAGCATAGTGCTCACATAAACAGTTACACTAAGCATATATACTATAAAGGATATTACATCTTGCAACTTTGAAGGAGGGAATCCCACATTGCTACAATAGAAAAAGAAATAAAAATGTAATTCATAAGAATTGAAGTAACAGCTTCATATGAACTCACCATCAAACCACAATAGTAGCTCCCACACTCTGCTCCTTATCGGCAAAATTTCAAAAACAAAACAAAACAAAAAAGCTAAAAAAATATTATCATAATGCATGATAAAATAATGTTTAGACTTGGAGCCTTAAAGGACCACTATAGGCACCCAGACCACTTCAGCTCAATAAAGTGATCTGCGTGCCAGGTCCATCTAGGGTTAACCCTGCCTGCTGTAAACTGCTATGTTTACATTAGGGTTAATCCAGCCTCTAGTGGCTGTCTCATTGAAAGCCACTAGAGGCATTTCCGCGCTTCTCACTGTGATTTTCACAGAGAGAAGACGCCAGCGTCCATAGGAAAGCATTGAGAATGCTTTCCTATGGACTGACTGAATGCGCGCACGGCTCTTGCAGAAGAGGGAGGAGAGTCCCCAGCACCGGGCTCCCGAGAAAGGTAAGCGTTTAACCCCTTCCTCCCCCTAGAGCCCGGCGGGAGAGGGGGGGGGCTATTAACACTATAGTGCCAGGAAAACAAGTTTGTTTTCCTGGCACTATAGTGGTCCTTTAATATTATTTTACTACTCTGTACCTGGACTTGTTTTTGTATTCTGAAATAATGCATCCTGCAAGTAAGCTCCACCTCTCTGGCTTCTACAATGATGTTACGGAGTTTGACTTACCAAGGTTCATGCAGAGTGTCTGGTGTTTTTCTGTTCCTTTGAAGAGATGCAGATGAACTGATTGGAGCCAAGGCAGAGATAAGCACAAATGTCAGAGTAGTGGATTTTGGGCTATTTATGTTAATGCTTTGTACTGAAAACCAGAATTTATCCTCAGTGTAGGGGAATGGGTTAAAAATTTGCATGTAAGTCTCGGCTCATTTTTTTCTCTTATTCTTCTTCTCCTACATATAGCAAACAGGAAACTGCAACTGTGGATATCTAAACAGGTGGTGGAAAAGAATCCTGATGTCAAGAGTAGCATTGTGCAATACACTACATAAAATAACAGAATAAAAGCAACGTCATGTAGGCACTGTTTAAGAATCCATATGGATTTTACCAAACCTAAATCAGAAACGTTCCAAGAACAACACAAATTGTTGCTGCAGTTCTCAGATGCACAGATTGACTTTCTTGGTTAAGTCAGCAGATATTTTCTGTTTTGGCCACGCTGAGTGTTATATTCCCACTGGAAGACTAAACATCTCATCCAATAATGACTAATGAATGATTGTAGTGTATAGTACTAAGAACAAATATGCAGGGGGAGGGCATTTCGTCAGCACAAAATTACAAATTGTATTCCCAGAATCTCATAATTTATCATAATAAAAAAGTAATCATTCCTAAAATATTACATATTTACACAAATTAATAACTTGTTTTAATAATAACTAAACATGTGAAGTTTGTTCACACTGTGCATTATCTTCTATATGTGAGTGTAACATCTTTTAACAGATTCATGCCCTCTGTTAAAATGGTACAGATCAGGATAGTTAAGCCACCTAGGGCCCAGGCTTTAGACAGGGGCCCCAAAACCACCAACCCTATGTGACGAATGAAGGGGGGTCTCTGAAGCAGGAATGGTTACACATTTGTTTCTGGGTCTTAATCTAAGTAAGCCAGCTGATATATAATTTGTAAAACTCTGGAACCATGTGGTAGGGTAGGGATATAATCAATGGGTGCAGAAATTCTTCATCTGATGAGTTAGTTTAAGATTCTATAGCTTTGAGGGCATTTAAGGTCATTTGTTTGAAAACTTCCATAGCCACGTTAAGCAAATTTATAACTCACAGAGGAACAATGATACTTGAACTATATTCCCAAAGTAATATTTTGCCAGCAGATATAAAAATATTAAAAGCTAGATGTTCACATTTTGTTCAGTATACATTATTTACCCATGAATTGCCTTTAGTAAATATCTAATTTGCAATTCAAGGGAGAATCCTGGATGAAAAGTCAGTGTTTGTAAAATGTTGGACAATGAATGTTTTTCACGTAGTCAATACTGGGACACCGTCAAATTGAGTTGTTACTTTAACCACTTGCAGACCAAACTTCTGGAATAAAAGGGAATCATGACATGTCACACATGTCGTGTGTCCTTAAGGGGTTAAAGTTGTGATTCAGAGGTGCATGCAATCCACTTTACTGGTTTAGGGAACATTGTAGTTGTCAGAATTATGGTTAGATGCCTGCATTTGGTTTCAAATGAAATACGATTCGTCTGAAGTTTGGGAAATCAAAGGTTCTTTCAACTTCCATAACTCCAAAACACTACCGCGAAACAAACGAAACAGGCAATGGATGAAAAGTTTTGCTTGTTTTATGATTTGGACTTCCATCTGTGGCATCAAAAAGAGAGATGATTGATGGTAAACTGCCACTAATTGTTGATTTTGTTCACAGATCTAGTGAGAAGTGACCAAAAACTGGAAAAAATTTGAATATTTAATACTCACAAATATAGAGCAGAGGTACTGCTCTATGGATGGGCTACTTTTACGCCCACTGGCAATTTTACTGTTCCAGTACTCCAAGAAATCCTAGGTGGGGATCATACCACCAACGCCCATCCATAGAGCAGTACCTCTGCTCTATCTTTGTGAGTATTATCGTATCTGTTATTTTACTCTTGTATCCCATCACAATTGAGAGCACTATTGCTGCTTTTTATGCCTTTCTCTTGGAGCTTTGGACTACCAGACGGTGCTGACGGACGTACTACCGCTACATATCCCATAAGCGGGGATTATACCGCTGTACACTATCCACACCAGAGCTGGCCATAGCTCCCTCAAATGTGAGTTTCTTTTTCTATCTATTGCACATTCAACTATATCACAATTGAGAGCACTATTGTTGCCTCTATCTCTTCTTCTGAGTTTTGGATTACCAGACGGTGTCGACGGAGAACCCTCCCCTACATATCCCATAAGCGGGGATTATACCGCTGTACGCGATTCACACCAGAGCTGGCCATAGCTCTCCTGAATGTGAGTTCTTTACTTATGTTACCTACCGCACCTTGAATTTTACATACTACACCATTGGTCGCCGCTACCTCTTTTGTATTTTCACATACTGAACGGTCAACACCAGACGCACCTACCTCTACTATGAAACCTTATCTAGTATTCCCGACGATCCACTGGTTTCCTAGTAATACTTCACTGGACTTTTGGCGCAGCCCTCATATATCTTTTTCACTACCTGTGTTTATTCACTGAAGGACTTGAAGGGTTCTCCTTCTTTTGGGTCGCTGCCTACCTTTACTAATTGTGTGATAATTAGCGCTGAATTCTCTTTTTTGGTGTTTATCACAAAGGAGGAAACCCAGAGTTTGGTGATATCCATGCGTTCCAGACTGTAAGAAGTGATTGCCTGCAAATGATTCTTGACAAAATATAAAAAATTAACAGTATATTTATTATTGTGTTAATTTGTCCAGTTACATTTGAGTCCATGAAACAAGGGTACTGTGTATGAAAATGGTTGCAATTCCATAATGTTTCATACAATATTTTTGTTCAACCCCTTGAATTAAAGCGGAAAGTCTGCACTTCAATTGCATCTTGGGTGTTTCATTTCAAATCTATTGTGGTGGCATACAGAGCCATAATTATGAAAATTGTCAGTATCCAAATATTTCCAGACCTAACTGTTTTTAGATTAAAAGTGTGAGAGGGATCACAGATAACTCATCTGAAAGAGAAGACGCAAGGCTGTCAGCAATTACAGACATAGGTGCATGAGCCATCACGTGTGTGAATCAAGAAGATGTAAAGTACAGTTTAAACAAGCAGCTTCTTGATTTCTGATGCTACCATATTCCTCTGTGTGGACTCGGTTTCGGTTTCTCAGACAGCTTAAAAGCTTACCTGACTATAATATGGAATTGTGTTTCTCCCAAAAATATGACAGCTCTGCCCTCCACTGGAAACGCTGTCCCACCTGTGTATGCTATAGACTCACATATGCAACTCATACAGATCAGAATGTAAAGTACACAATAAACAATTTTTATGTTATGACGATGCCCTCCAGTTTTTTTTTATCTTGGCTCATTTTGGTCAGACAGAGTTTCAGTCTGGCTCTTTGGACTCATCTTTTACTCACATGTGCTAGACACAACCTTGCTACCTCTCACAGTACTGGGAAGCTTCCTCTGTTGGGTCGGATAGTAATAGATGGAGGTCTTATACATATGGAGGCTTCTATCAATACTTACCAACATTGGAAAACATGGAATCGAGAAGGGTAGATGGACCTTAAAAGGGTGGACCTTGAAAAACTTGCATCACTGGCAATACCCACAATGGGCTTGCGAGCTGGGGAAGTGGGTGCTCCCATCCACTGAAATGGTGTGTCAGCTTGGCGTCAAGTGGAAAATACTAAAAGACAGTCTCCTGGCAGGCTCCAAGCATACAAGACCATGCAGAGAGTGCTGTTAATAAGACCTGACAACTAACTTAACCTTTATTGCCATTATACATATCCTAACACAATCGTAATGCCTGTGGCATTCCATATCTGTATGAGTGGCAGATACAGAGAAATGCAAGGACATCTAGAAGCATCAATGGCTGCATGTGTCACTGGTCTGAGACTCCTGCTATAGTACACGCAAATGAGGAATCTGTACTATGCCATAATCATAAATAAGTAATTAAGTGGCTGAGCTCTCATTTCATGGAAATTTTGAATCCTTTAGTTTTCTGTATTAGAATCACTGGAATACCAATGTCCTATACAAAGCCTTCTGCAAATGGCCTTCTCCTGACATTTGCTTGTTCTGCACTGCCAACTCTCATCTGCAAGATCTTTCAAAGACTGCCCTGTTCCTTTGGAATTCCCTAGAATGTGCCATCAGACTATCCCCTAGCTACCTGTTCTTTAAGAGACTTTGAAACACACCTTTTTAGGAAATTCTACCATTTTCTTGGGTAACGCTTCTCTAATTTAATTTGCCCTCCTCAGTTCCCTTACCTCCATATCCCAGCTCACTCTCTCTCCTTTCACTGTTTGCTTGTTCCACTCAATCCCTTCTCCCCTCTGACATGCTGCTATTTCTCTTATGTGTCTTTACTCCTTCCTCATAGATTGTAAGCGTGCTCGAGCAAGGCCATCTTCACCTCTTGTCTGTTATATTGTGTATGTAAATTACTTATAACATATCCCCATTCTATAATTGTAAAGTGCTGATAAATATTTTGGCACTATATATAAATAATAATAATAATAGTATGTATCACTCATTAAATATAATGAGTGTGTTTGCCAACTGAACAGTAGGTGGAGCTGTTACTACTTTGCATAGTTATAGAATGAAATACAGTTCATTATTTTTCTCTACATGCCTCTGTGATTAACTAAGTTTCTGGCTCAAGCTAACTAATTTTTCTTATAACCAATAATGTTCAATGCAGTGCATTCAATTGCATCCTGTTTATGTTCTTTGATTAAGCATACCTAATTTGATTATCTGTAAGTTTTTTTTTTTTAAAGTAACAATTATTTGTGGTAATTGAAAATAAAATTTGTAATGAGAATTTTTTCTAATTTTTTTTTCTAAATGTTGCTGTTGAGTGAATTTTTGTTTACCATTTGAAATTATATTAGAGGTTAACATCCATGATATTGCCATATTTACCTGTCTATGTGTTAGCATATTTTAACAAAACATCCATCCATTCTGACATATGCTTTAGTGTTCTATGTTTTTTTTTCATGATATAGAAATAGTCTTTCCAATCTTTTGATTATTTGATATCTGGCAAATGTGAAAAACTTTATGAACGCTATTTCATGATATGCTATCTGAAGCTGGTGCTCATAAATCTAGGTCACTGCTCTGTGTTAAAAATACCTCTCGCCCAGGGCAGTTTACTGTTTAAGGGAAAAGTACAAAATGGATGTTAAAACAAATTGCACAAAGCTTACGTATACTTTTCAAATTAAGACTGGTGATTTTTTATTTATTTATTTTTTTTAGAAGCATTTTAAATCAATCACCTGCGAATCTGTAAAATGCTAACAAGTGCGCTGGTATAAGAATCCATGTTCTAAAACAACAGGTCAATGCGGGAATGAAAAGATGACAATGAAAATGCTTACTGTGCTTTTTTGCATATTTTGCAAAGCATTCTTGGAGTTTTGTGGAAACATAATTTTTCAAATAATTAAAAAAAAAAAATTCCATGTATACATTTATGTAAATATGCAAAGAAATTTTGAAAATGACGCTAGTAAAACAGTGATGTAAAAATGTATAGGGATACCTATATATTTATATATCTAAGAAATACCAAATATACAATAAAAACACTATTTAAACAAGTACAATTATATAAACTTATCTCAATACACAAGATCCAGCGCACTCCCCTATCCACAGCAACTTCAATGTTGAAAGATTTTATTAGTTTTTTTAAAAACACCTAATCTAGGCAAAAATAATGGGGGTTTAGTTACATTATATGATCATACATTGCATAAGCCTGCCACAGTCAACGTCAATGTACCCCATCTTTGGCAGGTCCTACACTAACAGCCTAATGTCTGCTCTTATGAGATTAACCACTTACTTGAGGAAAAATTTCAACATTGAAGTTGCTGTTTAGTGGATAGGGGAGTGCGCTGGATCTTGTGTATTGTGTTATTTGGCCCCCAGCAGCACCCCCATTTATGCATGTTCAGGTGAGTGCAGCCAACCCCCCCTTGTTTCATAGATATATATTTGGGAGTCTAGCCAACTCCTTGGTTTTGCACCCCTCCCTGTCACAGGTGCCTCATCCCAGGGCCCTATTTAGCCTTGTACTGCAGAGAGCCCCAGATGGAATTTTTTTCCTCAAGTAAGTGGTTAATCTCATAAGAGCAGACATTAGGCTGTTAGTGTAGGACCTGCCAAAGATGGGGTACATTGACGTTGTGGCAGGCTTATGCAATGTATGATCATATAATGTAACTAAACCCCCATTATTTTTGCCTAGATTAGGTGTTTTTAAAAAAAACAAATAAAATCTTTCAACATTGAAGTTGCTGTTTAGTGGATAGGTGAGTGCGCTGGATCTTGTGTATTGTATTATTTGGCCCCCAGCAGCACCCCCATTTATGCATGTTCAGGTGAGTGCAGCCAACCCCCCTTGTTTCTATATATATATATATATATATATATATATATATATATAGGATAAAGAGATGCACTCTAAGGACTTGAAAAAATGAAAAAATAAATAATTTATTCCAGCAGGTATAACATCAAAGTTTGCCGACGTTTCGACCCATTCGGGTCTTTCTCAAGGTCAATGTACCTGTGCTTACAAGCCATTTATATAGGACATAAAAAGAAGTACTCACCAATCTGTGAAGAACCCCCTGAATCCCTCCGTGCACACCCGGAAGTGAAACCGGAAATGGAACCCGCGATCACATGATCCGTGCATACGTGATCGTATAGTGTTGCTAAGATACCGATAGGAAAAAAATTAATGATAAGATCGGTATAGAGATGATTATATATCTCACAGATGTGCAAGTGAAATGCCTAATATCAATCTATTAGTATATATATAAAATCTAATTAAAGTGCAAAGTGCATAAATCCGCAAAAATGCAACCTAATATAAGAAAGTGAGCAAAGATCATAAGATCAAATATACTGTGTGAAGTGTCAGCATATATCTAAAGAAGTGATCCAAAATAAAATATATTATGTTAAAAACATTTCACCAACCATGTTAAGTTTAGAAGGCATTTAGTTGAAGCAGTCTAATAGCATCAAAAAACTAGCAGGCTAAACAAAAAGAAATAAAGCCATTAAAGTAAGGGCTCCAAGAACAAATAAGGATCAAGAATCCACTTAAAGAAAAAGGAGACCATGTGATTATTAAAGAAACATTATTACTAAAGAAACATAGAGAGCACAATATTTTCGTTGAGTCCTCTTGGTGTCACTGTGTCCAGCCGGTGGATCCATTGTGCTTCACGTTGAAGTAATTTCTTCGATCTGTCACCCCCTCTGGACATTGAGGGGACATGATCAATAGCCGTAAAACGTAGCATAGGAAGTCTATGTTGCATATGTAGGAAGTGTTTAGCGACTGGCTTATCACTGTACTGATCTCTGAATGCTGTGGTTATAGTCGACCGATGTCCCCTTATGCGGTCTCTCAATGTCAAGTCGGTTTTACCAACATACGAAAGTCCGCAGGGACATGTGATCATGTATATCACATGGTCAGTGGTACAAGTAATATAATGGGATATTTTAATTCTCTGACCGCTGTGAGGATGAACAAAGGTCGTGCCACTGACCATGTGACTACATGTCACACATCCACTACATTTATAGCAACCTTTCTTGGAAATACTCCTCGGTTTGCGGTAACAAATTTCTGGGTCACTCTTTACCAGAAGGTCCTTTAAGTTTTTATGAGGTTTTTTGCGGTTGTAACATCACTGCAGATTTGGGATTTCTGTGTGAAAAGCAAGTCTTATGGCTTGACTGGTGTGCAGATTTTTGTTTAACATTGTATTAACTATCCACAGACTTCAGATGGAAGGGGTTTTCAATCACAATTTTTCCCCACCATAACCTATTTGGATTTTGCTTCTCAAGCACTACCAAGCCTCAATATGCAAACCAGTAACCTACCTCATGCTGATGAGTTGCATTAACAACGAAACAGCTGTCCATGAGTGGTTCACTGGTTTAGCATCTTTTCCTAAATTGTGTTCCAAGCAGTTGTATACTGCAAACACAGATTAAAAGGAATCCATGTTTAAAATGGAATGAGGCAAAAATGTGATTCTTTGATAAACTACTTTGCATATGCCCACCCAGAATCCTTTGCGGTTGCAACATCACTGCAGATTTGGGTTTTCTGTGGGAAAAGCAAGTCTTATGGCTTGACTGGTGTGCAGATTTTTGTTTAATATTGTATTAACTATCCACAGACTTCAGGTGGAAGGGGTTTTCAATCACAATTTTCCCCACCATAACCTGTTTGGATTTTGCTTCCCAGGCACTACCAAGCCTCAATAAGCAAACCAGTAACCACCCTCATGCTGATGAGCATTAACAACGAAACAGCTGTCCATGAGTGGTTCACTGGTATATATGTATTATATATATGATCTAAGTATATATATACACATATAAACACATACACATAAATACACATACACTGTCTAAGTGTATTTTAATATTACTATACATATATATATATACATATATATATATATTCATATCAAAGTACATATGTACAATGATATTGACTAAATATATATATATATATAATTATCATTATATATATTTATATATAATATAAAATACACAAATATGTAAATACGTTAAAAAATAAAATTAAAATAATAATATAAATAAATAAATAAAAAATATATATACACGTATAATTTCGTTCTAACTGTATTTTAAAATTAATATATATAAATATTGATATCAAAATACATGTAGAACGAAATAATATATATATCTATATACATAAGTATATACGTATATATCACTATATATACCTATATATAAATAAAAATAATATAAAAAAATTATATACATATATATACACACATATATATATATATATATATATATATATACACACACACACACGTGTATATATATAATAATTCTATGTATATATTAATGTAATAATTTTACATAATTAGGTCATTTTATTAATTACAATTTGTAGGACCTGCCTGACAACCCGGGCCGAAAGTTCAGGGAATTTAATTTGCTAGTACTATATTTAACCCTGTAACTTTCCAAGACACCATAAAACCTGTACATGGGGGGTACTGTTTTACTCGGAGGACTTTGCTGAACACAAATATTAGTGTTTCAAAACAGTAAAATGTATTGCAATGACAATATCATCAGTGAAAGTGAAATTTTTGCATTTTTCACACACAAATGGCACTTACACTGACGATATAATTGTTGTGATACGTTTTACTGTTTTGAAACACTAATATTTGTGTTCAGCGAAGTCTCCCGAGTATAACAGAACACCTCATGTACAGGTTTTATGGTGTTTTCGAAAGTTACAGAGTCAAATACAAGGCTTGCGTTTCAGTTTTTTCACATTGAAATTCGCCAGGTTGGTTATGTTGCCTTTGAGACCGTATGGTAGCCCAGTAATGAAAATTACCCCCATTATGGCATACCATTTGCAATAGTAGACAACCCAAGGTATTGCAAATGGGGTATGTTCAGTCTTTTTTAGTAGCCACTTAGCCACAAACACTGGCCAAAATTGGCGTTCAAATTTGTTTTTTGCATTTTCAAATATTAACACTAACTTTGGCCAGTGTTTGTGACCAAGTGGCTACTAAAAAAGACTGGACATACCCTATTTGCAATACCTTGTCTACTTTTGCAAATGGTATGCCATCATGGGGGTAATTCTTATTCCTGGGCTACCATACGGTCTGAAAGGCAACTTAACCAATCTGGCGAATTTCAATGTTAAAAAACTGAAAAATGTAACACGCTATATTTGACTCTGTAACTTCCCAAAACACCATAAAACCTGTACATAGGGGGTACTGTTACACGTGAGACATCGCTGAATACAAATATGTGTATTTTATTGCAGTAAAAGCAAACAGTATTATGACATTCACAGTTAGAATGTCACATAGAACTAAAAAATTTTTTAAAAATCTTATTTTTCCCCATTTTTTTATATTTTATTCATATTAAATTATGTTTCATACCTATATATGTGATGTTTAATGAAAGCCCTGTTTCCCCTGAATAAAATTATATATAATATGTGTGGGTGCACATAATATGAAATAGGCAAATTACGCCTGAACAGACATATAGCGCAAATTCCAGTTTTTGTTTACGTTTTGTTTTGATCACAACATGTACATTTGGCTGCGTCCTTAAGGGGTTAGACAGCAACCCTTCCTTACTCTGTGTCTGAGCTATTCAGCTGATTTTAACGATCAGTTCCTTCATTAACGTTGCCACGGTTACTCATCTGATTGTTAGTAACCAGCCCTGCAGCTAATCAGTGCAGCAAGTCCCAGTACCTCCTTGCCCTTGCATGGTTTCCTGTTTTCCAGAAGACGTCCTGTTTCCTGTGTATTCCTGGTACCTGACTTCTGGCCTTGTTCCTGACTCCGCTGCTCTCCATTCTCCAGATTCTGGCTTGTCTGACTAACCGCTTTGGTGCCTGACCCCTGCTTGCCTCCTGGACTTTGCTGTTGGTTTATTTCATTTTTTGCTATTTTTTAATAAAGGTGTTTTGCATCTATGTTTTGTCTCTGTCTGGTTCCTGGTCCCTAACACAGAGGGATTGAGGGCCTTGCTCAATAAGTTTACATGCTAGAGGAAATGGGTTATAGTGACACAAAAGGTAAGGGTAAGGTAGAAAAGTAAGTTGCTTGGATAGTATCTACTGAGGGCTTAGTGAGGGCTTAGTGTTTTGTTTTGATGACAGTTGCAGAAAAGAATTCAGGGTGCGGGGAGGGAAAGCTGTTGAAAGTTTAATATGCTTCCTGAAAAAGTACGTGGAGACTGGATAAAGTCTAACAGAGAGGGAAAGTTCATTCCATAGGAATTGTGGGGCCCTGGAATTGTGTAGTGATTTGTAAGCAAGTACCAGGATCTTAAATTGAGCCCTATATCTTACGGGAAGCCAATGTAGGGACTGCCAGAGAGGAGGGTGATGCATGGGAGTTGAGGGCAAACAGAAAGATGAGCCTTACCGTCACATTCATTATAGACTTAATGGGGCAAGTTTGGAACACGTAAGACCATTGAGAAGGTGTGATGGTAGTCACCATCACTGGTGGTTGAAGACTGATACTTTATGGAGGTCCCCAGATTGCCCCTAGGTTTTAGTCACCCTATGCCCATAATAGGTACAGGGTGTGTAATGTATTTGTTTCTTAGTTATTCTCCACCCAAGCCACCTTTCCTTGCTGTTTTTCCAGAAGGACATTGTCTCTTTGTTCCAGAGACCCCTTTCATCTGCTGTATAGTATTAAATGTGTTTTAGGAGTTGTCTTGTACTATGAGAGATAATTGTGTTAGCGTGTCTGTGTGTATAAAAGGTAAAACAGAAAGGAAGATAACTAATTCATTATACAATAGCTATTGTGAAATGGATCTTGGTGTTAGGCAGGTAATTCAGTTATGGACCCTTGACCTAATTCTGTCCTAGACACCAAAACTCCAGGAAGTGACTTGTATTGTTTTGTTTGATGACCACCTGTTGTGATTACTCCTATATAAACCTGTGGCTCCCTCAATAAAACTACTTCTACTTTACCCTTCACTAAGTCTGGGCTAGTGTTTGGGTGAGCCAGCTATACAGCTATACTTTCTACAGGAGATATTAATCCCTTGGAGCTGTAACAAAGGACACTGTTCCAGGGTAGAAAACTTTACATAGACCCCAGCCAAGCTACGGCAGCTAGGGGCTGCAGCGCTACGGGTGTCCTGGTTGAAACTAGGAAGTATGCTTGGCGGAGGTACCCAGCTGGGGTACCAGGTGGTCCATAACAGAAGCGAACTACAGTAGTCTAGGCAAGAGAGGACAGTGGCATGGACAAACACCTTAGCCATATCAGGTGTTAAATAGGGGCGGACGCATGCTATGTTTTTGAGATGGAAGCAGGAGGATTTGGTGATTGATTGGACATGAGAGGTGAAGGTGAGGTCGGAGTCAAAGAGAACACCTACGCACTGAGCCTGTGAGGTAGAGCTGATGGTAGTGCAACTGACATGGAGGGTAACAGACAATAGAGTAGCAACACTTGAGGGAGGGAAGACCAAAAGTTCTGTTTTGGATAGGTTAAGTTTAAAGAAATGAACAGCCATACAGTTGGAAATAGCAGAGAGGCAGTCAGAGACAAGTGTCAAGAGGGGTGGTGAGAAATCAGGGGAGGACAGGTAAATATGTGTGTCATCCGCATAGAAATGATACTGGAAGCTGAAGGAGCTGATGAGTTTACTAAGGGAGGCAGTAAAGATTTAAAACAATAGGAGACCAAGGACAGACCATTGGGGATCACCAACAGTGAGGAATTTGGGAGAAGAGCAAGAGAAAGAAGAGCGATGGGAAAGGTAGGCAGAGCACCAGGAGAGAGAGTATCAACAGTATCAAAAGCAGCAGAAAGGTCAAGGAGAATTAGGATAGAGTAGAGTCCATTGGATTTTGCAGGGATAAGATCACTCTTGTTTCAACAGAGTGACAAGTGCAGAATCCAGGTTAAAATGGGTCAAGCAGAGAGTTGGATTCAAGGAAGGCTGTCAATCTCACATACACAACTCTCTCAAGGATCTTGGTGGCAAATGGCAGTAGCAAGATAGGGCGGTAGTTGGACGGGAAATTAGGGTCAAGGTTGGGCTTTATCAGATAGATGCGTTCCACCTGATATATTGAATTATTGCCGAAACCGGAAATGACATGGACGCCACCAAGGGGACGGACAACGGTGGAACGCATAGATGCGTTCCACCTGATATATTGAATTATTGCCGAAACCGGAAATGACATGGACGCCACCAAGGGGACGGAACCCGGAAGTACTAGGTGGAACGCATATGCGTTCCACCGGAAATTTGACCGCGAACTCTAAGAAGATTTAAAGAATCAAGAGAATACCAACATTATATGCCAACTGAGGAAGCCACATCGGCGAAACGCGTTTTGGCAAGCATATTGGACATTACAAGGTTTTATTTATTGTATTACTATTACTTATTTTTATTTATTTACCTTTTTTTGAATAAATATTCTTTGCTTTGGAAAATACCTTCCATGGTTCATCACTGAGGGGAGACTGACTACAACAAACATCAAAGAGGTCTGGGGATCACCCAATTAAGATCCTAGAGGAGATCCACACCAGAGCCAGGTTATATTATATGGCTCTTCCATTGTGAGTGAATTGGACACATATTTATTAAGAGTTTGTGTACAGCAATATTTGCACTATTTTTGTATCTCTCTATTTCCCACAGCTTAAATTTAGAAGAAAGAGAAGTATTAATTTTATTTTTCTTTCTTTCATTATCACCATTTGCTCCACCTATTTCTTTGTGTTTTGTATGTTATTTTATGTGAAGGTGTAGGGGATACCTCACTGGTGTGTTTGAGCAAATATCACTTCTTTTGACATACCTGTGTTATTATTCCTTTATCAGAATCAGGGTTACGGTTGCATGTTTGAAGAGTAGAAGAAATATGCCAGAGGAGAGGGAGAGATTAAACATTTTAGTGAGAGGCAGAGCAAGAGAAGGAGTCAAAGTGCGAATGAGATATGAGGGAATAGGCACGAGGGAATAGGTGGTGGGGTGGAAGGACCGGAGTAGAGCAGAAACCTCTTCTGCTGTAATGGGTGCAAATGAGCATAGGACAGTTGATGGAATGTGGTTGAGGGATAAATTGGTAGGGGATGGAGAGAGATTAGAAATATCTTCCCTGATTGTAGAAATCTTCTCAGTGAAGTAAGTTGCAAAGTTTGTGGCGATCAAATTGGTAGGAGGAAGATGTGCAACAGGGCAAAAAGAGAGTTAAAAGCATTAAATAGGCATTTGGGTTCATGGGAGAGTGTGATTATGAGCGTATTGAAATAGTATCCTTTTGCAGAGGAAAGAGTGTAGGAGTGCAGCATAAGCTTATAGTAGAGGAAGTCAGACGCAGAGTCAGACTTTCTTCAGCAGTGTTCAGCAGATATGGAACATTTTTGGAGGTAACGAGTCAGCTTGGTGTGTCAGGGTTGTAATACAGGGGGGTTGCTGCGTTTAAATGTAAGAGGTGCCAGGATGTCTAGTTGAGAGGAGAGAGTGGAGTTGTAACGAGAGGTTGCAATGTTAGGGCAGGTGAGGTTTGATATGGGTATACGTATAATTACATGGTTAAGTATTTAAGAAAGATGCCCTGCAATCAAATTGTAGAATTTTGTAAGGTCTATGTGTTATGGAAAGGAAACTTAAAACATTAGTAATAAAATAAACACACAGAAACAGATGTTTGGAGAACGCCGTGGTCTTTATTGAAAGGAATTTAAAAACATCTTTAACTTCAAATACTTTATTTACCATGCAAAGTATAACTTACCCTGGGAAAACACCACATCGTGGCCTTGTAATATAACGTTTTTACGTCCCATTTATCTAGACAGGCAAATTAACATTCCAAATAAAGATCACAATGTAATTAAAGTAACTTTACATAAAGGGTGGGAGGTAGGGAAGCTGCGTAAACTTTACTTTTATGGGATTTTTTGGTGGACTGTGAGATTTACCTCACAGGTTGCCACTTATATAGTCCCATTGCCTGCACAAAAACACAGCGATTCAAAAGTTCCCTGGCTCCCAGCCAGTAGGGAAACGCTGTGGCAGTGTGAACCAAACTACTCAGCTTGCGCTGTGACAGCGCAGCCAAGGAGTTGCACAAAAGAGCAAACCCAAAAAGAAACAGAGGGGTGAATTAATGACTCCCCCCCCGTTCCTTCCAAACTCATACAGACAAGGGACTATGCATCCCCTGTCTGTTTATTGTACAGACCTGTGAAATATATTAGGAGTTTATAACAAGTAATGATTACAGAGACAAATTCACCAAAAAGTTGCATAATGCAAATGATTCTCTTTTATGAATTATTATATTTTTGTTTAAAATAGCCTTTATAGGCTGGAACAATTTACCACTAAGAAATACATGCACAATAACTATATTCTTAAAAATGCTTAGAAAAAAAAACTTATCTTTATTATAATCTCTACTGTCAAATTAACTAGCTGGGAAATCAATATACATTAAACTCCTAATACATTTTTAAATGTTGTTCAAGTCATTGCTGAGGAGACGGTGCCAAAGATGTTTAAAAATTAACTTTGACAGTAAAAGATTCTGTTATGTGAATAAAAAATATGTTATAAAACTAGAAAATGTATTTACCAAGTTAGCACGAGGAGTTCTGTTTCTAGATCTGTGCTAATGTTCTTAGAGAAAACATTCAGTATATGAACATAGAACTGAAGTTTATTGCATTTTCCTAAGTTAAAAAAATAAGCTTTTTTTGTGGGAAGGAAAATTGTCAATAATACAAAAGCAAAAATATTCATTTCAATAGTTTATGTATTTATTTAAGTTTTTTCTACACATTAGCTAGTGTTGTAGTACATAGCCTGGCTAGTGGTGTGTGTGAATAGCTACAGAGTTTACTTTCTATCAATATCAGAATTGAGTATTAATGCTTTATTTTCATGTGTTTTATCTAGTCCATACAGCCTCACTCACCCTCATTTATACTCTAGTTATGGTTATCAGCCTGTAGAGAAACACATTCTCTGCCAGAAGACACTAGTCCCTGATATAATTAATATAAAGATGCACAAGATGTCAGTATGGCAAATAATAATAAAATAATAAAGTAGTGAAAAAATAAAAACAGCCTATCGCGTTTCGTCTTTAAATTAAGACTTCCACAGGGAAAATAAAGGGCAGTGAACAATTTCCACAGTGATGTAATAACAAATGTGCACACATACAGTGCTGGAAATAAGTATTTGATCCCCTGCTGATTTTGAACGTTTGTCCACTGACAAAGAAATGATTAGTCTATAATTTTAATGGCAGGTGTATTTTTTTGTTGTTGCAATTGACAGTTTTTTTATAGACAATAGCTATGTGTAAACATATACATACATGTGCAGCATGGATAAACATCTACATACATGCGCAACATGGATTTCCTTGGTTCCAGAGAGTCATTGATGTTTTACAGAAGTTTTCCATTTACAAATACATGGTGTGTTGTTGATCAGTTCCCTTTTTATCGGTTTTGGTCATAGTTAAGGCTTCGGGTTGTATGCAGTTTCTTGTTTGTGTCTAATTGTCTCCGTGGGGTTCCTTTGCGTGTAGGTTCGTAGTGTTGGCTATGCGGGTTCCAGGGCGTTTTAGGGTGTTTTTTAGTTTTTTTAATGGTAGATGTATTTTAACAGTGAGAGACAGAATAACCAAAATGAAAATCCAGAAAAACATATGTCAAAAAAGTTATAAATAAATTTGAATGTCAATGAATGAAATAGGTATTTGATACCCTATCAATCAGCAAGATTTCTGGCTCCCAGGTGTCTTTTATACAGGTAATGAGCTGAGATTAGAAGTACTCTCTTAAAGAGAGTGCTCCTAATCTCAACTCATTACCTGAAGCAATCAATCAATCAATCAATCAGATTCCAAACTCTCCACCATGGCCAAGACCAAAGAGCTTTCCAAGGATGTCAGGGGCAATGTTGTAGACCTACACAAGGCTGGAATGGGCTACAAGACCACGCCAAGCAGCTTGGGGAGAAGGTGACAACAGTTGGTGCGATTATTCGCAAATGGAAGAAACACAAAATAACTGTCAGTCTCCCTCGGTGTGGTGCTCCATGCAAGCTGTCACCTCGTGAAGTTTCAATGATCATGAGAACGGTGACGAATCAGCCCAGAACTACACAGGAGGATCTTGTTAATGATCTCAAGGCAGCTGGGACCATAGTCACCAAGAAAACAATTGGTAACACACTACACTGAAATCCTGCAGCGTCCACAATGATTCAGAGGAGAACTGGTTAAAAGTGTTGTGGTCAGATGAGACCAAAATTGAGCTCTCTGGCATCAACTCAACTCGCCATGTTTGGAGGAGGAGGAATGCTGCCTATGACCCCAAGAACACCATCCCCACCGCCAAACATGGAGGTGGAAACATTATGCTTTGGGGTGTTTTTCTGCTAAGGGAACAGGACAAATGCACCGCATCAAAGGGATGATGTACTGTCAAATCTTGGGTGAGAACCTCCTTCCCAGGGCATTGAAAATGGGTCATGGATAGGTATTCCAGCATGACAATGACCCATGACATGACACGACACGAAGCCAGGGCAACAAAGAAGTGGCTCAAGAAGAAGCACATTCTTAGCCTAGCCAGTTTCCAGACCTTAATTCCATAGAAAATCTGTGGAGGGAACTGAAGGTTCGAGTTGCCAAATGTCAGCTTCAAAACCTTAATGACTTGGAGAGGATTTGCAAAGAGGAGTGGGACAAAATCTCTCCTGAGATGTGTGCAAACCTGGTGTCCAAATACAAGAAATGTCTGACCTCTGTGATTGCCAACAAGGGTTTTGCCACCAAGTACTAAGTCGAAGGGGTCAAAAACTTATTTCACTCATTGACATGAAAATCAATTTATAACTTTTTTGACATGCGTTTTTCTGGATTTCTTTTTTGGTTATTCTCTCTCACTGTTAAAATACACCTATCATAAAAATTATAGACTGATCATTTCTTTGTCAGTTGGCAAACGTTAAAAATCAGCAGAGGATCAAATAAGTCTTCAAGTCCAGTGGTGGACTGCCATAAGCCAATCAGAGTAATCTATTCCACCTGGACCTAGTTCCACCTGGACCTCGGATGATTTCGGAAATAGGTCCAGGTGGAATTGAACACTTAAAATTTAATTTCTTTATTTTTAATAAAGGAAAAATACTCAAGACCTTATCATGATATTGAGCCAAATTCCAATGTAAATCTGTCAGACATATATTAACCTTGTACCATAAAACAAATAATTATATTCACATCTGTATTACTTGCATACATAAATTATAGTCTTTGAGTTACAGAATATGATTTCTTAGAACTCATTTAGTTCAAGTCACAAGGAGAAAGTTGGGCTTCGGTAGTCCCTGATCTACAGTCAGGTATATTCCAGGATTCCATGGTTGGAATTCTTTTCTGTGCTTATCAACCAGGCAGTTTGATGACTTCTGGATGTCATATAGCTAGTGATTATAATGCTACCACTTTGCCATGTCACTGATGTTTATTATTATTATTATTATTATTATCACCATTTACATGGCACCAACAGATTCCGTAGCGATTTACAATATTTTGAGTGGGGGGATTTAACTATAAGTAGGACAATTACTTACAGAAACAATAGGTTGAAGAGGACCCTGCTCAAACGAGCTTACACTCTATAGGACGAGCTTACAGTCTATAGTTTCCCTGTTTGCAGTATCTCATTGTAGCTTGACACAGGGCTCACCGAAATATATCCTCATTGCCTAACGGTTGGACATCACCTTTCTTATTGTGAGTTTATTACAGTGGAGCTTTAGTTATTTTTTTACCTCTATCCCTGTCACTTTGAAATGCCTAAACCCAAGTCAGCAATTAATATTTTTTTTTACAGAGCACCAACTGATTTTACAGTCCATTACAATTTTATATATCATAGAAAAGTTTAGCCATTTAACATTTCTTGATGGTTGTTTTATTTATATCTTGTAGTCACATTGTTTAATAAGACAGCCCTGAAGGGTTAATGTCTTTCTTACCACATGAACATAAAACCTTATTTAATATTTCTATGTTAGTTTTATGGCTTTAAACCAAACAACTTAAAAGTACTGATCTACTTGAATTCTTTTCCTTAATTTAGTGCAGATTGCTTAAGAGGAAAGGGCACATCGTTGGCCACACCATCCACATATTCAAGGTCAAGATGCAGCAGTTTAATTACTGATAAGTTAAACATTACCCAGTTTTACATAACATGGCTAAAGGACCTCTGGTAATTTTAATAACAATTTTGCATTTTAGTGCAATCTTTGACAAGGAAGAGGATTTGTGAATCTGCAATATGGTCTGATGTATTTCCAGTTCCTGTCATTATTATTATTATTATTAATAATAATAATACTTTTATTTTTGTTTCTGGTTAGCTTTCAATAACTATAACTACATCTGTTTGTGACTGAATGATCATATGATTATAGCACCGGGAAACGTGCCTCCCTCTCCACTGCCGGCTCTGCAGGACCAGAGGGGAGATCAGAAATCTCCCTCACCGGCACGCTAGCACTGTAATGCTGCAGCCCGCAGGGAAGAGAGGACACGGGTGAGCTCTAACCAGCAGCTCCGCCAGGTTCTTCTCTTACAAGCAGAGAAGAATGCTGCGAATCTCGCATGAGTGAACTCTAGCAGCTCCTGAGGCTGCTAGAGTTCACTCAGTCTCACCACTTGGACCACCAGGGCTTCTCCACTGGACCACAAGGAATTAGAACTGTCCCCCCTCCCAGGCAAAGGTAAAGAGGGAGGGGGGATAACAAAATAAAAGATTTTTTTTAATTAAAAAAGAAAACCTATACTTATTAATCTAGGCTCCAACCCCACAGACCCACAATAATTCTCCCCTATACACACACACTGCCCCATATACACACACACACACACACACTGCCCCCATACACATGCACTGTACCCCTCACACACCCTGCCACCCATACACATGCACTGTACCCCTCACACACGTGCTGTGCCCCTTACACACACTGCCCCCCCACACACACTGCCCTTCTCAAACACACTCTGCTCTCCCCACACACTGTACCCCTCCCACACACACACTATACCCCTCAATATACATACCTGGTACCCCTCAATACACAAACACGGTACCCCTCAATAAACACACTGCCCCCACACACACACTATACCCCTCATGCATACAGTGTATCCCTCACACACACTATATCCCTCACACACACACTGCACCCTTCAAACACACAGACAAAATGCAAACTCACACACACACTACAATCTTCACAAACAAAATGCACCCCCATACACACACTGCACCCCTCACACACACTCACCCCCACACACATTGCACCCCTTACACACACACATACATTGTGACACACACACACCACTGCCCCTATACCCTACTACAGCCCCTATCCTGGCATACCCCAGGTAAGTTGGGAGGGCACCACAGCACTCCTAGCACCATAACATGCTGTAGTGGTCATTGTGCCTAGATTGTTTCTTTAAACAATCTACCAAGGTGCTCAACAGCGGCCCAGTATATATATAAGGGAAGGGAAGGTTCACAGTAAAACCTTTTTTAAACCAACAGATGGGAACGGTTTTATTGAATTCTCTAGTTGCCAACACCGTAAGTGGTTGACAAACAGCCCCAAAGGACAACACATGAGAATTTTTAGAAATTGCACAGGTGAGAACGATTTTAAGGAACAAGTGCAGATTTTAAACAAAAAGTTTTCTGATAGACATTACCCTGAAGACCTCTTGGTTAGCACACAAAGAAAATTTGAAAACCTTCAAAGGAAGGATCTTTTAGTAAATCAAAGCAAAAAGGCCATAACTAATAATTCAGATTTTGCATTCTGTACGAAATATACCAATAAAGCAAATTTAATAGAGAAATCCATTCAAAAAAATGGCCAATTTTACTACAGGATAAATATTTACAAAAAAGTTTTACCTCAGAATCCTAAGGTGATCTATAATAATTTAAAAAGTATTTTGGCTCCCAGCATGTTACCTAAGAAGGTAGTTCTTAAGGAGAATTTTATTTTTTTTTATCAGAAAAACCTAAAGGATTTTATAGATCTGGAATATGTAGTACATGTAAGTTTCAAACGAATAAGACTACAGAATTCCGTAGCTCAATTACGAAAGAGGTTTTTAGAATTAAACACTGTAAATTGTCAAAGTAGATTTGTGGTGTATTTATTGCAATGCAAGTGTGGTGTTCAATATATAGGGCGCACCATTAGGAAACTGCATGTGAGACTATTAGAACATTTTAATGATACTAACAACAAGAACATGAAACATAGCCTCCCCAGACACTGCACCACTGGTTGACCACATCAGTTTAATGTTAAAAATGTTATATGTATTGCTTATAGCCAGGGCCGTCTTTAACGCAGGGCAAACGGGGCAGCTGCCCCGGGCCCTGTCCCAGCTGGGGGGCCCAAGGCAGCTGCTCCTTTTGCCCTCTGCCCGAAAACTATGGGGGCCCATCGGGTGGCCCATGCACTTAGGGCCACCCGCTGGGCCTGTGTCAGCAGGGGCCCGGTCGGGTGCTGTGGCGCTTTAACAGCGCGACCGGGCCCTTGCTTTTCGGCAGCACTGGGAGGAAGTGACAGCCGTGCGTCACTTCCTCCCACAGAAACAGGAGCCGCGCGGGAGGAAGGAGCTGTTCCGGAGGGGGCCAGGCCGGGAGAGCTTAACTCCCAGCCACCCCAGCCAGCCCACTGGACCCCAGGGAAGCCACCCTCCAGGAAAAGGTAAGAAACTGGAGGGTGGTTATCAAATTTTGCATGAGTGTCTGTGTGAGTGTGTGTGTGTGTGAGTATGTATGTATGTCTGTCTGTCAGTGTGCCAGTATGTCTGTCAGTGTGTCAGTATGTCTGTGTGTATACGTCTGTCAGTGTCTGTGTGTATGTGTGTTTCAGTATGTCTGTCTGTGTGTATGTGTGCCATAATGTCTGTATGTCTGTCAGTGTGTCAGTATGTCCGTCTGTGTGTATATGTGCCAGTATGTCTGTCAGTGTGTCAGTATGTATGTGTGTGTGAGTCGGTCAGTGTCTGTGTGGTTCAGTATGTATGTGTGTATGTGTGTTTCAGTATGGCTGTCTGTGAGTGTCAAAATGTCTGTATGTGTGTACGTCTGTCAGTGTCTGTGTGTATGTGTGTTTCAGTATGTCTGTCTGTGTGTATGTGTGCCATAATGTCTGTATGTCTGTCAGTGTGTCAGTATGTCTATGTGTGAGTCTGTCAGTGTCCATGTGGTTCTGTATGTTTGTGTTTGTCAATATGTCTGTCAGTGTCTGTGTGTATGTGTGTTTCAGTATGTCTGTCTGTGTGTATATGTGCCAGTATGTCTGTCAGTGTGTCAGTATGTCTGCGTGTGTGTGAGTCGGTCAGTGTCTGTGTGGTTCAGTATGTATGTGTGTATGTGTGTTTCAGTATGGCTGTCTGTGAGTGTCAAAATGTCTGTATGTGTGTACGTCTGTCAGTGTCTGTGTGTATGTGTGTTTCAGTATGTCTGTCTGTGTGTATGTGTGCCATAATGTCTGTATGTCTGTCAGTGTGTCAGTATGTCTATGTGTGAGTCTGTCAGTGTCCATGTGGTTCTGTATGTCTGTGTGTATGTGTGTTGCAGTATGGCTGTCTGTGTGTGTCTCTGTGTCAGTACATCTGTCAGAATGTGCCTTTGTATCTCTATGTTGTCAGTTTGTGTTTGTGTGTGTATCTATATATAGTCAGTGTGTATCTGTATGTGTCCGTGTTTGTATATGTATATCTGCATGTGTGTCAGGTTGTGTATCTGTGTATCTGTGTGTCTGTATGTGTGTCAGTGTGTGTGTCGGTGTATCTATATGGAGTCAGTGTGTGTACCTTTGTATCTGCATGTATCAGTGTTTGTATCTGTGTATCTGCATGTTTGTCAGGTTGTGTATCTGTGTTTGTGTCTATCTGTGTGTCAGTGTTCTATATGTAGTCTGTGTGTATCTGTATGTTCTTGTGTGTATCTATATGCGGTCAGTGTGTATCTGCATGTGTGTCAGGTTTTGTATTTGTATCTATATGTAGTCAGGGGGCCCAAGTTTATGCTTGCCCAGGGTCCAATCAGAATTAAAGACAGCACCGCTTATAGCTCTTGACATCATCACACCTTATTGGAGAGGTGGTGATACGGAAAAAATGTTAGCTATGAGGGAGACAGAGTGGATATACAGATTAAAATCATCTGTCCCCTCAGGTCTTAATACAGATCTTGACATATTGGCTTTTATGGAATGAATATGCTGTATAATTTGGTATTAATTATCTCTTTTTATCTCTGTTTATTGTTTTTTCCTCACCTTTTTTATACACATCTTTATGTGTTTTTATATGTATTTTTAATATATTTGAGGCCTTTTCTCTTTATGTATAAATTGATACAAAATGGTTTTTAAGTCTCACTGAGATACCTTAACCTCTTAAGGACTGAGCAAAATGTACACGTTGTGATCAAAACAAAACATAAACAAAAACTTAAATTTGTGCTATATGTCTGTTCAGCGCTATATGTCTGTTCAGGCGTAATTTGTCTCTTTATGTGCACCCACACTTATTATATATAATTTTATTCAGGGGAAACAGGGCCTTCATTTAACATCAAATATTTTTGTATGAAACATAATTTAATATGAATAAAATATAAAAAAATGGGAAAAATAAGAATTTTAAAAACATTTTTAGTTCTACGTGAGATTTTAACTGTGAATGACATAATACTGTTTGCTTTTACTGCAATAAAATACACATATTTGTATTCATCAATGTCTCATGTGTAAAACAGTACCCCCTATGTACAGGTTTTATTGTGTTTTGGGAAGTTACAGGGTCAAACCTAGCATGTTAAATTTTTCAGTTTTTTCACATTGAAATTTGCCAGATTGGTTACGTTGCCTTTGCGTTTGCAAAAGTAGACAACCCAAGGTATTGCAAATGGGGTATGTCCAGTCTTTTTTAGTAGCTACTTGGTCACAAACACTGGCCAAAGTTAGTGTTAATATTTGTTTGTGTGTGAAAAATGAAAAAACTAATTTGAAAACCAATTTTGGGCAGTACAAAACAGAAGGAAGGTACTAGCGCTAATATATAGGTGCAAATAAGACGAAGTGGATCAGCTGCTATAACACCAAATTCTTATCTTTAAAATCGTCAAATTGTGAAGTAGAGGTGAAGCGCTGTATATTTATAAAATTAACCCGTGCAACACGTACTTTTGTGCAAACTTCTATGTAACAATACCTCAATGTTTATATTAAATATCCATTGGTAGTATGTAATACCTTAAAAACATAGACAAATAAAACCAAACATAGTATATACTGTGATATAAATTTGATATGTATAGATATAGAGTGAAAAATTCCCACTCACACTTTTAAGAGCTAAGTATGTATAGCTCAATAATATGGCTTGAGGGGTCCGTAAAGGCGACCCTATCCCTTCTTTGGTGGGTGTTCTTTCCTTTCCTGATTTCTAGAGTAAGGGAGAACACATATGGTGCAGTACCGTAGGTCTACAGTAGTAGTGGAAGAAGTAAAATTCGTACTTACAAGCACAGAGCCATCCACATCGGCTCTGATCAAAGGGTGTATGTGGTTAAGGACCACAATACTTCTTTCAAAAATAGCAGGAACAATGCCAGAGGTAGTAGTAAAAATATATATAGACTTTATTTTAACATAAAAATATTTCAATAAAATAACACTAACTAGGCATAAAAAGTCCAATGCAATAAAGACTATTCCTCGCAAAGTTCCCAGGATGCGTTTCGCCATAAAAGCTTCTTCAACTGGATGTGGAAAAAAAAAGTCCTTGAATCTTCTTTGGGACAAGTTCCTGCTATAAATACCTCTTCGAGGGTAAGATAATAGATTTCCGGCTTGTAAAATCGCGGGCGTTCACCATGGAAGTGGTGACGCTCAGCGTTACAAGCCTTGCTTGTAGTTGATTCCGGGTTCCTCTGTTACTTCCGGTCACATGTTGGTTATGCCGATACGTTATACTTTTGCGTTCCAACTTGCGGTTCATTTCCTGAATCGTATATCCGATGGGCATGATAACAGAAATGATAGCAAAGGATCAATAACATATTCTTTAACAACTTAAATATATTTCCTGGCTAATCATGGCAGCATATACACATGGGTTAGCTCCTCCCCTACAGCCGATAGGACAGGAAAACCACCAAGGTTTTAAAAGGAGGCTCCATCCCTAAGGTCCTCAGTCTTTTTCCTGTCCTACAGCCCTTAGGACGTGAGCAATTTGCTCCCTTTACTTACGGACATGTATGTTGTTTTATCTTCATTACTTTATTTTCTGTTTTACTGTAGTACATTATGCAGTTGTGCTTTTATGCTGTGATGCATTTAAGCTTTGATATCTTTAACCCCTTAAGGACCAAACTTGTGGAATAAAAAGGGAACCATAACATGTCACACATGTCAGGTGTCCTTAAGAGGTTAAACTAGTGCATTGTACAGCTGTACCTTATTTTTAAGATTGTGGTACATAATGCGGTTGTGCTTTTACTAGGAAGCATTTAAGCTGTGTTGCATTTAAAACTGTTTTCATTTAAAGTTGCATGTAATACCGCAAGTCATTGAAGACTGCAGTGCTTTTTGGAACATTTGGAAACTGTGATACATTTTGGAAACTGTGATACATTTTGGAAACTGTGATACATTTTGGAAACTGTGTTACCTTTTATACCTTGCGGCCTTTAGACTGTGGTGCCTTTAAAATTGATTTTTTGCTCCTGGTTTCCTTTTAAACTTCCTTGCAGGCACTTTTGTTATCTATGTTGCTTCCCCTCGGTCCCAGTGATTTATTCCTGGTTTCCTGGGTGTTTAGGGGCCATGTAGGCTTCAGACAGAGTCCTCTCCCTGGTCTCTAACAGCAAACACACTCAGAATAGGCCCACATGTGTGCAGTTTGTGCCTTATTGGGCCTAATACAGAGGACTTGCATTGTGGGAATACAAGTTGTGGCAGCCATCTTGGATAAGGGCAATTGCCAGAAAGTGCCTAAAATAAAGGGAAAATTACAGTAAACATACACTTATGGGGTAAGTATTTGCAGGGTCTCCAGACATGGATAAGTGCTGTCTTCAGCCTGTTTTAAAGCTGTTTTGCTGGTTTCTTATAGAATTTAACAGTGCACATTTTTTCTTAATACTTTACCACAGGTAATATTTAGTTATTATTATTTGTCAGGTGTCTGATTCTTCACCAGGATCTGGATATGAGGAGAATACAGTGGAAGGAATCGGTTATGCACTGACTGCCTCCAGAAGGTTGTCGCTTCAGCATGACCTATCACTCTGCAGCCACATGACATGCGGGCAGGGCTTACAAAGTAAGTTCCAGAGGCCTTAGGGGTAAGAAAAGAGGCCAGGCTTTACCCTGTGGAGGAAGTTATTTCCAACCCCAGAACTACACCACCTAAGTTGCACACTTATGGATCATAGGTGGACGCAGACCTGTCCAAAATTTTACGCCTACCATTGCAGGAGGCCAGCCAGCTGTGATTTCCGCTGCTGTTTCTACAAACATGAAATATGTGATTAAAGATCTAAAGGCTACTATGGAGAGAGATATTAAAGGCCAAGATTGAAGAGGCAATCTGAAGTCTTCTGGTTACAACTGACTTCTTCACAGAAACTTCCCTAGATGTAACTAGGATAGTCTGTGGATCAAATGGCTTTATCTATAGCAGCTAAGAAAGCATTATGGTTCTGTTTCTGGGATGATGACTCATCCTCAAAGTCTGCCCTCTACACCATTCTATTTGAAGGGGTGGTGCTGTTTGGGGAAAACTTTGGATAATTCCATTGAAAAGGCGAATGAGGACTGCAAAATATTGGTACCTTAGGATGGAAGTTCCAAGGATCCCAGCTCCTCATAGTCTGATCGGAGAACCTCCAGTGACCAGTATTTCTGAGATACATGAAGCTACTGGCCCTGCGGGGAATACTCCAGAGGTAACTCAGGGCAGTTGGTAAACCTGCCTTTCAAGGTTCTAATGTAGCTATAACGCAGTTGTTTTGCTCTTCAGCAATGAACATATCTCCTCCATTACTAGGAGCCTCATTTTTCTGATCACACATACCTGGGCTTGTCATACTCTGGAGGCTTGAGTGTTATCCATGGCCCAGATTGATATAGACTGGAGTTTTTTCTTAACGGGCACAGGAGTCTCCATACCAACAGGAGCATTAAGACCAATGAATCAAAAGGTAAAGCACTGAAGGAAGAAGCCTTCTGGACGAAGAGGTGATTTTTTTTTAGGTCCCAGAACAAGAGCAGTTCCAGGGACAAGTTTCGACCTCTCTTCTGGTGCTAAGAGGAAAAGCACATGAAAGCCTACACTGGATCTAAGAGGGGCCAACAAGAGTCTGAATGTTAGTCTTCAGGATGATGTCAATCAGATCCATATCTCAAGCAATCTGGAAGGATAATTTCCTTACCTCTATATATCTCAAGGATGCTTACTTTCAGTCCAATCTGCAGAGATCTTCGGCATTAGCTCAGAAGAGAACTTCCATGTTAGTGCCCTACCATTTGGCCTCAATGCGGCCCCAAGAATCTTTCTAGGTGCTTATAGTGTTATTGAGAGTCCAGAACTCCACCTGGTTCCATTATCTGGAGGATCTACTTGTGATAGCCTTAGACCCTCAGAAGGCAGGCACACATAGGTATATAGTTCTTTCATAACTCCTAAAGTTTGGCTACTTGATGAATATCAAGAAAAGCAGTTTCAGACCAGCTCAGTGATTGACATTCCTGAGTTGAAAATTCTAGGCTCTGCTTTTCCCTATCTCGGGAACAGTTCCACAGATTGTAAATGTTTTCTCTCCCAGTTTCTTCATTTCTGCTTGGTAACAGCAAGAAAATAGATGCAACTACTAGGAATCCGGGCTTCCACCAGCAGACTTGTCAGAGGGGCCCAATGGCATCTCTGGATTCCTTACAGATCCTTCCTATCTTGGTCTAACAAGAGAGAGATTATTGGAGCCAGCCACTTACTATGTCCCCATCAGTGGAGTTGCACCTTATCCTGGCTGCTGAAAGAGGGATTGGATCTCTGAGTTTCCAGTGAACAGAACCTCATTGGTCAATTATTAGCTCGAATTCCAGTTTTTATAAGATTGGTTGCACAGTGTTTGGACCATGTTGCACAATATTTCCATTCATTTGTATGGAATTAAGAGTCATTTTCTAGGCTCTTCTTCACTTCAGAGGCTTGCTGAAGAACGAGTGGGTCCAAATTTGCTCAAATTTCAATGCAACTGTATCCTATATCTACCAAGATGGGTCTCACAGATACGTATTGATGGAATTCCAGCCCATAATGATCAGGGCACAGAAGAACAACCAGTGGCTCAAAATACCATGGCTGTTTGCTGGAGCCGAATAACTGTGCCAAGGTGGATTGGCAACCATGTCCTGACGGATCCTCGTGGTTGACTCAGATTGTTTGATGGCCATTTCTTGGAACTACCAGGTCCAGAAGTATTTTTTACATGCTAGGACCAGAATGCTCAGGTTCAGGATACACTGGCTCAAATTTAGAATTTTAGTATGATGTACATATTTTCCTGTTTTCGACCTTCTTAAAAAGGCAATGCAAGAGGTGACAGTGGAAGACCGTGTCGACTCTAATTCCTATGATGAATAAGATGATTCTGGAACCTCCAAGGGAAATTCCTGTACGTCCAGACCTATTACAAGGCCCCATGACACACCAGGATCCTCAAGTTCTGGTGTTGATGCGGGAGTCCATATTAGTATAGGCATCCCTGAGACGGTCATTGAGATCCTCTTACAATCCTATACAGGCTTTACTAAGCTTGACATGCTTTTGTCTGTTGGAATTACTCCTCGTTCAGGCCTTGAAAGGTTCTGTGTTATAACACTCTAGAGGAACACTTAGCTGCACTTTGCTTCATATAGGCATTGATTGAAATCATGCCTCCACTGAGTGTGGTGAAGCCAATATGTGACATACCAATGGTCACACGAGCCCTGACTGAACCATTATTCGAACCTCTAGAAGGAGCTTCCATGGTGGTAGCACAGAAAGTGCTGGTGGCTGGTACCCCAGCAAGAATAATGGGTGAACTCCAGGCTTGGTCCTGTGAACCCCCTTTCACTACTTTTCAACAGATATGGTCGTCTTGCATTTGGCACCTGAAGATCCTGCCTATGGTGAATGCTTATCTATGTCATTCTCTACCCGTACTGAAGGGTACCGATTGAGCGTTGATGCCCCTGGTGTTTTGCTTCATGTAAGCAACAATTGAACTCAAGCCTCCGCTGAGGGTCTTGAAACCAATATGTGACGTACCACTGGTCTCACAGACTCTGACTGTACTTCTAACAAGAGCTTCCATGATGTTAGCCCAGACGTTGCTGTTGCTAGTGACTGGTACCTCAGCAGGGTAAATGTGTGCACTTGCTGCACTTTGCTTCATATAGGCATTGATTGAAATCATGCCTCCACTGAGTGTGGTGAAACCAATATATGATGTACCACTGGTCTCACGGGCCCTGACTGAACCATTATTCGAACCTCTAGAAGGAGCTTCCATGGTGGTAGCACAGACAGTGCTGGTGGCTGGCACCCCAGCAAGGGAAATGGGTGAACTCCAGGCTTGATCCTGTGTACCCCCATTCACTGAATTTCAACAGGAGATGGTTGTCTTGCATGTAGCACCAGTGATCGTGCCCAAAGTGAGAGCCTTTCAATGCCGTTCTCTACCTGTAGCGAAGGATTTGGGGCATTCTCCACTAGTGCTGTTACAGCATCTCGTGGGCTTCCATGGCAATGGTCTCTGCTGAAACTTTGTAAAGTTGGCATTTTGACCTCTTTGAACTAGTTTGTCCTGCATTACATATTGGACATTGAAGCAACTAACGAGGCACAATTTGGACGTCACGTCCGTTTTCTACCTGTGCTGGAGGGTATCAGGGCACTCTCCTCTCATGCTGTTGCAGCATCATGGGTTGCCATGGCAATGGTTTCTGCTGACACTTTTTGTAAGCTAGCATTTGAACCTCCTTTAGACACGTTTGTCTGGCATTTCATACTGTTCGTTAAAACAGTCTATGGTGCACAATTTGGTACTCAAGTACTTAACTCAGTTCATTCTTCTATCTATGTTGAATTATTCTGATAATTTGATTGGCTATTCTGTCCCTCCCTTTGTAAGCTTGGGTATTCCCCATGTGTATATGCTGCCATGATTAGCCAGGAAAGTGGAAAATTTATTCATACTTACCGTAATTTTCTTTTCCTGGCTATTATTCATGGCAGCATATACTTCCCTCCCATTAATGTCTCTATTTATGTACTGTAGAGCTTGTAAACTGACTGAGGACCTTAGGGATGGAGCCTCCTTTTAAAACCTTGGTGGTTTTCCTGTCCTATCGGCTGTAGGGGAGGAGCTAACCCATGTGTATATGCTGCCATGAATAATAGCCAGGAAAAGAAAATTACGGTAAGTATGAATAAATTTTCCACTATATGACAATGTATTAAAATATAGTTGTCTATGATATTTAATGTATTACAGGGGAAACAAAAGTTTATATCAATCATAATAGGTTAGTATCCCAGTTCATACATAAAAATATATAACATATCAAAAAGTTATTACACAGTTGATTAAAATACATATCTTTTAAAAGTATATCTGAAACAGTAAAGAAAAACAGAGATTTTTTATATATTAAAAACCAAATACATTTTGAAAGAGACCTTAATGCCCACATAAGATTTAGAGTAAAACATATAAAATCAGAGACTTTATTTTAAAAAGTGACACATCTCAAAGTCTGTGTTAAGGCCATAAGGGATAAGAGTGTTTAGTTTAAAAATCCATTCCATTTCATTCTTACTCATTTTCATGTCAAAATTCCCTCCTCTCCAATCTCTTTCTAATTTTGGAGAATTTGGTGTCTTTCATTTCACAATTATGGTTGATCTTATAATGGGCAGAGACACTATGATTCTCAAAGCCCTTAATTATGTTTCTGCCATTCTCTTCTACTTGGATGTGCAATGCCCTTGTGGTTTTACCAATATATTGTAAACCATAAGGGCATATAATCAGATAGATTAGATTATTTGAATGACAGGTCAAGAGATCTTTAATTTGATATTCTGTTCCATCTTTGCTATAAAAGCTCTTTATGTGTCTTTTTTTACTAGTAGTCCTTTTACATGCCAAACAATACCCACACCTGAAAAAAACTTTTTCTGTATTTAAAAACGTATTAGTTGTTTTCTTTTCTTTTATAAAGCTTGATGTAAGGGCAGTACGGAGATTGTTGACTCCTCTATGAACAAATTTTTTTTTTTCTGGAAGGAATGTTGTGGCTATAGGGTCTTGTAGGAGGATAGGCGAAGAATTAGAGACTATTTTTCTAACTTTATAATTCTCTGTACTAAAATTACATATAAAGGGGATTTCCTTAAACTCATTCTCTTTCCTCTCTTTGTATTTTAAAAGATTATCTCTTTCCATTTCCTTCACTTCTTTTCTAGCATTTTCCAATTTATATTCTTCATATCCCTTCTCCAAAAAATCCTGTTTAATTTTATCTGATTGGATTTCAAAGGTCGTAAGGTCAGTACAGTTACGATGAATGCGTAGAAATTGGCCTCTAGGGGCATTTTCGAGCCATGGTGCGAAGTGACAGCTTTCTCTTCCTATATAGCTGTTTGCTTCGACTGTCTTAAAATTATTTTTGGTTTTTATTTTATCCTCTACTATATATATCTGTAGATCCAGGAATATAATTTCCGACTTGCTCCAATTATTTGTTAACTTTATCCCCCATGTGTTAGTATTGAGGTAGTTTAAAATTCAGTGAGATCCTTTTCCTCTCCTTCCCAGACAAAAAAATATCATCAGTGTATCGGCCATAGGTGAACAAGTTCTGCCTCCAGCTATGTGGGCCAAATATAAAAGAATTCTCCCAATGGGCCATAAACAAATTGGCATAGCTGGGGGCGAACTTGGTCCCCATGGCCTTTCCATTTATCTGGAGAAAAAACTCCTCTCCATACCAAAAAAAGTAATTTTTAAGGATTAGTTCTATCCCTTCCAAAATGTATTCTATTTTGATTTCTGTTAAATCTGAAAAATTGTTAAAAATTTTTTTTACTGCGTTACACCCATAATGATGAGGGATATCACTATAGAGAGCTGTGACATCACTGGTGACTTAAAAGCAATTCGAATTCCAAGTACATTCGTTTAAAATGTTTAAAATTGTAATCGTATCCTTAATGAGGTAGTATTTTTGACAAGAGGTTGTAAATGGATATCCACGTAGTGGGATAGTCTACTAGATATAAAGTCTATCCCCGCTACTGTGGGTCTTCCCGGGGGGTTGTCGACATCTTTATGGACCTTCGGGAGTAAATAAAAAACAGGTATTTTTGGATATTTAATATTTAAAAAATGTAATTATTTTTCATTAAAGGACCACTCTAGGCACCCAGACCACTTCAGCTTAATGAAGTGGTCTGGGTGCCAGGTCCCTCTAGGATTAACCCTTTTTTTTTTATAAACATAGCAGTTTCAGAGAAACTGCTATGTTTATAAATGGGTTAATCCAGCCTCTAAAGCCTTTAGTGGCTGTCTCATTGACAGCCACTAGAAGCGTTTGCGTGCTTCTCACTGTGAAAATCACAGTGAGAAGACGCCAGCGTCCGTAGGAAAGCATTATGAATGCTTTCCTATGAGACTGGCTGAATGCGCGCACAGCTCCTGCCGCGCATGCGCATTCAGCCGAAGAGGAGGAGAGCTCCCCGCCCGGCGCTGGAAAAAAGGTAAGTTTAACCCCTTTCCTTGCCATCCAGCCCTGCGGGAGTGGCACCCTGGGGGTGGGGGCACCCTCAGGGCACTATAGTGCCAGGAAAACGAGTATGTTTTCCTGGCACTATAGTGGTCCTTTAAGTATGTTAAGCTCCTTGCCTTTATTAAAAATTTTTAAAAAGGTTTGATTCATATCATTGATAGGATTACAATTCAGCTTTTTATACGTCTGTTTGTCCATCAATATTCTTTCAGCTTCTTTGCAATAAGATGCTTTGGACATTAAAACTATCCACCCCCCTTATCTGCTGGTTTTATGATAAGGTTCACATCTGTTTTAAATCTTTGAGTGCTTTCCTTTCTTGTATAGTGAGATTATGATTAAAATTATCTTTCTTTTCTAACTTTTTAATTTCTGTCATCACCATGGTTTCAAATGTTACCATTTTTTTTAAATCATTTGTTTAGGGTAAAATGAGGATTTTTCTTTTAGTTTAGTGTGTTTTAACTCCACCTCCTTATTGTATTGGAGTTCTATAGGGTTTTTAGCAAAATATTTTTTTAAACATATATTTCTTTTAAATTTGTTGGTTAAGAGGTTTATTTGGAGCAAATTTTAATCCTTTAGTTAATACTTTTTTGTGATGTTCAGTTAAAATCTTTTGACTTAAATTAAAAATACCCTTTAGAGAATTTGAGTTCTCTGCAATCTCTCTCGTCTTTCTTTTTTGGATGTATTTTCCTCCTCTTGTTCCTCTATACTCGAATTTCTTTGTCTTTTGTAAGGTGTCATAGTGTCTGGGATTTCTTCTCTTTTGTATCTCTCTTTTCCCTTGCTCCTCCAAAATCCTGATCCTTAAAATCGTCCAGGGCTTGGAATCTATTACTGGTGGGTAATGGTTCATCTTTTTTTGTAATAGGTAGGTCTCTGATATGGGGTTTTCTCTTTAATCCCTCTTCTGACATTTGTTCTTTCTTTTGGTCTTACTTCCTCATACATGGGTCTCCTTTCATTTCTTTCCCTTGATCTTTCATCGTACATGGATCTTTATATGGTTTACAATATATTGGTAAAACCACAAGAGCATTGCACATCTGAGTAGAAGAGCATGGCAGAAACATAATTAAGGGCTTTGAGAATCATAGTGTCTCTGCCCATTATAAGATCAACCATAATTGTGAAATGAAAGACACCAAATTCTTAGGTATAAAAAATTAGAGAGAGATTGGAGAGGAGATAATTTTGACATGAAAATGAGTAAGAATGAAATGGAATGGATTTTTAAACTAAACACTCTTATCCCTTATGGCCTTAACACAGACTTTGAGATGTGTCACTTTTTAAAATAAAGTCTCTGATTTTATATGTTTTACTCTAAATCTTATATGGGCATTAGGGTCTCTTTCAAAATGTATTTGGCTTTTAATATATAAAAAATCTCTGTTTTTCTTTACTGTTTCAGATATACTTTTAAAAGATGTGTATTTTAATCAACTTCGCAATAACCTTTTAATATGTTATATATTTTTATGTATGAACTGGGATACTAACCTATTATGATTTATATAAACTTTTGTTTCCCCTGAAATACATTAAATATCATAGACAACTATATTTTAATACATTATATATATATTTAAGTTGTTAAAGAATATGTTATTGATCCTCTGCTATAATTTCTGTTATCATGCCCGTCGGATATACGGTTCAGGAAATGAACCGCAAGTTGGAACGCAAAAGTATGACGTATCGGCATAACCAACATGTGACCGGAAGTAACAGAGGAACCCGGAATCAACTACAAGCATTTCCATGGTGAACGCCCGCGATTTTACAAGCCGGAAATCTTACCCTCAAAGAAGTATTTATAGCAGGAACTTGTCCCAAAGAAGATACAAGGACTTTTTTTATCCACATCCAGTTGAAGAAGCTTTTATGGCGAAACGCGTCCTGGGAACTTTGCGAGGAATAGTCTTTATTGCATTGAACTTTTTATGCCTAGTTAGTGTTAATTTTTTGAAATATTTTTATGTTAAATAAAGTCTATATATATTTTTACTACTACCTCTGGCATTGTTCCTGCTATTTTTGAAAGAAGGATTGTGGTCCTTAACCACATACACCCTTTGATCAGAGCCGATGTGGATGGCTCTGGGCTTGTAAGTACGAATTTTACTTCTTCCACTACTACTTTCGATCTACAGTACTGCACCATATGTGTTCTCCCTTTCTCTAGAAATCAAGAAAGGAAAGAAACACCCATCAAAGAAGGGATAGGGTTTATGTTAATTTATATCACAGTATACACTGTTTGTTTTTTTTGTTTTGTTTTTTTAAGGTATTACATACTACCAATGAATATTTAATATAAACATTAAGGTATTGTTACATAGAAGTTTGCACAAAAGTACGTTTTGCACGGGTTAATTTTATAAATATACAGCGCTTCACCTCTACTTCACGATTTTGGCCAGTGTTTGTGACTAAGTGGCTACTAAAAAAGACTGGACATACCGCATTTGCAATACCTTGGGTTGTCTACTATTGCAAATGGTATGCCATCATGGGGGTAATTTTCATTCGTGGGCTACCATACGGTCTCAAAGGCAACATAACCAACCTGGCGAAAAAACTGAAACGCAAGCCTTATATTTGACTCTGTAACTTTTGAAAACACCATAAAACCTGTACATGAGGGGTACTGTTATACTCGGGAGACTTCACTGAACACAAATATTTGTGTTTCAAAACAGTAAAACAGATCACAGCAATAATATTGTCAGTGTAAGTGCCGTTTGTGTGTGAAAAATGCCCAAAAATTCACTTTCACTGACGATATCATCGTTGTAATACATTTTACTGTTTTGAAACACTAATATTTGTGTTCAGCGAAGTCTTCCAAGTAAAACAGTACCCCCCATGTACAGGTGTTATGGTGTCTTGGAAAGTTACAGGGTTAAATATAGTGCTAGCAAATTACATTTCCTGGACTTTTTGTCTAGGTTGTCAGGCAGGTCCCGCAAACTGTAATTAACAAAATGACCTAATTTTGTAAAATTATTACATAAATATATACGTAGAATTATTATATATATATACGTGTGTATATACTTATGTATATATATATTATATATATTAATTTTAAAATACAGTTAGAATGAATTTACATATATTTATTTATTTATTATTTATTATTTTTTAACATATTTACATATTTATTTATTTTATATTATAAATAAATATATATAATGATAATTATATATGTATATTTAATCAATACCATTCTACGTGCATTTTGATATTAATATATATATATAATTATATATATTAATATTAAAATATATTTAGACAGTGTATGTGTATTTATGTGTATGTATGTGTATATATATATATGTTCTCACAAGGACCTCTCGATCACATAGCCCAGGTGGGCCGGAAAGCAAGGAGGGGGACTCCCTGGGCTGCCAGGTGAGTCCCCACACCATGATCGCCGGTGACCGGGTAAGTACATTGGACGGCTTTGGCGTTCTATGCCCCCCGCCAGCGTTTAGAACCGGGTCCCCAAGGACGACATAGAACGCCCACCGTCCTTAAGGGGTTAAAATGAGTGCACATCTTTAGGATACACTGTTCCTGTACTTCATTAATATGTAATTACTAGAGTTGAGCGAACCCGAACCGCAAAGTTCGGGTTCGTACCGAAAATTACATTTTTTGGACCCCGGACCCGAACACGGACATATCACTGCATGTTCGGGTTGGAGTTCGGTGTTCGGATATTTAATGACGCGTTTTGAAAGGCTGCAGGGCAGCCAATCAACAAGCGTTTGACTTGTGTGCCCTTAGAAGCCATCACAGCCATGCCTACTAATGGCATGGCTGTGATTGGCCAGTGCAGCATGTGACCCAGCCTCTATATAAGATGGTTACTTAGTATTATTAAATTATGCCTCTACTCGCTATACTGTGAGTAGGGGCATGTCTATTAAACAGTGAGCAGCCTGTGACCTATTGTCCTCCCCCCCATCCCCCACCCCTGAGCGGTGGGTGGGGGCCATAAATACAAATTGGGGGGGGACCTATTGTCCTTCCCCCAATCCCCCACCCCTAAGCAGTGGGTGTGGGCATAAATAAAAATTTGGGGGGGACCTACTGTCCTCCCCCCTGGCCCCCACCCCTGAGCGGTGGGTGGGGGCCATAAATAAAAATTGGGGGGGAGACCTAATGTCCTCCCCCCCATCCCCCACCCCTGAGCGGTGGGTGGGGGCCATAAATAAAAATTGGGGGAGCTTAATGCCCCCCCCCCCTGAGCAGTGGGTGGGGGCCATAAATAAAAATTGTGGGGGACCTACTCTCCTCCCCCCGGCCCCCACCCCTGAGGGGCAGGTGGGGGCCCTAAATAAAAATGTAACCCCCCCCCAGGTGACTAGGGGTCCCCAAACCCCTATTCACCCCCTCCCCAAAGAAAAATAACCCCTACCGACCCCCCTCATCATAAAAATAATGAGGGGGGCCCTTATCTAAATACCTGTAAAAAAATTTTAAAAAAAATAGACTTACCATTTGATGTCTTCTTTCTTCTAAACTCTTAAAAAAAGGCCAAATAAAAATCCATAATAACTGACGCACTTAAAAAAAATAAAAAAATAAAAATAAAATAAACAAGCGCAAAAAAATAAATAAATCCATTTTCACCCATGGAGGGCTCCGCACAGACCGAGCTCTGCAGGGCAGGCGAAGGCTTATAAAGCCCTGCCCCGTCTAGCAAATAGGCTCAGAGCACTCTGATTGGTGGGTTTAAGCCATCCAATCAGAGTGCTCTGACAGGTAAATGAAGAGACTGACAGGTAAGTCTCTACATCTACCTGTCACAGCATTCTGATTGGTTGGCTTGAAATCCACCAGAGTGCTCTGTGTCATTTTAAACAGCGTGGGAAAGTTCTTTGGAATTTTCCCACACTGTGTAATTTGACTCATAACACTCTGATTGGTTACTTAATCCAAAGAATACTTAGTTCCAAAGAACTTTCCTACGCTGTGTAAAGTGCTCTGTGTCATTTTACACAGTGTGAGAAAGTTATTTGGAATTTTCCCACGCTGTGTAATTTGACTCATAGCATTCTCAGTGGCTGGATTTCAAGCTAACCAATCAGAGTGCTCTGTGTCATTTTACACAGCGTGGGAAAATTCCAAAGAACTTTCCCACGCTGTGTAAAATGACACAGAGCACTCTGATTGGTGGATTTTATTTTTAGGATGAGGGGGGTAGGAAAGGGTTATTTTTTTGGGGGGAGGGGGTTGACTAGGGGTTTGGGGACCCCAAGTCACTTGGGGGGGTTACATTTTTATTAAGGGCCCCCATCCGCCGCTCAGGGGTGGGGGCCGGGGGGAGGACAGTAGGTCCCCCCCCCAATTTTTATTTATGGGCCCCACTCACTGCTCAGGGGTGGGGGCCGGGGGGGGAGGACAATAGGTCCCCCCCACATTCTTATTTATGGCCCCCACCCACCGCTCAGGGGTGGGGCCTGAGGGGGGAGGACAGTAGGTCCCCCTCCTTATTGTTATTTAGGGCCCCCACCCACCGCTCAGGGGTGGGGGCCGGTGTGGAAGAACAGTAGGTCCCCCCTCCACATTCTTATTTAGGGCTTTAGCGGCTTCTTATTTTATGTATTTTATGTTATTTTAAGTGATTTTCCTATCCACATCTGTTTGCAGGGCACTTGTCCTACTCTTAGCCCCATTTTACTTCCTTTTGCTAGCCCTTTCTAGGACTTTTTAGAGCCATTTTTGTGAACTTTTGGTCCCCACCCACCAAACCCGAACATCCAGGTGTCCGTTCAACTCAAGTAGTTACGCAATTGTTTTTCTCTTTTGGCTATTATTATTATTAGTATTTTTATGTTCAATAATTTAACTGGTTTAGCCTAATATAGGCGATTAGTTTAACATATAAATGTCTGACTAATGTGATTTATAATAGAAACACTAAATAAATATTTAGAATGTTTCATTTGAATTTAAATATAATTGTTCCTGTTATAATGGATTATTGTCAATATCACTCTTTTATGAGTATGTGATCCAATAAATTAAGGTATATATCTTAGCTGCTATGTATAGGTATATAAATGGACACATTTTCATACAACATAATTTGAATATACATTTTTCCTTTGTCTTGTTTACATTGAGTCCTATTTATATAATCTTGTGGTTATTAGTTTCTCCTCTGTTATAATATAGATATGATTAGGCAGGACTGTAAACACAAACCGCTAAGATTCTGAACATTTTTATTGTAGGAGTTCATAATGCGGCTGCGTAGATTATCCATAAAGTTTAGTAGTGTTCCAACGTGATGTAATTAGACGCACGAACCGGCAGATTTAAAAGAAAGAAGACCGGGAAGAAGACAAAAGCTCCTGAGGAAGTTGGATCGATGAAACGCGTAGAGCCCTATCAAAGAACCCTGTTATTTTGGTATAAGCAGTCTTTTTAACATTTGCGTTTTGTACTTTTGTATCATGTGCCTGTGATTATGTGCTGTGAAGGAGTAGTGGGTGTCAGCTGCTAATTATAGCGGCTTGTTGAGCACCTTGCACTTTCCCTTACTTTTGAATCTTTGCACCTTAGCACTTGCACTTTATTATCACATATTGAGTCATGTTATATTAAGCTGATATCCTTAAGGGCCTTTTTGCCTATTTTGGCTTACATATTGCGATATTTGCACATGTTTTGTGCTATTGCTTAATCTGTTCATTTTATTGTCAATAAATTGTAGGTTATCTTTTTATTAATTGTTTCTTTTTTTCTCGATTTTGTGAGAGAATATCCCACAGAAGTTGGCAACTATAGTGACTGTGGCGCCCTGTTATCTGGTATTGATTTTATCTTTTCAGTTGTTCTTATGCCCGGTATATGCCTCAGTGCTGTAAATGTATACAACCTAGACATTTTTTTGACTTGGGGAGCCTTGGAAAATATTGAAATATTAAGGGCGCCTTGAACCTAAAAAGTTTGGGAACGACTGGCAGTGGTGTATTTTGGATCTGTGCTTCCCTAGGCATGACGGAACTCGGGTACCCCCTAGTTTACATTTGCCCCACTCCTTCCTGTCAATGCCACCCCTCTTCCTGTTAAAGACTAACACACAATTTGACTTACAGACACACACTCTCAGATACACTGACACACACACACACTGATTTGACACAATCTGACAGACACACAGAATCACTGACTCACTCACAGACACACACTGACAGACACACACAAGCACTGACATACACACAATGACACAGACACACACACTTACTCACTGACACACTCACTGACAGGCATACACAGTCACTCAGACACACACACATTCACTGACAGACACACTTACTCACAGACACATCCTGACAGACACACACACACACACACACAGGCACCCTCACAGACACACACAATCACTCTGACACACAGGCTCCCTCACAGACACACACAATCACTCAGAGACACACTGACAGACATGCACTCACTCACAGACACACACTGACAGACATACAGACACACTGAAAGATATACAGACACACTGACAGACATACACACACACTGCCAGCCAGACACACACTGCCAGCCAGCCAGCCAGCCAGACGCAGACACACACACACACACACTGCCAGCCAGCTAGCTAGACACAGACACAAACACATACACACATTTCCCCCTCCAACACAGATTATTTTTAAATTTTAATTTAAATCCTACCTTTAGGAGAGCTGGGTGGATTTTTTACCTGGGGTCCAGTGGGGCTGCTGGCCAGGCTGCTTAGGAGGCAGGCATACAGGCAGTTGGGCGGCTAGCTGAATTCCAAGGCGGGCGTCATATTCCGGCTCCCAGCATCACTCTGCAGAGCGCGAGGAAACCGAGCAGAGAGAGCTCACAAATCAGCAATCCCTCGCCGCCTGCCTTGGACCTCAGCTAGCCACCTGCCACCAGGCTAACAAGGTATTTGCCTGGACATTTGGGTGTGGCGTTTTTTGCTGCCCCCTGGAAAGTGCCGCCCAAGGCAAATGCCTTCTTTGCCTCGTGGCAAATAGGTCACTGCCACTGGTCTAGGGAACTGTGCAATTCCATCGAAAAAAACTATTCAAGTACCAAAAGGTAGAACAATCCATCAATCCATTTATTATATATTTTCTCATAAATTATTCATCTTCTCAAACTGTGAAATAAATAAAGCAAAGTAAGAGGATTGTTCACTTAAAAATCAATAGCTGTCACGTATTCATCTGCTTATAAAAATGTGGTTAATGGCATTTACTGTCAACACGTGAAAAGCTGTGCCGAGCAGCAACCAAATCCACAGAAGGGTTAATGCTGAACAGCAATTATGCAAATGAGAACCTGGTAACTGCCTTTGGGGTCAAAGGCCGGTTACAGCCTATCAGATCTAGAGGAGGGGTATTTAGGCCCAGTTCTCATCCTGTTCAGTGCCCTGTCGTGGTTTCCCTTGGGGTTGTCCGAGAGCGCGTTATTTTATTTTTTGCATTGTTTTTGACTTCCCTGTTTTCTGGCATCCCTGACTCCTGGCTTTTCCTTATCATTGTGTCTCTTTCTGTATCCCTTGACCTCGGCTATTCCTGACTATTCTTTGGTACGTTAGTCTGGCCATTCTAAGGTCCGGTATACGTTACCTATCAGTCCTCTGTGTTACACAATTCTACGTGCTGGATCATTCTGTAATCCTGACATTACGACATGGCCATAGATCCTGTAGAATTGTGCAAGCACGTAGCTGCTTGTGAAAGGAAACTGGAGGATAATGATCACCGCATGGATCAATTTGCCCAGGCCTTCAGTATGCTTCTTACCTGAACAGCGCATCTGCAACCTGCGGCCTCACCTCCACCTTGTGTACCTCCAGCTATAGTACACACGGCACCTACTATCTCCCTATCTCCTCCCCTGCATTTTGATGGTAATATTCAAGAATTATTAACCAAATGGAGTATCATTTTGAGGCCTCACCGGGATCTTTTCCCACAGACAGAGCTAAAATTGGTTACCTAATGAATCAATTAAAAGGTAAAGCTTTAGCTTGGGCCAATCCATTATGGGAGAGTAATAGGAGTGTGGCACACAATTACCAGGAGTTCCTTACGGAATTCAAATTTACGTTTGAACCTTTAGGCAGAGAGGATGACGCCTCTACTGCCCTGATGCACATCAGACAAGGGAACCGGTTTATCTCGGAATATGCCATAGAATGTCGTACCCTAGCTTCCGAGGTAGACTGGACTAATAGTGGGTTAATCTCTGCATTTAAAAAGGGATTATCTGAAACTGTGCTAGATGAGATTGCCGCCAAAGACTTACCCAAAAAGCTTAATGAATTTATCACTTTTGTCATGCAGATTGATAATAGATTAAGAACCAGAGAAGCAACTAGAAACAAGACCAGACGCATGAGCATGCATTTAGCACCCCGTTTCTCCAGACCTATTGTCCCTGAAATTCCTGTACAGTCCGAACCTGAACCAATGCAGTTGGGGGTCACTAGACTGTCGGAAGCAGAAAGACAATATAGCAGAAAGGAAGGCCTATGTCTATACTGCAGTAGGAAGGGACATATGAAAAACAATTGTCCCATACATCCGGAAAACTACCGCACCGAAGCACCTTAAGGGGACAGGTCTTAGGTGTAATGGAAACGTCCTCTGAAAAGAATAAAAATAGGTTTCTCCTTGACATTTCTATCGCCTTTGACAAAAAGAACTTTTCATGCAAAGCCCTGATGGATTCAGGTGCTGCTGGAAACTTCATTGACGTTCAATTTGTCAAAGGTAATACTATACCTATCAAAGAGAAACTATCACCCCTAGCTGTTGAAGCTATTGGTGGGAGACCACTCTCACAACCATTGATAACGCATTAAACCCATTAATATTTCAATTGGGGCATTACATAAGATTACATTTCAGGTGATTGCATCTCTTTCTTGTCCTTTTATATTAGGATTCCCATGGCTTAACAAGCATAACCCTCATATTGACTGGGCTAATGGGGAAATATTAGAATGGGGTAAGGATTGTAATGAAAGGTGCATATTGCATGTAACCAAAAGAGTTGGCACTATTGAATTACCCACTAGTACACCTCAAAATCCCAAGATCCCTATACAATACCAAGACATTAAAGAAGTATTCAGCAAGACTCAGTCTAATACTCTACCTCCTCACAGACCATATGACTGTTCCATTAACTTACTACCAGGTGCTATGTCACCTAAGGGAGCAGTCTATGCTCTATCTCCTCAGGAGAGTAGTGTAATGGAGGAATATATTAAAGATTCATTGAATAAAAGCCATATATAAAAATCATCCTCGCCTGCTGGTGCAGGATTCTTTTTTGTATCTAAAAAGGATGGTGAGTTGCGCCCATGTATCGATTACAGGGCATTGAACAAAATCACCATTAAGAACGCCTACCCCATTCCTCTTATTGCTGAATTATTTGACAGACTCCAGGGCGCTAAAGTGTTTACTAAGCTTGACCTTAGAAGCGCTTACAATTTAGTGAGAATCAAGGAAAACCACGGGTGGAAGACTGCATTTAATACCAGAAGTGGACACTATGAATATCTAGTGATGCCATTCGGGTTGTGCAATGCTCCAGCGGTTTTTAGGATATAATATTTCTGCCTCGGGGTTTCAGATGGATCCTAAAAAACTAGAGTCTGTTCTACAGTGGCCTTTACCCACTGGGTTGAAAGCCATTCAAAGGTTCATTGGTTTCGCCAATTATTACAGAAGATTTATAAAGGGATTTTCTTCAGTAATAGCCCCCATCACCAATATGACACGCAAGGGGGCTAGTAGTACGATATGGTCTAAGGAGGCAATTGAAGCCTTTGAAACTCTCAAACAGTGGTTTGCCTCCGCTGACATATTGATACATCCTGACACCAGTAAGCCTTTCATACTGGAGGTTGATGCTTCAGAGACAGGGGTAGGGGCAGTTCTCTCCCAAAGGGAGAGCCAGGAAACTCCGTTACATCCTTGTGGTTACTTTTCTAGAAAGTTGTCTCCTGCTGAGCGCAATTACGATATTGGCAATAGAGAATTGTTGGCCATTATTCTAGCTCTCAAGGAGTGGCGACATCTTCTAGAGGGTTCCAAGGACCCCTTTTGATCATTACTGATCACAAAAACCTGGCTTACATAGGAGATGCTAAATGATTATCTTCTAGACAAGCTAGATGGTCTCTATTTCTTTCTCACTTTAATTTTCTTATCACCTACAGACCTGGTTCTAAAAATGTCAAGGCCGATGCCTTGTCCAGGCAGTTTGATACTGAGGCTATACTAAAGCAAGAAACATCCCATATCATTCCCCCGGAATGTATCATTGCGTCCACTGTCCTTTCATTGTCCTCTCCACTGCTTGGCTCCATCATGGAGGCTCAGTCTCAGGCGCCCTGCGGTAAACCTCAGGACAAACTGTTTGTTCCACTGGGGGAAAGGGTTAATATCATGAAGGTGTTTCACGACAATGTGTCTGCTGGTCACCCAGGTAATTAATAAATCCACTTCTGCTATCATGAGGTCATTCTGGTGGGATTCCCTCAGAAAGGATGTTAAGGAATATGTGCAGGCTTGTTCTGTTTGTGCGGTTTCCAAAGTGCCTCATGGTACTGCTGCTGACCGTTTCAAGCATTATGCTGATACACGTCGAGGTGCCAACCCTGTTTACCAAGTGGGTGAGAAGGTTTGGTTATCTTCTCGTAACATCAGGCTCAAAGTCCCTAGCATGAAATTTGCTCCTAGGTTCCTTGGACCTTTTCGTGTCCTTCGTAGGATCAATCCTGTTGCGTACTCTCTGGCCCTTCTGGCCTCCTTGAAAATTCCTAATACCTTTCATGTGTCCTTGCTCAAACCTCTTGTTTGCAATAAATATACTGTTTCAAGTGTCCCTGCTCCTCCCTTAGTTGTTTCTGGACAGGAAGAGTATGAGGTCTCCTCAATAATTGATTCCAGGTTTTCTCGGGGCATTTTACAGTACTTGGTGGATTGGAAAGGTTATGGACCAGCCGATTGTTCTTGGGTTCCGGCATCTGATGTACATGCTGGCCGCAAGATTCGCTATTTTCATGCCAAATTTCCTCTCAAGCCTGGTCCTGCCCGCCCAGTGGGCGTTCTTCAGGTGGGGGGTAATGTCACGTATTCATCCGCTTATAAAAATGTGGTTAATGACATTTACTGTCAACACATGAAAAGTTGTGCTGAGCAGCAACCAAATCCACAGAAGGGTTAATTCTGAGCAGCAATTATGCAAATGAGAACCTGGTAACTGCCTTTGGGGTCAAAGGCCGGTTACAGCCTATCAGATCTAATGGAGGGGTATTTAGGCCCAGTTCTCATCCTGCTCAGTGCCCTGTCGTGGTTTCCCTTGTGGTTGTCCGAGAGCGCGTTATTTATTTTTGTTATTCTGGTTATTTGACTTTGGCATTGTTTTTGACTTACCTGTTTTCTGGCATCCCTGACTCCTGGCTTTTCCTTATCATTGTGTCTCTTTCTGTATCCCTTGACCTCGGCTATTCCTGACTATTCTTTGGTACGTTAGTCCGGCCATTCTAAGGTCCGGTATACGTTACCTATCAGTCCTCTGTGTTACACAATTCTATGTGCTGGATTATTCTGTAATCCTGACAATAGCAAAGCAAGGATGGCCAAAAGGAGAGGGAAAACAGTCATGTAAAACTTGTTTTTGCCAAATGATGACGTAGATTCAACAAAAAGACAAACAGGGTTGTTTCCTAACGTGAGAATTTCTGGGAATTCAAAGTGCATTCTAAGTGAATTTCAAAATTTAGGCCAAAATATCCAAATTAGAGATAGTCTCCAAGTCAATTATGTTTTCAGTTTGGCTATTCTCAGTTTAGTGGCCAACTAAATTGTTGCTGTATATCACTTTACAAAGTGCTTGATGAAGAGAACCTTTCAAACAGGTGAACAGCGTTTGTCTCAACTAGTGATGTCCCGAACGGTTCGCTGGCGAATAGTTCCTGGCGAACATAGCGTGTTCGCGTTCGCCACGGATGGCGAACATATGCGATGTTCGGTCCGACCCCTATTAATTTACTAATACTAAGTAAAAATTACTTAGTATTAGTAAATTGTGCCCCTACTCGCAATACCGCGAGTAGGGGTATGTCTATTAAACAGTGAGCAGCCTGGTGGGGGCCCTAAATACTAATAGGGGGGGGACCTATTGCCCCACCCGGCCCCCACCCCTGAGTGGTGGGTGGGGGCCCTAAAATGAACAATAAGGGGGGGACCTATTGTCCCCCCTGGCCCCCACCCCTGCGCGGCGGGTGGGGGCCATATTGATAATGAGGGGGGGGACCTACTGCCCACCCGGCCCCCACCCCTGCGCGGCGGGTGGGGGCCATATTGATAATGAGGGGGGGGAATCAACTGTCCACCCCCCCTCCGGCCCCCACCCCTGGTCGGCGGGTGGGGGCCATAAAGATAATGAGGGGGGACCTACTGTCCTCCCCCACCGGCCCCCACCTCAGCACGGCGGGTGGGGGCCTTATTGATAATGAGGGGGGGACCTACTGCCCCCCCCGGCCCCCACCCCTGCGCGGCGGGTGGGGGCCATATTGATAATGAGGGAGGGGGACCTACTGTCCACCCCCCCTCCGGCCCCCACCCCTGGGCGGCGGGTGGGGGCCATAAAGATAATGAGGGGTGGGACCTAATAAATAAAAAACCATCATAACCGTCGAACTAAAAAAAAAAAAATCCCGAGCGCAAAAAAAACACCCGACGAAAAAAAAAAAAAAATCCATCTTCACCCATGGAGGGCTCCTCGCAGACTGAGCTCTGCAGGGCGGGGGAAGGCTTATAAAGCCCTGCCCCGCCCTGCAATTAGGCTAGGAACACTCTGATTGGTGGGTTTAAGCCAATCAGAGTGCTCTTTGACATTTTACACAGCGTGGGAAAATTCAAAAGAACTTTCCCACGCTGTGTAAAATGACACAGAGCACTCTGATTGGATGGCTTGAAATCCATCCAATCACAGTGCTCTGTGTCATTTTACACAGCGTGGGAAATTTGAACTTTCCCACGCTGTGTAAAATGACACAGAGCACTGTGATTGGATGGCTTGAAATCCATCCAATCACAGTGCTCTGTGTCATTTTACACATCGTGGGAAAATTCCAAAGAACTTTCCCACGCTGTGTAAAATGACACAGAGCACTGTGATTGGATGGCTTGAAATCCATCCAATCACAGTGCTCTGTGTCATTTTACACAGCGTAGGAAAGTTCTTTTGAATTTTCCCACGCTGTGTAAATGTTTCGCCTAATGATTAGATGAATTTAGCGGCATCAATCACAGTGCTCTGTGTCATTTTACACAGCGTGGGAAAGTTCTTTTTGAATTTTCCCGCGCTGTGTAAAATGACACAGAGCACTGTGATTGGATAATTCAAGCCATCAATTACAGTGCTCACCAATGTCATTTTTGCACAGTGGGAAGGCTAACACGAATTTTCCCGCGCTGTAAATGACAAAAGTACTCTGATTACCAAACCCGCAATCAGAGTGTTCTTGGCCCTGTGCAGAAGCGGGGGCAGGCATAAGCCTACGGAGCTCAGTCGCAGCGAGCGCCCATCGTCGAAATCGGTAACCGGCGCCGGAGTTTTTCTTTTTGCGTCTGTTTTTTTGGCTTTCGGGCTATTTTTTTTTTAGTTAAAGCCCGGTTATGATAGTTTTTATTTGGCCTTTTTTGGGGGCTGAAAAATGAAGATTTGAGAAAAGACATGAATGGTAAGTTTAATTTTTATTTTACAGGTTAGTTATTTTATTTCCCCCTCACTATTTTTTTTTTTTAGGGTGAGGGGGGTAGGTAGGGACTTTTTATTTGGGGGGGGTGGGTGACTAGGGGCTTGGGGACCCCTAGTCACCTTGGGGGGGGAGAATTTACTTAGGGCCCCCACCCGCAGCCCAGGGGTGGGGGCCGGGGGGGGAGGACAGTAGGTCCCCCCCTCATTATCAATATGGCCCCCACCCACCGCGCAGGGGTGGGGGCCGGGGGGGGCAGTAGGTAACCCCCCCTCATTATCAATATGGCCCCCACCCGCCGCGCAGGGGTGGGGGCCGGGGGGGACAATAGGTGCCCCCCTTATTGTTCATTTTAGGGCCCCCACCCACCGCTCAGGGGTGGGGGCCGGGGGGGGGACAATAGGTCCCCCCTTATTGTTCATTTTAGGGCCCCCACCCACCGCTCAGGGGTGGGGGCCGGAGGGGGACAATAGGTCCCCCCCTTATTGTTATTTTTAGGGCCCCACCGCTCAGGGGTGGGTGCCGGGAGGGACAATAGGTCCCCCCCTTATTGTTCATTTTAGGGCCCCCACCCATCGCTCAGGGGTGGGGGTCGGGGGGGACAATAGGTCCCCCCCTTATTGTTCATTTTAGGGGCCCCACCCACTGCTCAGGGGTGGGGGCCGGGGGGGACAGTAGGTCCCCCCTTATTGTTATTTTTAGGGCCCCACCGCTCAGGGGTGGGGGCCGGGGGGGGGACAGTAGGTCCCCCCTTATTGTTATTTTTAGAGCCCCCACCCGCCACACAGGGATGGGGGCCGGAGAGGGGGAGGACTGTAGGTCCCCCCCTCATTATCTTTATGGCCCCCACCCGCCAGAAAGAGTCCCTGTGGGTTTTAAAATTCGCCTGCCTATTGAAGTCTATGGCGGTTCGCCGGGTTCGCGAACATTTGCGGAAGTTCGCGTTCGCAGTTCGCGAAATGAAAATTTCATGTTCGCGACATCACTAGTCTCAACATGTTTCCTTTGAATGGTTAAATTCATGATAATGTAGTATAGCATATCTGTCATTCTTTACGGGGAAACTTTGCATAAAATCTTATGTTTGTGACTTCTGTATTGCTGGAATATGATTTTTGAAGTTGCTCGGTGATTGACTCTGCAATTAAGAGGATATCTTTAATTCTAATCTAACTGGTCATTATGAATGTATGGTTATCTAATGAAATTTTGTCATGTTCATAGATATTTTAATTAGCTGGCAGTGGTAAGTAGAGATAATTATATTGATTCCTGTTTTCTGGAAAATAACTCTTTTGCACTAAGGATAAGATCAGAAATCATATAGATTTGACTTCTGGCACAATGAATGGTCACTCATGCACAAACCATGAGCAGTTACTAAGCAGTGCTGCCAGAAAACAAAAACCTCCAGTTGGAACAAAACTGCTACTTATAAAACCAAAAGAACCACAAGATCCTTTGATATTTACTGAAAAATGCTGAGGTTTTGCATAGAGCAAAAGTATTATTATTTTTTGGACAAATCCTATGGTTTAAGGAACTATACTTTGCATAGACTTGCTGGGTATGCATACCAATGCTAAATGTGAACTTTTCAGGGACACAACAGAGATCATCTATTTCCTTTTGTGGTGCTGAAAGGAGACCAAAAGATACAAGGACAAACAAAAAGATAAATCTAGGTTCCTCTTTAATATATACTGATGAAAAATAGTTATTTAAAATGTCTGCCTTTTCCTGTTTTTTTATAAACTAAGACACCCATATCTCATTTTATTTGTTTTTTTTATAATTATTTTTATAATTTCTTGGTTTACATTCCTACTAAGCCACATTGGTTTCAGTTTGTTTGTTTATTTTATATTTATTACCCAATGGTACATACTTTCTAATATTTGTTTGAGAATATTTAATTTATCCCCAGTGTTTTTTTTTTTTTAGAGTTTTTAGAGTTTATGCCAATCAATATGTTGTAAAGTGGTATTTAAAGGACCACTATAGTGCCAGGAAAACATACTCGTTTTCCTGGCACTATAGTGCCCTGTGGGTGCCCCCACCCTCAGGGACTCCCTCCCGCCCGGCTTTGGAAGGGGAAAGGGGTAAAAACTTACCTTTTTCCAGCGCTGAACGGGGATCTCTCCTCCTCCTCTCCGCCTTCGATCCGCCCCGTCGGCTGAATGCGCACGCGCGGCAAGAGCTGCGCGCGCATTCAGCCCGTCGCATAGGAAAGCATTATCAATGCTTTCCTATAGACGCTGGCGTGCTCTCACTGTGATTTTCACAGTGAGAAGCACGCAAGCGCCTCTAGCGGCTGTCAATGAGACAGCCACTAGAGGATTTGAGGGAAGGCTTAACCCATTCATAAACATAGCAGTTTCTCTGAAACTGCTATGTTTATAAAAAAATGGGTTAACCCTAGCTGGACCTGGCACCCAGACCACTTCATTAAGCTGAAGTGGTCTGGGTGCCTAGAGTGGTCCTTTAAAATCTCCAACAATTAACGTGTTACCCAGATTTGCAGCTTTCCCAATTGCTCTGACAGCTATTCTTTGTCATCAATATCAACATTAGGTGGTTCATAACATATCCCAACCAATAATTGAGTTCCCTTCTTTTGCCCAAAGCAGATATCTACCCATCTTCCTTACACAGTCTGTGCCCTTGACCCTGGGAGATGGGACAGGTTTTACTCACAATCATTGATTTCATAATCATCGGACTCCTGCCACTTTGCATCACAATTAGTTGCCTGCCTGCCACCAAGAAAGCCTTCCAGGACCCAATGCAGTGATACAGCTACTGAATTTGCTGGGGTTTTTTTGGCTCAAATCTTGGTCTTGCTTTTTTTTTTTTTTTTGCCTGTACTATTTTATGTTATCATAGGTTTGTTTTCTTTTTGCATGCTTATTCCCCCACCCCACCCATTTTTCTTTAGTGTGGAGATGCATACAAAAACCAGAAAAAGAAAACAAAATCAATAGGACAAAAGAAAACCCAAAATCCAATACTAAAAAGAAAAATTAGAAAAAATACAAAACAAACATCATGTCTCTTCCCCCTTTCCTTTAATGCTTGCTATCTGATTGTACACTTTAGTATTGTTATTTACTCATGTAATTTTCATTGAGTGTTCAATGAGAACTATACTGTATGTTCGTGTTCAGAATATTCCTATATGGACTCCTAGTTCACTTAAAAATGACTTTCCAGGTCTGACACCACTCTTGTATTGCTATGTGTTTGTTTACAGTGCTGGGTTCTTGATTACAATGTGGTCCTGGGAGTGCTGGCAACCTGAATGGCCATCTTTGTTATGTTTTATGGTTTCACTTCTAGTTACCTCACTTGAACTTTTGGATGCAGTACAGGGGGATGCTGTGTGTAAGCTGAAGTACACACTACAGAGAACATGAAAACAGGACAAAAAAAACAGGATAGAAAAGGAACATAAAAAAAAGAAAAACATGCTGCAGGGGATGAAGAAGCCAAGGGAGTGGAGATTGATAGACAAGGGAAAAAAATAAATAAATAAACACAAAAGGAGATTCACAGACTGAGAAACAAAAATATAAGTTGCCCCATCTATATTATTTAACCAGCTTCCAGGTCTTTTCTCTTAACCTGACTTCAAACTACAAATCCTCATAGATTGTAAGCTTGTTTGAGCAGGGCCATCTTCACCTCTTTTTTTTTTTGTATGGCAAACATGACAGAGAATTTTGATCATGATCTTTTTTTCACACGTTTGCTTTTACATTAAACTATACTTGGTTGTATAGGAATTTCTGAAGTCCCTGTCAATCTTGGACTATGGGACATTTTTAATATTTAGTTTTACGTCTGCAATTAGCTTATGATCCACAACAATCAAATGAGCTTCCATTCTGACCAGTTTTGGGATAGTTATAGCTGCTAGACTGATTTGCTGAACTGCTAGAATGCTTTGCATGACTATTCACTAAAGGGAGAATTCTAAGTGAATTTCACATTTTAGATCAAAGAAGCTAAACTGGAAGCATAACTGAGAGTCTCTCCAGTTTGCATATATGTTGTCCTCAAATTTGAAATTCACGTTGAATTCTCACTTTAGTAAATAACCCTGCTAGTGTTACTTAAACCCTTGAAATAGGTGAAAGTTGCTCTGAATGTGGTGAGTTAAAGTACTGTAAAATAGATACATATAGAAACATAGAATGTGACAGCAGATAAGAACCATTTGGCCCATCTAGTCTGCCCGATTTTCTAATTACTTTCATTAGTCCCTAGCCCTATCTTAGAGCTAGGATAGCCTTATACCTATCCAACGCATGCTTAAACTCCTTTACTGTGTTAACCTCTACCACTTCAGCTGGAAGGCTATTCCATGCATTGACATGTATAATAAAGATTAAATGTTATCCTATAAATCATGGGTCCTCAAACTCTGGCCCCTCAGATGTTGCTGAACTACAACTCCCATGATTCTTTGATGACTCTCAGATGTTGCTGAACTACAACTCCCATGATTCTTTGAATTACATAGATAGCCAGAGAATCATGGGGGTTTTAGTTCAGCAACATCTCGGGGGCCGGAATTTGAGGACCCATGCTATAAATCATGTAATGACATCTAAGGATTGCTGAAAATATTTCTTATCCATCAACAGATCATCTGTGATAAGGGTTTCTGTAATTTATCACAGATGTTAAGACTTTTAAATGTGAAATAAATTGAACAAAGTTGCATTCATATTTTTGACATTTTTAGCTCTTTTTTTTTTTTTCTAAGCACATTGACCTATGTTTTTCATAATTTTTCTACTGCATTTCTTTTCCTTTTCCTGCTCTGATTCCAATGTTCTGCCTGAGAATCATTTAATGAAATTAGAGGATTGTTTGCTGCCATACAATAAACAAAGATAAGTAAAGCATGGGAGAGTTATTGTGAATAGCAGAGTAACCTTCTGGCTATTGGTGACAGGGTATAAATCATGTGTTATAACTTGTGTTGAAAATGACATAATCTATTTTACCTTCATAATACTCCCGGACTATTTTTACATGCATAACATTTTCTCTACAAGTGGAACAAACTGAATAGACATGTTTCCGTGCCAGGTGTATGCTTTTGGCAACACAAGTCGGGGCAGAGTTATCCTTTGTTTTTCCATTCAGTGTTACCAGTAAAAAGACCTTAGTACCTAATTAAAACTTTGACTGACCACATAGAAATAGATGTGATTCCATGTGGGAGATTGGAGAGGAGGGCTCCATGAGCCTGACTGTGAGGACAGACGTGGTAGTTGACGAAACAAAAAAGAAAAACCGCAGAGAGTTGACAGAGGAACAGAAGCAATACATTAGAGATGCTTTTGAATTATTTGATACTGATAAGGATAAAGCAATACACTACCATGCACTAAAGCTAGCAAGAAAAAGCATTGGGATTTGATGCTAAAAAAGCTGATCTAAAAATTCTAAAGGATTATGACAATTAATTAAACAACCGGAAAAATTACATTTGATGACTTTATTGAAGCTTTAACAGATTTCGTACTCGAACGTGATCCACAAGAATACATGCTAAAGGCTTCTAAGTCATTTGATGATGATGACTCAGGCAAGATAAGCTTGCAGAATCTCTGATGCTTTGCTCGAGAACTTGGGGAAAATATGGCCAACGAAGAATTGCGAGCTATGATTGAGAAGTTTGATAAAGATGTTGATGGGGAATTTAATCAGGAGGAATTCCTGCCATAATGACAGGAGACGTATAGCAAGTCCATAAGCAAATGTTGCCGTGATATCAACATGCTCTCCACAATGTTTGTGGAATGTGTAGTAGTGTTTTTTTGTTTAGGGATTTTTCTCCTTCATTATGGATCAACACTTAATATTATTTAAAGTCAGTGTGCTGTAGCGTATTATGTTACATTGTAATATATATATATTTTTATTTGTATAATATTATTATTGCATATTTTGGAAATAAATCATACTTCCTTATGAGAAAAAATGAAATAGGACAAAAAAACAGAAGGATAATGAATGTATCCACAGCTCAAATACTGCCTGTCCATCTAAAGCCAGCATCTCAAACTCTGGCCCTCCAGTTTACTGAATTATAACTCCCATGATTCTCAGACCGATCTATTGCTTTTAAGGAATTATGGTGGTGGATGTCATCAACATATGGTGGGGTAGGGGGGCACAGTTTGAGACCCCTGGTCTAAAGGTGACTCTGATAATCAATTAGACACATTCCCTTAGTCTTAAACTAGTTTGTAACGCTATTTCTGAAATAAGATAGGTATGACTGTCTATATGAGAACCAATTGCAAGAGCATAGAGGCTAGACCTATATTGAGCATGGCACCCTAGTTACCATGGAGGACCTGGTGACTGGCCTCCTCTCTTTTCATTAACACTGTGTCTGCAGTCTAATATAATGGATGAGGTCTTTTGCAATGTTTCATTTTATTATCTTTTTGTTCAGTGGGACAGTGAACTGTTGTTTCAATAGGCAAATGAGTTCCCAGATAATGTACTCTTCTAAAAAATAAGCTGTAGATACCCCATTCTCATAGTACCCATTACTTATATAATATGCCAATGAGGTCTAATCTTTCTGAGGCACCACTTGTACTAGCTAAGGTATGTCCAAACACCTAGTCTTAAATGCCTCCATTCCTCCTGAACCACGTTGAGAAAAACACTTCATCTGATAGCAGCAGAATTTGAAATGGATTATTTCACGATAATTAAATGGACACGTCAGGCAACAGCACAACTTTTATGCATTTTATAGCTTCTGGTCTAAATAAGCAGCAATTATGCACATTTACTTTCCCTTACTAGTCCCGCCTCCCATATTCTAAAATACTTCCATATTTTCCAGATCCTGTACCAGAGTCAAGCCCCATTTTTCTCTTCACTTGATATGACCTATAACACATGTATGTTTCAAAAAGCACAGAAAAGCTTCCTGGGAGTGATAATTCCACTAACAGTTTTCATAAGTAAAAAACTATAATAATTATAAATTCCAGAGATCTCTGCTTTGAGTGGAACTGAGACTGTGCACAGAGAGTTTTGAAATATGCCAATTAGCATATATTGCTTAAACTTTAACCCCTGCCATGCGAGGTTAAAGGTATCCAGCAGTTCAGACTCCATAGAAATGAAAGGCTACCAATTGGCTCTGCTACTTCAAGGAGTTTTGAAAACTTAAAGGTAAAAAAACTCAGAATCAACATTCTTGCAGACCAGATTTGGAATAAATCCTTTGACATTTAAAGGACCACTAAAGACACCCAGAGCACTTAATCTTGATGAAGTGGTCTGGGTGCAGTGGCCCTGTATAGAAACTGCAATGTTTTCATTGCAGGGTTAACACAGATCAAGTTCCAGACAGCCAAAAGAAACGCTTCTACATTGAGAATCAAGTCAATGGTATAATTAGGACCCCGAACTGTCTACCATGTGTGGTGGCCAGAGGGAATAAACTAGATCTTTAATATTATCATTAGGGTCCCCACCCACCAAAATGTATACATTGGAATTAAACTATAATTTGGAACAAAGCTTAAATGTATGGTTTATTCCAAAGCATTTAAACATACTGTGAAGAGCTCATGTTGTTTGCCACATAATAGAACATTTAACATTTGACACAATTAAATTATGTAATAATAATTTTCTGTCTGGTTTAGTGAAGGAGTTCAATATTTGCAGTGTACTCTTCCTCCAGCTAGGTTAATTGCACATTTCTTTACAGGGCAAATGTGCAAGTGAAGTAATATCCTATTTCAGTGCTATGCAGATACAAAGAAGAGATTGTAATTAAAATGAAGCAGATGTTGAAACTGACCGATAACTGACACAGACAAGGAATTATTCAACTTCCATTTTAAACATTAAAATAACAAAAGTAATACTAGCTTGGGGTCCTCAAAAGTTTACCATATATGATGTGTAACTTAAAATAACATAAGCTTGTTGATGCTAGTCTACATCTAATCAAAAAGAAAACCGCAAGGTCCATGACTTTGTGCAGTCACACAAATACTATAGAGAACCTAAAAAGTACCTGTTAAATTAACCATTGTATTTTTCCATTTTTTTGTATTGCATGAACTTTATAGAATTCATAATATCCTAATCCCTCATGCATGTTGACAAGCCGCCGTCCTTTAAGAAGAATGTATTTTGGACAGATGAAACAAAAGTAGAACTTTTTGGCAAATTACAACTCCATGTTTACAAGAGGATAAAATAAGCTTTAAAAAAAAAAAAAAAGAATGCCATTCCTACCTTGAAATATGGAAGAGGCTCAGTGCTGTCTTGGGGTTGCGGCCACTGGAACTGAGTGCCTAGAATCTGTGGAGAGCACAATGAAATCAGAAGACTATCAAGGCATTCTTGACCTAAACATACTGCCCAGTGTCAGAAAGCTGTGTCTCAGTCGCAAGTCATGGGTCCTCCAGCAGGATAATAACATGAATAATACCTCAAAAGCACCCAAGAATGAATAATAATAATTCATATTTGGACCATTTCAAAGTGGCCTTCTATGAGTCTAGATCTGAATCCCATCGAACATCTGTGGAAAGAGCTAAAACTTGCAGTTGGGAAAAGGCATCGATTAAACTGGAGAGAACTGGAGCAGTTTGCTCAAGAAGGGTTGGCCCAGATCCCAGTTGAAAAGTGTAGAAATCTTATTCAGATCTTCGATAGCATTTATTATCTCCAAAGGCTGTGCCACGAAATATTAGGTTAAGAGTACAAATAGTTTTGTCTGTGCCATTCTTATTCTTTTTACTTTTAAAGCAATATGTGAAATCATAAATCAAAATTTCTGTTCTATTACATTTGCAATAAAGAATGGGGGATGCCAACAACTTTAGCCAATTTTTACTTAGTTGGGAGACAATTGTGTATTTTGCTAAAGAAGTTGAAGGATGCTAATATTGTCAGCCTCATCTGTAATTCAAACTCATCCTGCCAGGCAACTCAATAGATGGATTCCATACAGCCTTCTTGTGAAAATATTTAATGTGCTCTTCATAATCAGTGTTTAGGCTCCTAAGGAGTATGTTGCACTTCCAGATCATTGCTGAGATGAGCAGCCAGTGTGCATATAACCTATTTTAATCAGATTATTTTTATCATAATATTTTACTCAAAAATATTAGCTACATGGATTCTGAATTAGAATGATCTTATTTGATGTAGAGGAAATGTTCTGTAACCTAAGTAACCTAGACACAATAGGAAAAAGATTACATACTACACCAGGGGTAGTCAACCTTTTAATACCCATCACACACATGTTTTGATGGTAAAATTTCCTTACTGCCCACTGGTGTCACAAAAGCAAAGTTCTTTTTAGAAAGGCTTTATTTATCTTTTTATTTCTACCTTATGCATGTATATACATATATAATTTAAATGTAATGAGTTTAAAAATGCCTCTTTTATTTTCCTTTTTATTAAAAACACCAACAACAACGCTGTATTAGGTGGCCATTTTTATTACATGTCACCATGAAACGAAGTTCCCCTGATTTTTTTCCTTTTTCTGTTTTTTTTCAATTTTTTTCTTTTTCTTCCTTTTCTTTTTTCTTTTTGTATTTATCATTTTCCTTTCTTCTTCTCTTTTCTCCAGCAGGAATGCTGAACTACATAAGCCCACTTTATTATAAGTCAACAACAAAAAATATAATAGAAAAAAAGAATATCTGTATATCAGGGGTCTCTTTTTCCTTTCTCTTTATTCTTTCCTTTCCTTTCCTTCTTTTTCTTTTCCTTCTTTCTTTTATTTTATGTTAAGTAAACCAAGTAAACAGAAAATAACAGAGCTTATTAAAAGAAAATACAGAACTTAGCTTGCCAAAGGTCAATATCAGCAACTCTAAATACCATGCTTCTAACTGTCTCTGCTTTCACATCGAGTGCATTAGCTCCCCTCCTCTTCTGCCGTGTTACATCATCACGCCCCAGTCCTGATCAGGAGTGCAGCCGCACGCTCTCTTTATCCATCAAGAGAGATTTAACAAACAGATGCATTTCCGCAATGAGGTCTCTCTTGTTGGCTGGAGGGAGGCACTCATCTGCACGGAGCATGTGGTTGTGCCGGAGAACCGAGGGTAACGGATAAAACATACCACCGCCCACCATGAAAGCTTAAAACACCTACTAGTGGGCGGTAGGGACTAGGTTGACTACCACTGTACTACACAGTTAAAGGAACACTTCAGTCACCATAACAACTCAATCTAAATTCCTATGATGCCAGAAAGTCCCATATCAATTTCTTACTGTTATGGGTTAAAACATTCTCAAACAGGTAAACCCCCAAGGCTTCCTCCAACACAAGATATCCCCAGATGGCATCCAGCTACTGAAATTGATTTCAGGAAGCGCGGAATGCCACCAGGCAGGGGCGCCACTGATTGGCTAGAGCGGTCAGCTGATGCTCTAAGCCAATCAGTAGCTCTCCATTCAAAAAAATTGTTCTTAACCAAAAGGTCGAAGGCAACCTTTTGGCTAAAGCATTTGAAAATGGTTTAACCCCATAAGGTAATAAAGCACCCAGGGACCTCCTGGAACCATAACTTAATTTAGTTCCTTAAAATATATGAAAGTTAAGATCACACCATGTAATGCTTAATATCCCATTATCGGATTCTTCCAGACACATGTTCTTTTAGAACCTACATCCGACACCTGTCAACCCATGGTTAGCAGCAACAAAAATAATTTGCATATACATACATTAACCCACGTAGAGTCAAATGTTCTGGATTCACTGCCTGATACTTTGCATAATTCACTAAAAAACCTAACCAAATGTTTTAATTTTTGTTGTTGGTAGATGATCTTTTCCTTTGTGGTGCTAGTGTCATGCTGTCTACTCTTGTATGAAAAGTGCTTTGTTATACCAAATATATAATGATAGGGAAAGGTATGGCACTATATCGAAAGGTAATCAATGCAATTCTTAGGAATGTTGTGTATTTTTTCAATAACCTATATAAAGCTCCATTAACTCTTTAAAGCTACAGAAACTATTTTAAATTTGAGAATAAACCATTTATTATCTTTGTTTCTTTCAGCATATATTTGTTTTCTAATAACCGCTCTGGGTGTGACGGCTGGTGCACATCGCCTATGGAGCCATAGATCTTACAAAGCTGAGTTGCCCCTCAGGATATTTTTGGCCATAGCCAATTCTATGGCATTTCAGGTAACATACTGCATGATGTTAGCTAATTACTTTGAATCACTTATGACTATTGTGGACAGGGCCGGACTGGAAACTAAAAGCAGCCCTGGAAAAAATTCTATACCAGCCCAATAATGCGTTGCGCCAGCATAGCGTGCTGATATAGAGGGTGAAAAAATAACTTAAAATTGAAAACTATTACTCGACGAAAGAAAGCATTTAGGGCTTCAAAATAAACAAAAGAGCGCCTTTATTTTAAGCAGACGTACATGTGCATGTAATCAATATTTCAGTAAAACTACTTTGACATATTAAGGACATTTTAGTAATGGGACTGAAATGGTGAATGTCTGCGCTTGCACAACTGAAAAAAAATGTTATTTTGTTATTTTGTTTATTTTGAAGTCCTATGGGTGTGCTGTTCACTTTGAATATGTTATTGTGTATGAGTATGCAATTAGCAACAAGACTGGGCCAATACGTGCTCATTATATTAATGTATATATTAATGACATTTATGTGTGTATATATTGGAAGGAGAATCTATTTAATAAGAGGTCTTTCTCTCACCTGTCAATTAGCTCTTCGGCATAAACTCCCGTGCTGAAGAACTGAGTTACAGGGAGAGCGGGAGACACAGGCGAAAATGCACCCAAACACACACAAAAATGCATCTTCTCTTGTGTTTCTTTTAACTCCCTTATGAATTTCTTGCCTTTTTTTGTGTTTCTTATTCCCTCCTTTGATTTTTTTTACCTCGTTTAGTGTATCTTGCCTCCAATTGTCTCCTTTTTGTCTCTTACAGCCACCCTTGTAATTCTCTTTTAGCTCTCCTTGTGTATCTTTTACTTCATCCTAGCCCCTGTGTGTTTCTCTTTGCCCTTCTCCAGCCTCTGTATTTCTCTTTCCCCCAGCCCCTTTTGTGTATGTCTTAGCCCCAGCCCCTTTGCCTCTTTCTGCCCTTCCAAATCCCATCTGTGTGTCTCTTTATAACTCCAGACTCTGTGTGCCTCTTTCTCTTCTCCCAGCCACCCTGTGTCTCTTTTTCCCCCAGCCCAGCGTTGCCTCCCACAAACCTTGTGTGTCACTTTGTTCCCCTTCCTTTGTGTATGTTTCTTTGTCCCCCCAACAAACCTTCTGTGTGTCTCTTTCTCCCCTCTCCTCCCTGTGTCTCTCTTCCCCATCTCCTCCCTGTGTTTCTCTCTTACCCCTCTGTCTCTCTTCCCCCTTCCCCTGGTGTCTCTCTATTACCCCTCTGTCTATTTGTCCCCCCTTCCCTGGTGTATCTCTATTAACCCTCTGTCTATTTGTCCCCCATTTCCCTGTGTTTCTCTATTACCCCTCTCTTTGCCCCCCTCTCCTGTGTCTCTCGATTACCCCTCTGTCTATTTGTCCCCCCTTCCCTGGTGTATCTCTATTACCCCTCTGTCTATTTGTCCCCCATTCCCCCGTGTTTCTCTATTACCCCTCTCTTTGCCCCTCCCCTGTCTCTCTCTATTACCCCTCTGTCTCTTTGTCCCCCTTCCCCTGTGTGTCTCTATTACCCCTCTGTCTCTTTCTACCCCCTTCCCTGGTGTCTCTCTATTACCCCTCTGTCTCTTTGTCCCCCCTTCCCTGGTTTTTCTCTATTACCCCTCTGTGTCCCCCCTTCCCCTGTATCTATTACCCCTCTCTTTGTCCCCCCATCACCTGTGTCTCTCTATTACCCCTCTGTCTCTTTGTCCCCCCTTCCCTGGTGTCTCTCTATTACCCCTCTCTTTGTTCCACCATTACCTGTGTCTCTCTATTACCCCTCTCTGTGTCCCCCCCTTCTCCTGTGTTTCTTTAACCCCTCTGTTTCTGTGTCCCCCCTTCCCCTGTGTTTCTATTACCACTCTGTTTCTGTGTCCCCCCTGTTCTGTGTCTGATGCTGACCTTGTCACAGGAGGACTGAGGGAGGGGGCAGAGCTATCTACCATACTCCCTCGCGGTTCCCATAATTCCCAGCACAGCCACATCATAGAGAAATCACTACTGTGCCGACAGCTGTACTGCTGTCAGTATCAGTGAGTGTGCCACCGGACCGGCCACAAGGTAAGTAACCACCTCAGAGTGTGCCGCCGGACCAGCCACCTGGTGGCACCAACATGTGGCCAGCGGCTGCAATATTATTAAAAATGGCTGCAGGGCTCCTCTCTATAGGAAGTTAGAGTTCTGCAGCCCCCAGGTGCCGCGGCCCACCGGGAAATTTCCTGGTATCCCGATGGGCATGTCCGGCCTGGATTGTGGAACATGTTTAATAGCATTTTTTTACAATAGTATTTCTAATACATTACTGGCTGTAATCCAATTACTTGTCATTGCCTGGTAAAAGGTGTGTGTGTGTGTTTATTTTATGTTGACTTTCACATTTCCATATTATATTACAGTTTATCATGTTGATATTGTGTAGAAACAAAATTCTGAGCATCAATAAAAAGCACCCTACAGAATATGATCTTGCATTAGTAACTAATTTTCAAACTACTACCATCTGCCAAGAGTCAGTTTCTTGTCAGGAACCGCCATTAGCACTCCTGAGCACAGCTCATAGGTTGAGAGCCAGGAGTGTTCCTTCAAAATTGTAATCTGGTATTCCATATGAGACACCACCCTCACTGGTTAAAGGATCACTATAGGTCGGGAAAACAAACATGTATTCCTGACCCTATAGTGTTAAAACCATCTAGCCCCTCTGGGCCCCTCATGCCTCCATAAATATAGCAAAATCTTACTGTATTTAAGCCAGAAGCTGTGGTTCTGCATGCTGTTTGCCTAAAAAAAAAATAGCAGTCTGCTGACATCAGCAGAAGTGGTAGCCTGATCCAATCACAATGCTTCTCCATAGGATTGGCTGAGACTGACAAAGAGGCGGATCAGGGGCAGAGCCAGCATGATTCAAACACAGCCCTGGCCAATCAGCATCTCCTCATAGAGATGAATTGAATCAATGAATCTCTATGAGGAAAGTTCAGTGCCTGCATGCAGAGGGAGGAGACACTGAATATTTGGATGCATTTTAGGCAGCCATGACCCAGGAAGGATCTTTAACAGCCATCTAAGGAGTGGCCAGTGACGTTATCCCTAGGCTGTAATGTAAACACTGCATTTTCTCTGAAAAGACAGTGTTTACGTCAAAAATCCTGAAGGTAATGATTCTACTCACCAGAACAAATTCAATAAGCCGTAGTTGTTCTGGTGACTATAGTGTCCCTTTAACTTTAACATACAAGTTTTGACTGTCCCACGGTCAGTCTATATATATGCATATATGATTTACTTTCCTTGCAGCCCCTTTTCTTGAAACCCTACATTTTTTCAATGCATCCTATCCCTTCATATATACAAGTTTGGTGTATGTGATTGGGTGAGTGGAACTAGTTTGTGGTATGTGATTGGATGTGCGAATTCAAATAGTTTGGGGTATGATTGGATGGTGAATGTTGGTGGTTAAATTATAAGTTGAACAGGTCTGGGAGAGGGTGTGTGTATATGTGTGTGGAGGCTGCATGTGTCAAGTTGTTTGTGGTGTTGTATGTTTGTGGAGGACAGTGCTTGTTTAGTTGCATTTGTGATTAGTTTCATGCTTCCAGATTTGAAACTAGCGGTTATAACAACAGAGCATAACAAATGAACATAAAGTATGTTATATAGAAAAAAATGAGAGCAGTGCTATATATAACTTAACAAAAATAGTATACGCAGCACCTGAAAATGGGGGATTCGCTCTAAAAAACCCCAACAACAGACAGCAAAACAAAATGGAGTACAGGATAAGGAAGGGACATTGTCTGGGACTCTATACCATATCTGGTACATTATTGGACAACATGTATGTGTCTTTTAGAGTGTATTTTATATTTAAGTTATTTTGACCATTTGATTTTGGCGCATCCTGTACTCCTTTTTCTTTTGCCATAAAGCACGTTATGCCTTCAATGTTTCTCACTGATTCTAAATGCATGTTACACTACTGACCAAAATGATTAGAACACCTTCATTTTCCAGGTTTTATTGTAATTTAATCTGTTCAAATCCAATAATAACATTAAAAATATAAGTGGCAAACTGCAAGGTAGCAGACAAATTTGTTTAGGTTCCCAAAAACTGAAAAATAATCTACATTTCCTTGTTATAAACAAAGTCCCTTTTTCACGGAACCAGTCATTTACAGCTGTTCTGCAGCTACAGCAGCAAAGACCTTGAAAGTTGATGATAACAATTCCTTTGTTTATCCTAACTTGTGTTGACTGCGTAGACATCCTCTTTTTGTGTAAAAGCAGTATTAAAACAGACTATGATATTGCACAGTATTAATCTTTCTTGCATAGTATTGTGCTGTATGAAGTAGAATATAGCTATTCTGATGCAGTTAACAATAGAAGGTAGGCAGAACCTAAAAGTGTAGGTCTTTCCTTTAAGGGAATTGCGTAGATTCCAAGATGTCCTACCCCATCAAACGGTAATAACGACGGCAAACAAACAGAGGGAATAGTCGACACCCTTATGCTGCATATAACCGAACACTCTGAAACCTAATACTGAATGTGAAGGAAGGTGACATATTTGTGCTGTGCTGGACACCTTACGTCACGCACCTGAGGAAGTCCCTCTCCCCGGAAGTTTGAGGAAACAGACGGTAATAACGGCGGCAAACAAACAGAGGGAATAGTCGACACCCTTATTCTGCATATAACCGAACACTCTGAAACCTAATACTGAATGTGGAGGAAGGTGACATATTTGTGCTGTGCTGGACACCTTACGTCACGCACCTGAGGAAGTCCCTCCCCCCGGAAGTTTGAGGAAACAGACGGTAATAACGGCGGCAAACAAACAGAGGGAATAGCTGACACCCTTATGCTGCATATAACCGAACACTCTGAAACCTAATACTGAATGTGGAGGATGTGACATATTTGTGCTGTGCTGGGCAATAAATATTTTGGAATATTTTCGTCTGTGCAGTCCTATATTTGAAGAAGCTGTTTAAGTAAGAGCAGGCTTATTCTGCTCTACTTTTGTGAGTGCAATATTTGGCATTTATAATTTATATTTTATCTTTTAATACGGTTTTACACTATTGGTTTTTTTCTGTGTCTCTCTTTTTTTCTATGTATATTTCCATTTGAGAGGACATATGTATGTATAATATTTTATATTAATATTACACACTTTAAGTGCACTTTGTATCACTTTGCACTTTATTATATAGTTTGCACTTGTTGCACTTTGTATAATTGGGTCTTAAAGACACAGCGCACCTTATTATTTTAAGTCTATCCCATCAAAGGCCACTTAGAAACTGATTGAAACCCTGACCAGAAGAGGTCTTGCAGACACAAAGCCACAATCGAATTAAAAGATAGGTTTCTGAAAGTCAGCGACTCACAGCACAGCTATGCACTGGTGAAAGTAGAAGGCTTCGAGCTGCAGGTTTCTCAGGTTGAACGGCAGTAAGAAAGCCGTTGATTTTGCTTCAAGATGGCAAAATAAGAAAAAGAGGCTTGTCTGAAAGCACCTGCAACCAACTAATAAAGACTGGAATAAAGTGTTTTTGGACCAATTAATCAAAATGTAAACTTTTTCATTCAAAAGTTCCTTATTGTGTGATAGCAACTATCCAACATGGAGGAGACAATGTGATGGTCAGTGGCTCTTTTGCCAGATTGAGAGTCAGCTACTTACACATAGTGAGTGGCAGCTTGCACCGTCAGGTATTTCAATAATTTGACCCATTTGGCTGGTTTTCGTATATATATTATATATATACGAAAACCAGCCAAATGGGTCAAATTATTGAAATACCTGTTGTAGCGGAACGCCAATATAAAATCCACGAATTCCGCTGGTCCAGAAACGAATCCACAGTCAAGCGCTGAAAACACCAAGGCAATATCCCCAACCTCCCAATAACCGGACGAGACACAGTTTTGGGAGTCAACTGACAATCCTTTAATCGGCACGACAATTTATACAAGTCCCCATGCAAGGGGTTTCCTGAGTCCTTTCCCAGGGGCACTCCCAGAGGGGACTACATGGGGGACTTACAGTATAACATATTTCTCCCATCAGGCACTGCTGCACGAGAGGGATCATCCTCCCAGAATGCACCGTAAAGGGGATTATCCCCTCGTGCAGCAGAACCGGCAATTCATATAAAAATACATAACTTTTAAAATATACGGTGGATTTACACGAATGGACGTTCGGTAGTTAGCTGGGGTCTGGGCGCATCATTCGTGAGATTGCCGCTCAGATCCCAGCCAAAATAACCGAACGCCGCACAGAAAACACATTTCTTTCAAAACCTACAAAAAGGACCGATTGCTTTTCGTGAACCTGGTCCTGAAACTCCCGAACGTCTGGGAGGCTCAGCGGTGTTCGTGCCGTCGAATAACCATTGGTAATGGTATGCGTTCGACGACACGGACCCGCTGACGAACAAGGGATCCAAGATGGCCGACCGCCGCATGGTCGGTAGTCGAACGACGGCCACCCAGGAGAGCCTCTAATAACCGATTGCAACAATGTTGCAATCGGTTAACTAGCGCCACACGCCTCTAAGTGTGTGGGCTATTTGAGGGTATCGCGTTCGGTTCACGAACGGCTTTCTAAAGTGCCGTTCGTGAAACGAAGGAAAATCCCCATACAAAACCGCCATTTGCATTCGGCGGAAACAGCAGTACAGGTAACACAGAAAATACATTAACATATACATAAGTATAAAGCGCATATCTCGCCCGACCTATTGGCAACCCTTAAAGGCCCAGTCTCTAGTTATTGTCCAAGTGGCTAGGTTTGCCACAATGCTCCCCCAGAACCAAGCCGGCATACACAGTCTGATCCCAACGGATCGGCTTGGGGATGTCCGGAGGAGTGCTCACAGATCATTTCTCAAGGTCTGTTTGTCGGGACAACCCGTCGGCATTACCGTTTTGTTTCCCTGGGCGGTAGTGAATTGTAAAGTCAAAGGGCTGCAGCGCTAAACTCCAGCGCAGCAGCCTGGCATTGTCTCCAGCCACACGGTTTAGCCACACCAACGGGTTGTGATCTGTGAGCAAAGAAAAGGGTTGCCCATAGAGATATGGCTGTAACTTTTTCAGGGCCCACACCACGGCCAGGCATTCTTTTTCTATGGCGGCGTAGCTCACCTCTCGGGGTAACAATTTCTGACTCAAGTACGCTACGGGGTGTTCTCCGCCATCGGCTCCGACCTGGCTCAGTACTGCTCCCAATCCAAACATTGAGGCGTCTGTGTGAACAAGAAAACGTTTAGTTGGATCGGGAGCTGCCAGTACAGGGGCATTGGTCAGAGCCGTCTTCAGCTGATTGAATGCCTGTTCACACTCTGGGGCCCAGACGACCTGCCGGGGCAGGTTTTTCTTCGTCAGATCTGTCAGGGGTTTGGCCAGGGCACTGTAGTTGGGTACAAATTTTCTGTAGTACCCTGCGGTACCTAAGAAAGCCAGGACTTGGGTTTTGGTCCTAGGAGTAGGCCACTGGGCTACAGCTTCAATCTTTGCGGGCTCAGGCTTCTGCTGCCCGCTACCCACCCGGTGTCCTAAGTACTGGACCTCTGCCATCCCTATGTGGCATTTGCTGGGCTTCAAGGTAAGCCCTGCCTCCTGAATCCTATCTATTACGGCCCCTATGTGTTGTAGGTGCTCCGACCAGGTCGGACTATATATGGCAATATCGTCCAGATATGCACACGCATAGTCCTGGAACCCGTCCAGTAGCCGATCCACCATCCGCTGGAAGGTCGCGGGGGCGTTCTTCATCCCGAATGGCATGACTCGAAATTGGTACAAGCCAAACGGGGTGACAAACGCCGACTTAGGGATGGCGTCCTCGGCTAGTGGAATTTGCCAGTATCCCTTACACAAATCTATGGTAGTGAGATACTGACCCCTGGCCATTTTATCAAGCAGTTCGTCTATCCGAGGCATCGGGTAGGCGTCCGACACAGTTTTGTCGTTCAACCTCCGGTAGTCCACGCAGAACCGGGTGGTACCATCTTTCTTGGGAACCAGGACTACCGGCGATGCCCAGGGGCTATCTGAGTGCTCAATAACCCCCAACTGCAACATCTCTTCAATTTCTTTTCTCATATGTTCCCGCACGGATTCGGGAATCCGATAGGGAGTCTGTCGCATGGGAAGCTGTCCCGGGGTTTCTACTCGGTGGGTGGCTAGTGGAGTGTACCCAGGTAGGTTAGAAAAGGCGGCGCCCTTGGTTGCTATCAGTTCTTGTACCTGGATACGCTCTTGAGGACTTAGCCGCTCCCCCAGTTGAACCCCCTGGGAGGGTTCCTTCTGCTCCTCCTGCTCTAACAGATCTGGAAGGGGCAGGTTCTCCTGATCTTCGGAGGCGGGCGTGCAAATAGCTGCCACGTCCTCCGTCCGCTCGTGGTAGGGTTTGAGCATGTTCACATGGAGCATGCGTCTCTTCCCTACCCCGGAGCATGGGCCGATCACATAGGTGGTATCGCATCTCTGCTCTACTACCTGGTATGGGCCTTGCCAGACGGCCTGCAGTTTATCGGTGCGGACAGGTTTAAGGATTAGCACCTTCTGTCCCACTTGAAAACTACGGTCTCTGGCCCCCTTGTCATACCAACGACGCTGTCGTTGTTGGGCGGCCTGGAGGTTGGTGCGCACTGCCTGGGTCAATTCCTCCAGGCGATCCCGGAACGCCAGCACGTAGGGTACAATTGGGGTCCCATCTGCGCTACTCTCCCCCTCCCAATGCTCTCTAATGAGATCCAACGGCCCCCGGACCCTTCTCCCAAACAATAGCTCAAAGGGGGAGAAACCTGTGGACTCTTGGGGTACCTCTCTGTATGCAAACAACAGATGGGGAAGGAATCGTTCCCAGTCCTTATGGGTCTCTCCGAATGTCTGGAGCATCTGTTTTAGGGTACCGTTGAATCTCTCACATAACCCATTGGATTGCGGGTGGTAGGCGGAGTTAATGATCGGCTTAATGCCACATATCCTCCATAATTGCTGAGTAACCTCAGCCGTGAATTGCGTCCCCCTATCGGAGACCATTTCCTGTGGGAACGCGACTCGGGAGAATATTTTCATCAAGGCTTCAGCTATGGTCTCGGCGTGTATATTAGTTAGGGCAATCGCCTCGGGGTACCGGGTGGCGTAATCCACCACGGTCAGGATATACCGTTTCCCAGAAGGGCTGGGTTTTGGTAGTGGCCCTACTATATCCACTGCCACACGGCTGAATGGTTCCTCAATGATAGGTAGGGGACACAGTTTTGCCTTGTGGCGGTCCCCCCTCTTGCCTACCCTCTGGCACACATCACAGGAGGTACAGTATTGCCTCACGTCTTTAGAAATCCCGGGCCAAAAGAATGCGTGCGTTAAGCGATACCGGGTCCGGGTCATCCCTAGATGGCCGGACAGAGGGATATCATGGGCGATTCTTAGTAACTCCTGCCTATACTTCTGGGGCACTACTAACTGCTTAGTTTGGAGCGTCACAGAGTTGCCTATCGCCCTTTCCGCCACCCGGTATAGTAACTTCTTCTCCCACCTGTACTGTTCTCCCTCCCGCCCCACCTGGTCCATATCTACCCTATCCCGGTATACCTGCAGTGTGGGGTCGGTCTGTACCTCTACTTCGAACGTGGACGGGGTGTCCCAAGTCATGCCTGTCAAGGGGGGGTCATGATTTCTTACCTGAGCCTCAGAGTGTGCGGGGAATGCTGTGGTGCGAGCCTGTTGCCGTGTGGCTACCGGATGCGCCTCTTGTGACGGGGCCTGGGGTAGAAAAGCAGAAGTCATCTGGCCCAAGTCATTCCCCAAAACAACATCGGCCGGTAGCTTTTTCATTATGGCCACTTCCACAACCCCCTCCCCAGCACCCCAATTCAAATGCACCTTGGCCGTGGGTAACCGGTACATGGCTCCCCCTGCTACCCGAACTGCCACTGATCCGCCAGTGTGGGCCGTATCCGGAATTAGATGAGGGGCCACTAAGGTTAAGGTGGCTCCCGAGTCCCGCAGCCCCTGCACTTCTTTCCCTCCCACAAATACAACTTGGCGGTGATGCTGCCGGTTGTCCGTGGCTTGCACAGACATTACCTCGTACAGAACCCCCAATGGTTCCTCGGTTGGTACACTTGTCAGCTCCGAATGGTCAGGTTCTGCGTGGTAGAAATGGGCCGCCGCCCTGGGGGCGGAATTCTGCCGTACCTGGTTCCACGCCTGCCTGCTACGATTCTGGGTGCACTCCCGAGACATATGCCCCCACTGCCGGCAGGTATGGCATTGTATGTTGGCCCTGCCATTGTAGCGGGCTGGCGGTGGGGGGTTTCCTGGTGGTGGCCTGAAGGGGGTAGAGTTGGCGGGTGTGGAGCTGGCTGGGTGCTGTTGTATTGGCGGTCTCAGGGGACCCCTGTTGGTGAGCCCATGGTGTCTCCGGGCGTCAAAGTGTTCGTCTGCCAATCGGGCGGCTGCTGTGAGGTTGAGAGGTTTTCGGTCCCTTACCCACTCCTGTGCCTCTGGTGACAGACCGTTGAAGAATTGCTCCAGCAAGATGAGTTGGCGCAGTTCCTCCATGGTGGTGGCTTGACTTGCCTGAATCCACCCTTGTGAAGCTTGGTCCAGCTTATGCGCCCATTCTGCGTGGGAATCTCTGTCGGGTTTTTTCAATCCCCGAAATTTCCGTCGGTATGCCTCTGGGGTTATGGCATATCTTTCTAGGATTGCTCTTTTTACTTTAAAGTAGTCTTTGCTGTCCTCTCTGGGTACAGCGCGGTAAGCCTCTGCTGCTCGTCCTGCCAACTTGCCTGCCAGTAAGGGTACCCACATGGTCGGTTCCAGGTCGTGCAGGTCGCATAGCCTCTTGAAATCCTGCAGATATCCGTCTATCTCATCCTTCTCCTCGCAGAATGTTTTAAATGCCTGGTACGGTATTTTCTGCTTTGTTGGAGGGCAGAATGAGTTGACGATGGATTCCGCCCTGGATGGTGACCTCTGGGGTTGCTGTGCCATAATGTAGTCCTGGACGTCGGCCATTAGCACGGTTAAAATGTCCAGGCTGTGGTACAAATTCCAGCCGGGTTCTCAGTTCCCTCTGGTATGGTGTTTCCTCTCTGGCAGGTGGGGGTGGACTGCTGTGTGCCTGGTCGCCCTCCATTAGCTCTGCAATCAGTACTGCCTTCGATTTGTTGCTAGCGCTTCTCCCTCTAGCCTCCAGCAGTTCCTTTAGCGTCTGTCTCTTTAACGCCGTGTAATCAGTCCCCATTCACTGATCGCTTTCGTCTGCTTGTTTCATACGAGTTGCCTTTCCGTTCGGTAGTTCCTTTCATTCGAATGCGCTGTATTCGGCTGTAGAGTTGGATCCCGTCGCTTGCCACCAATTGTAGCGGAACGCCAATATAAAATCCACGAATTCCGCTGGTCCAGAAACGAATCCACAGTCAAGCGCTGAAAACACCAAGGCAATATCCCCAACCTCCCAATAACCGGACGAGACACAGTTTTGGGAGTCAACTGACAATCCTTTAATCGGCACGACAATTTATACAAGTCCCCATGCAAGGGGTTTCCTGAGTCCTTCCCAGGGGCACTCCCAGAGGGGACTACATGGGGGACTTACAGTATAACATATTTCTCCCATCAGGCACTGCTGCACGAGAGGGATCATCCTCCCAGAATGCACCGTAAAGGGGATTATCCCCTCGTGCAGCAGAACTGGCAATTCATATAAAAATACATAACTTTTAAAATATACGGTGGATTTACACGAATGGACGTTCGGTAGTTAGCTGGGGTCTGGGCGCATCATTCGTGAGATTGCCGCTCAGATCCCAGCCAAAATAACCGAACGCCGCACAGAAAACACATTTCTTTCAAAACCTACAAAAAGGACCGATTGCTTTTCGTGAACCTGGTCCTGAAACTCCCGAACGTCTGGGAGGCTCAGCGGTGTTCGTGCCGTCGAATAACCATTGGTAATGGTATGCGTTCGACGACACGGACCCGCTGACGAACAAGGGATCCAAGATGGCCGACCGCCGCATGGTCGGTAGTCGAACGACGGCCACCCAGGAGAGCCTCTAATAACCGATTGCAACAATGTTGCAATCGGTTAACTAGCGCCACACGCCTCTAAGTGTGTGGGCTATTTGAGGGTATCGCGTTCGGTTCACGAACGGCTTTCTAAAGTGCCGTTCGTGAAACGAAGGAAAATCCCCATACAAAACCGCCATTTGCATTCGGCGGAAACAGCAGTACAGGTAACACAGAAAATACATTAACATATACATAAGTATAAAGCGCATATCTCGCCCGACCTATTGGCAACCCTTAAAGGCCCAGTCTCTAGTTATTGTCCAAGTGGCTAGGTTTGCCACACCTGTTAAGATTTTAGACTATTACTTGCCTGCAATTCACTCTTCCCCTAACCAACCATTGTTTCATGTGCCATGAGCTCCTGGAGCCAGCCTCATGCCCCAGGATTATGGGCCATACAAAATACCCTGCAAACTACTCTGTTCGTGTGATTTAGGATTATGTTGTTCGGGAACCAAACAACCTCACGAACCAGAGACCACCGGGAGCTTGTTAAGCCCAGTTGACACCTTGTTACTAGTTCCACCGCAGTGTTCTAATTGTTTGTCTGGGTGGCGGCAATTTGTATGAACAACCACGAGGTGGCGGCCATCTTGCTCACATGATCGCAGGCAGCGGTTTTTGTTCATAGAATTCATTGAACTAAAATCAGATACAGAAAATCCTGAACACCACTGGACTTCCATCATCACCTACGTTCGGTTCTATACGACTTGGAAGAGCACTGTGTGGTGAAAACGTTCCTTAAAACATTAAGGATTGGAGGGGGATGACGTGAGCGGTGACGTGACGCACGTCGGGAGGGGAGGAGCTGGGATTGGATCAGGGAGACAAGTGGGAGGAGATGGCGAGACGTGTAGATAGGAGACGCAATTGCTGCCTCGTGTACACGGAGCTGTATATGGTGCTCGAGTAGGCTGATTCCTATTTATTACGGAGCCGAAGAAGACTGATATGCACCCAGATGATTGACTCTGATTGACTCTGCAGTACGGTACCAGAGGGTTAGACAATTCAAACGGTCTACCTAAGTGAATGTGTTTTTCTTTTTTATGAGAGAAGGGGAGAAGAAGGAGGAAAAAAAAAGGGGAAAGGCATTTTTTAAACCTAAATGCTGTGAATATTGGGACATGTTAAGCCAAAATGCCTAAATGCCTACTACAACGTTACCCTTAAAGAGGCACTATTTTTTTAGAAGGCAGTTATAATACTGTGAATCTAGTGGCACTTTATATTGAGGGGCAGTTAATATATTATCCATACTGTGGCACCTCACATCAAAAGGCAGTTATTATACTGTGCATAATGCGGTATGGCACTTTATCCCAAATGGCAGTTACCAAACTGTGAATATTGTGAATATGGTGAATATAGTCCTGTTTTTTCACTAAAAGTCAGACACAATATTGCGAGCATTGACGGCTCCTCATGCCAAAAGGGTGATAGAACATCGCGGCATTTCATATCAAAGGCTTTTTGAATTTTTTTTATTTTTTTTTCGTGGCTTGGTGGCATCACTGCGAATATTGTGGCATTATACATGAAAAGAGCAGTAGTAACACTGCGAATATTGTGGCATCTACACTAAAAGGCAGTTATTATTTTTGGTATTCTATTTTTAAAGCCAGTTATAATACTGTGAACAATCTGGCTTTTCATATCAAAAGCCCACCATAATACTGAGAAGACAGGGGTATTTTATACCAACTGACAGCAATAACACTGGAAATTCTGTGGCATCGTATAAAAAAAAAGGCAGTTATAATACTGTGAATACCGTGGTGCTACATATTACACGGCAGTTATAATACTGTGAATATTAAGGCATTTTATATCATCAGGCAGCTATATTATAGTGAAGACGGTGGCACTTTATACCGAAGGGCAGTTATCATATTGTCTATACTGTGGCACCTTATACCAAAAGGCAATTATAATATTGTGAATATTGGGGCATGCCACCTTTAATGCAAAAAGCCTCTTATAACACTGTGAATACTGTGCCTTTTTTTTTTTTTTTTTCTAAAAGTAGATATAATTTTTGTGATTATTGGGACACTTTATTGCCAAAAGGGAGTTACATCAAAGCGAAGATTGTGGCATCCTATATTCAAGGTTGTTATATTTTTGTCATCACTGTAGCACCGTGGCACTGTATTCCCTATAGGCAGTTATAATACTGCGAATACTGTGGTTTCTTATACCAAAAAAAAGCAGTTGTAATGTTGTGAATACTGTGGCATTCTACACTAAATGGTAGTTATTATATCGTGGCACTTTATTTTTTACAAGGCAGTTATAATATCGGGAACATTTTTGGCTTTTTATTCCACAAGGCCGCTGATAAATATAGTGAAGACTGTGGCATCTTATACCAACTGGCAGTTATTACATTATGGATTCTGTGGCTCCTTATATCAAAAGGCACTTATAATACTGTGAATAATGTGGCATAATATACCATAAGGCAGTTACAATAGAGAATATCGAGGTATTTTATACCAATGGGCAGTCATAACAAACTAAAGATTGTGGCATATTATATTAAATGACAGTTATATCTCTGCGAATATAACAGCATCGCTTCCCAATTGGCTAGTATATTACTGTGAATACACCGGAGTCACATACCAAAAGGTATTCATAATTGTATGAATATTGGACCACTCTAATGTCAAAAAGGTAGTTTTAACATTGTGAATATTGTGGCGACCTATATCAAAAGACGGCCATAACTTCGCGAATATTGTGATACTGCAATTCTAAAGGTACTTACAACTCTCTGAACTCTGTGGCATTCTATACTAAAAACGAAATGTCTTCCAAAAAAGCACAGGAGAGTAAAGCCTCAACAAAAGCTGACAAAAAAGGCCAAAAGCAAGAAAAAAGATTATCGGCTTTTTTTGTCCCACAAGACTCTCAGGACGGGGTGGAGCAATCTTCCATGGAATCTCTTCAAACTGGGGTTTTTGTTTCCCCCATCAAACTTCCGGATAAAGAAGTAGTTACCCCTTCTTTTTTAAAGAAATGTCTGGAAGATCTCTCTAAAGAAATTAAAAAAGATTTGAGTGATAAGTTTTCTGATATAAAGTTGGATTTAGTGGAACTAAAGGAACGTATTTATAAACTAGAAGAAAAGGTAGAAGATACTGTGTTCCAGCTCCAGGCAGTAAAGGACACTCAAATGAAGATGGAATTGAAACTGAAAGAAATGGAAGATAAAACGTGTGAGCTGGAAGATAGAACTAGAAGGCTGAATTTAAGGTTCAGAAATATACCGGAGGACATATTAGATGCTCAACTATATGATTTTTTGGTGAAATATTTTAACTGCTTGGGGGCTCTTACAGCACAACAAGAAATCAAATTGTCTAGGTTCCACCGTCTTTCCTATAGAAAGAAAGATCAAATGTATCCACGTGATGTAATTGTAGCATTCGATTCATATGATCTTAGGACTCAAATTCTTCAAACAGCGAGGAAATCGAAGATAAAAGATGAGGAATTTACAGCAATAAAGGTGTTAACAGATGTATCCTTCATAACGAGACAAAGAAGAAAACTATTTTCAACGGTTTTTCCGTGTTTGAAGAAATTTAACTTAAAGTTTAAGTGGACTGCTCAATCAGCTCTATTAATTTGCTATAATGACTTCTGGAAGTCTTTTAAAACAGCAGATCTGGCTCATGTTTGGTTAAAAAATATAGATAAGTAATCTTAGGTAATAAGTCTGATGGGCCAAGTGATGGCGTTGAGAGTTCTCGCTTTTTCGCCCGGTAGATGGAGGGCGATGGTGGTGGAGGAGAAGAGAGGATAATGGAATTTTTTTATTTTTTATTTTTTTTTTTCTGTTTAGGTTTTGGAAGTTAAATGTATATTAACAACGTCTCTAAAGGGATAATTTGAGAAGTTATTGTAAGAGAGTGATAGTGTGGTAATATACTGAAGTGCACAAGATTGAATATTAATGAATTAATAGCAATTGTGAACACTGTTTTTTAACGGTAAAATTAGATTAATGATTTATAGACAAATACTTGTTTATTTATGGTGAATTGGAGTGTACTCACATTGGTGATATTATGGATAATAAATGAAATGAGATAAGAATGAAATGGAAGAGATAAACCCGGGGAAATTACTAGGTGCGGTGAAAGAAATATAGAACACATTTAGGATAGGGGGATAAATAATAGATTGTTATTTATGAGTATTTAAGCGATCACTAGGGTGGTTATTATTTTGACTTATAAAAGGGTATTTATAATGCCCTATATTGGCACAATTTGAGAATTTATTAATAATGGCACTAAGCGGTTAAAGGTTTTGATATTACTGTAAACATTATATTTTTTTTTAGATATACTTCGTAATCACTTTGGAATTTGAAAGTATATTCACGTGGACCCTTATTGGGTAATTGGAGGATTAGAGACACTACTGGGTGTGTTATATGGTAATATAGATTATCCTAATTTAGATATCTAAGTGATTTGGTGTATTACTCTGTTAATCATAAAAAGGTTTGTTTTTGTTTTTTCTCTCGTTTTCCTCCTCCCTCTTTGTTTTCTTTCTCATGTTAGAGGAAGTATCATTATCCCATGCTTATTCCTGTGGGAGTCTAAGAGATTCTCAGTATGTGGAATATTATTTTTGGTATTCCAGAAGTTTATGTAGATTTAATTGTTTTAATGGTGTATTGTCTGATGTGTAGTGTGTGTAACTGGTCGTGTGTGTTGCAGATGGGGGCAAGGAGCCCTAAGAAAAAAACCTAGATTAACTGATGGTTAGAATTCTGTCTATCAATGCGCAAGGCCTGAATTCCCCTCACAAACGAGGATTTTTGTATAATACCCTGATGAAGCAGAAAATTCAAATAGGGTTTATACAGGAAACTCACTGGTTAGCGGAAGCTAGAAAATTATGGTTCTTCAAAAAATACCCGGGGATTTATTCCGCTTCTTTAAAAGGAAAAAAGAAATGTGGTGTATCTATAATTTTTTCTAGAGAAGTTACCTTTGATTGTAGTTATAACTATTTAGACCCGGAAGGGAGATTTATTATTCTGGTTGGTCAACTGAATGGGCTGGATTATACTTTTGTCAATGTCTACTTACCTAATAAAGATCCAATCAAAACTTTGACGAAAATTATAGGTTTGGTAGAACAGGTTAAAAAAGGGAGAATTATTTTTGCAGGCGACCTTAACTGTATCTTTGATGCCTCCTGGGACAAACAATTGGCTAAAAATCAGAGGATAGATAAATCTCTTAAAAGGCAAGCGGCATCTTTAACTAGAGTGATTAAGAAAGCGGAATTGTATGATTGTTGGAGACTGTTCCACCCTAATGAAAGAAATTTTACGCATAGATCTATTCCCCATAATTCGGCTGCTCGGATAGACATGATTCTGGGTAATTTAAAATCAGTTCAGGCAATTTCCTCAATTACTATCGTTGAAAATACGTGGTCAGACCATGATATGGTAATTGTAGACTTGATGGAAAACAACAAGCGACCTCCTCAGATTTGGAAATTAGCAGATTATCTGCTAAAAAATAAAGCAAATGTAGAACATATAGAAAAGATAATCGATTTCTTCATTAAGGAGAATTCCTCTGAGAAGGTATCTAAAGAATGTCTATGGTCCTCGTGTAAAGCAGTCATAAGGGGTCATTGGATAAAACTTTCAAGTTTTCAAAATAGAAATGTAGATAAAATTTTGTCGGATCTTTATATCCAATTTTATAATCTTTCTAAAGCCAATAAACAAGTTTATTCTGATGATAGAGCCTTGGCAATTAAATTCTATCAGGCAAAGATAAACGAACAGATTAAGATTAGGGTGGAACGGAATCTAAACAAGTTAAATATTAAATATTATTATCTAAACAAGTTAAATATTAAATATTATTATAAGAATAATCGGGTAGACTCAATCTTAACAAATAAATTAAAGAAAAAGATGACAGGTCATAAGATATCTAGGTTAAGAGAAGGGAATGATCATTTTTATAAGCCGGAAGAAATTGCCAACACATTTAGAGTGTTTTATCAAAAACTTTATAATCTGAATAAATGTCCTGACCAGGAGGTGCTAGACAGCTACTTGAAAAATTCTAATTTGTTTAAACTATCTAATGACCAGAGGGTGAAAATTAATGGAAATATATCTTCCCACGAAGTGGAACTGGCAATTGATAAACTTGTTAACAGTAAAGCTCCTGGACCGGACGGGTATACAAACTTGTTTTTTAAGGTTTTTAAGAGACAATTAATCCCGTTGTTAACTGATACCTTTAACGAAATGGCTACTAAAGGGAATGCATCTCAAGATTTATTAAGGGCTCATATCACTCCAATTTTGAAACAGGGCAAAAATCCAGATGATGTGAGTAATTATCGTCCTATTTCGCTGGTGAATGTGGATATGAAACTTTATGCCGCAATTTTAGCGGAACGTTTGAAATTAGTTTTGCCATCACTCATACACAGGGACCAGATAGGTTTCATGCAGGGAAGACATTCCTCTAATAATACTTGTAGGGTTCTAGACATTATAGAATGGGCTCAAGTTGAGGGAACCCCCCTTCTGACCCTGTCGGTGGATGCAGAAAAGGCCTTCGACAGGGTCGGATGGGGGTATTTGAATAAGACTTTGATACAGTTTGGTTTTGATGGATGGTTCCTGAGTGCGGTGGGAGCTATATACTCAAACCCTTCTGCTCGTATAGTAGCCCGGGATTTATGTTCAGAGTGGTTTAATATTAAAAATGGGACGAGACAAGGCTGCCCTCTCTCACCTTTATTATATATCTTGTCAATTGAACCATTAGCAAATAATATTAGACAAAATCCTGGGATTAAAGGCATTGGAATTCAATCTGATGAATGGAAGATATGTCTATATGCTGATGATATTTTAATTTCTATCACGGACCCTCTGGTTTCTCTCCCGTATTTAATGCAAGAATTTAATAAATATAGTAGTGTTTCAAATTATAAATTGAATACGAATAAAACAATAGCCATGTCGATTAATATTCATAAAGATAATCTATTTTCCCTAAAGAGAGATTTTGATTTTAAATGGACAAAAAAAGAGTTTATATATTTGGGGGTAACTATAACGGCAGAGATAAGTCGGACTATGGAATCCAATTTCTTGAAGTTGTTAAAAGAGACTAATATGTTGTTAAAGGAATGGAGAGTGCATGAAATTTCTTGGTGGGGAAGGATAAATACTATTAAAGCTTATATAATACCTAAATGGGCTTATTTATTTAGTATGCTCCCTCTCTCGATTTCGAGTTACTGGCTGAATTTGTTGCAATCTAGTATCACAGCGTACGTCTGGAGAGGGAAGAGACCAAGAATTAGTACTTACCATCTTTCAAGGAAAGCCTTCCAGGGGGGGTTGGGTTACCCTCTTGTTAATCAAATTTATCAGGCTAATATACTAGTTCATGCCAGTAAATTGCAATTAACCGACTCTATAGATCAAGCCTGGTATAAAATCGAAGCAGCTAGACTTGGCTTAGATAACCTTGAACTTCTCTTATGGAGAGAGGTAAGTCAGAACAGGCATTTGTGTGAAATGGGTTCTCACTGTCCTTCGTCCTTATTACAGACTTTAAAAGAATGGACGTCTATAAAAAAGAAGTTGAATATTAATAGGAAAATATATGAGAATATGAGTTTGAGGTCGTTGGAAAGTTTTATGCTAGAGATAAACCTGTCAAATTGGTATAAAGATTTTAACTACAAGATAAAAGATCTCTATAAGGACCATCAACTAAAAAGTTTTGATGTTTTGAAAAATTGGCTAGATTTACCCTCTAGAGAACTATTTAACTTCCTCCGTATTAAGAGCTATCTGAAAGATAATATATTGGTTTTAGAAGGCCGAATTGGAATTATTTTCAGGAAACTTTTTTCGGGGGATCCTGTCAAAAGGGTTTTCTCTGTTGCAGTCGAACAAATTAAGATGTTAGGGACTCCTCTCATTCCTAAAGCTTTAACTAAATGGGAAACCGAGTTAGCAATTTCTATTCCTTTTAATAACTGGTGTAAATCCTTTGTGAGGACCAAAAAAATTATTCATTGTTTGAATATTTTAGAGACCTTTATAAAGGTGTTGTACAGATGGTACTTGGTTCCTATCAGACTTGCTAAAATTTCTGTTACTAACCCGTCTAATTGTTGGCGATGTTTTCATTTTGATGGATCAATGGTTCATATATGGTGGTCTTGCCATCGAATCAAATCTCTCTGGATGATTACATATGAATTTATAAATAGATTGGGAGGTTCCTATTTGGAATTCAAACCGGAAATTGCTTTACTCCATCTTTTGGGCTCAGAGATAAAGGATAATTTTGATATTGTGATCATACATTGCTTAATGGCTACTAAAATTTTAATTGCTAGATTTTGGAAAAGTTTTGATATTCCCACGAGAGATCAACTTAAAGCACAACTTTTATTCCAAGTTGAGATGGAAAAGGGATTAATGTTTATGAGAGAATATTCTAATTTGAAGGCCCTGACGTTCTATTCTAGCCTTGTCCAAAAAATTAAGAGGCTTTAGGGTAAATGATTTAGTGGGGTACCTTTACGACTTCCCTCGGCTGGTAGAGTGTTCTCAGAGGGGGTTCTATTATTAGTCGCCTTTGCCTTATATTGTTTATTCTTTTCCTTAAAAGGTGGTTTTGGATCTGCAACACATACGACCAGTTTTGTCTTTTGTCTTTGTTTTTTTTTTTTTTTTATATATTTACGTATTCCCAGTTTATGTCCTAGACGGCTTATTGAGGAAATTTGAAATAGAAAATTGTTCATATATGTTTGTCTATTATGGATGGGAATCCTTATCTTTTTTTCTTCTGTAAGATTCCCTTCCATGGATGTTGTCTTTGTCTATTAATACTCTCATGAAAAACTGTAATAAAAAGAATTGAAAACGAAAACGTTCCCATGAACAAGGTGAACAAGCTTCAGGGTAGAACTATGGATTCTGTTTGGTAGTTTGTTCATTGTTTAAACTATAGAACTTGACCGACCATTAGCACTGATTTCATGGAACTGTTTTGGGCATAGGGCCATGTGCACAGTCGGTCAAAATTATCACTACAATGGAAATCCTGAACCCCTGAACCAATCTGGGTGATTTTTGGATATGTTGATCACCCAGATTGGGGCTATCAGAGGATGTGACTTTTGTGGGGTGTTTTAAAGATATTTTTGGGGTTTTGTAATATGGTATGTTTTTCTGTGCCTGGAGATAATTGAGTTAGTTCAGTTCCTGACTCAATTATCTCTCAGGCACAGAGGAGGCGTTTGTAACTTGCAACTAGTCACCTCTCAGGTCCAGGAAGGGATTATCCTGTTTGTGTGGAAGTGTCAGGGGCGTGCTTAGCTGTGTCTGAAATTGTATAAAAGCAGGCCATCTGGCCAAATTAAAACATTGCAGCATGTACTCCCAGAACTATGTGTCGTCTGGTTACTGGGAGGGGAAAGGGCTAATCACTGTTCCAGTGTGAAGGATTCAACGGGGAAAGTCCTTGTAAGTGCCGTCCAGTGCCTGGTGGTGGATAGAGCGAGTGTAACGGATTGCCTGGCACCCCGACTGGGTACCTCCGTTGAAGGATGCTCCTAGCGCTTCCTGAGGACTCCAAGCACTCTGGCAGACACCACAATCACCGAACCGGAGAAACAAATAAATTCTCCCAAGCATATGAATGCTGTAGACAGTTGAATAGGAAACCATACGAATAGGTTTACCCTCCTAGCAGTCAAACTGGAACAGCATACAATAAATCCTTCCCCCAATAATGAGACGACACTTCACTTTGAGGGTTAAACAGGAACTCCCTGTACTGTCACATACAGTCTCTTTTATTCCCAATCCACAAACATAGTACAGCACACAGGGCGTTACAAAACAACCAATCAATCCGTACAATACACCCAGACACTCCCACACAAAATCCTCCCCTCAGCATGTGATATGATTACTGAACACAATGGGTAATCTCATTATCACCGGCAGAGGAATACATTTTTTACACAATATTTATAACTTCTAAAATATACATGTCACAAACATAAAACATAAATTTTCATAATCAATCCATTCAGGGGAACAACATATTAAAAAATGGCACGAATCAGACCAGGGGTTCTAAAGTTAAGGGAAAGTCCTTTGTGACTAAATGAAGCATGGCTTTCCAGCTCAAACCAGTTTCAGAGTCTTCTATCCTGGAGATAATTGAGAGTAATTCAATTATCTCCCAGGACAGACACAAGACTCCATTAAGCACATGGTTGCAAAAAGACATAAAACACTTTAAAATACATAAAGTCACCTTTTACACATAAGACACAGACATTTCACATATCCCCAGATAGCTGGGATCTGAGCGCACAAAACTACCAAATAGCGCTCAGATCCTATTCACACAGTTCAATTGCCATGGAGCCGAAGTCTTTAACTACACGAATGGGCTCCATGGCATAGCTATCTGGGTTAACACATTCGCATAAAGTCTGGTCCATAGTCCAAAGGCAAGAGGCGGGCAAGCAGCCCCCTCCAAGGAGACGTGGCGAGGCCGGTTTCGCCACAGCGAGTTCCCCATTCGGCTCCAGGAAGGAGTGTTTGCAGGCCCCAGTCAAGCCACGGCGAATGTGGGCAGAGGTGCTGTGGTTTGTCCCCTGTTCCAGCTAGGAAGAGGTCCTTGGTGGAGGTACCCAGCCAGGGGTACAAGGAGCTCCATTACATTTTACTCTGAGGGCTCTATTCTAACTACCACATGACATGCGCACTGTCGAATTTACCGGCATATACGCTAACCTTACCCTGAACCCCATTAAGACACTGACACAGGCTGTACTGTTGGAAATATTAGTTCACAGCTTTATTAATTATTAATTAATTAATTAAGGTATAACAAAATGGGGTCATTGCCAACAAATATTATTAAAGCCAACATCCCCCCACAACAACAACAATAAATTACAATATAACTAACAGATTAACACAGAAACTGTCCAACATTACCACATTTCCACCAGATTAAATTGTAGGGGTGTACCAAGACACCACTACACCCCCAGGTTCAGAGTCACCGATGAGCTTGAACCTACCAACCAAGTGTAACACTAAACCTCAGACTCATAACATTCCTCATACTATAGGTATACAAGCCACCTCCTATTTTTTGAACAAATCATCGGATTTTACACCTGCACAGAGTAATTTTATTATCAAATTACTAGAATACATTCTCACTCATAATTTCTTTGTATTTAATGGTCAATACTACCTACAGTTGAAGGGTACAGCTATGGGCACGGCTTGTGCCCCTAGCTATGCCAACCTATATTTAGGTTGGTGGGAAGAGACCATTTTACCAACTATCACCAAGGACCAGTATGACACATATATCTATAGTTGGCATAGATATATTGATGACATACTGGTCTTTTGGTTGGGGTCTATTAAACAATTCCAGGATCTAGTGAATTTATTGAACACCAATAATATTGGCCTTCAACTTACTTACGTGATAGATCCAGAACATTTGGTCTTTCTGGATCTAGATATTCAGATACAGGAGGATGGTAAAATTGAAACCATACTTTTTAGAAAAGACACAGCAACTAATAGCTTATTAAATTGGACAAGTTTCCATCCAATTAAATTAAAATCTGGGATACCGTATGGCCAATATTTACGCGCAAGACGAAATTGTTCTAACGAATCAACCTTTCAATTAGAAGCAAAGAAATTGAGACTAATGTTCAAACAAAAGGGTTATCCCAATAGGGTTCTTAAACGAGCCTATCAACGAGCCCTGTCTATTAACCGGAGCGATAGCTTGAGAAATATCAGATCTAGGACTGAAATAAAAACAACTTGGTGTATTGGCACATATGACCCCTACTGGGACAAGATACGAGAAATTATTTCTCGCAATTGGCCCATTCTGCAACATGACATGGATTTAAGTGATAGTATTGAGAAATTTCCTCAGATGACTGCTCGTAGAGCAAGAAATTTGAAAGATATTCTTGTTCACAGTCATACAGAACCCGTAAAGTCACTACAATCTACTTGGCTAAAACAAACCACTGGAGTATTTCGATGTGGGCACTGCAAAGCTTGTCAGTTTATTAAACCAACAAAAACTGTCAAAAGCTTTAAGACCAAAAATGAATATACGGTCAAAGAATTCATCAATTGCAGCTCAACACGGGTAATATATCTAATCACCTGTTGCTGTGGCATACAATATGTAGGTAAGACCTACCAGCAATTCAAACGGAGGATACTTCAACATGTATGCTCAATTACTAATTTGAACATTTCGACTCCAATAGCCAATCATGTCCGTAATTATCATGAGGCAGACCCCACGAAATTAACCTTTCAGGCCTTGGAAAAATTTCTTTGAATACGAGGAAGGGCAATTTTAATAAAATATTACTCATGAAGGAGTCCAGATGGATATATATCCTAAAGACATTGTCACCAGATGGTCTCAATGAGGAATTCAATTTTACTCCCTTCATACATTAAGAATTCAATATTAATTGGAATATCTTATTTATACATCAATATAATTTCCATAGCCATTATGAGTGACCTATGTCTAATTGGGCTTTGATCGGGTTCCTAGTGACAGTTATGTAAACTAATTATCGATTATGTTCTATTCAGATATATAATTTCTAATTATCACTTATTCCATGTCTGTTGCATAAGTGATCCATCTATTTAGTTAAGCTTCTATTGAAGATTTATTTAAGAAACTTCTGAACATGTTCTCTCTTCTTTTTTCTTTGTTATATTTATGATCAATAGGAGTTACCATGTTTTATACATGATTGATCATCTCCTATTATGTACTATTCCCTATGGCATTAGACCAAGGGATTGTACTTACATCATTTGACCATTACTTGGTATGATGTTCATTTATAATAATTCGTTAGAATGATAATTTGATTGTCTTTAGATCTAATTATGGGTGTTCTATATTCATCTTTACCCATTTTTGATCTTTTAAAACATACTTAAATATTTCTTAAGTTAACACAAACTTGTTCTTATCATTAATATACTGTTTATAGTGATTTTAGCTGGCACTATACATTGCCTAGTTTGGTATGCTTTAACCTGACCCCTAATGGGTTAATTATTGTATCATTTCATCTTCGGTAATGTCCTCCGTTACGTCATCATTCTATCTAACCAATTAGGAATTGCCCGTTCGGACCAATCAGGTGATTTCTTTGTATTTTTAAACCCGGTGCTAACACACCTCTCGTTTCCTCTCTGACGAGCTAGGTGTAGCGAAACGCGCGCGTCAGAGGACTGTGGTGTGCTGCACGTGTTGGATCTTTAGTGCAGCACGCAGACTGGCGACCGCGCTGTTCATTTCCTATATTTTCATTTATTATATTTAATTTTTGCAGATCTTACTTTTTAGATTTACTTATCTATCGGATATCTGGGGGGTTGGAGCTAGGTGCCCTCGAAGGCACGGGACACATATTTATAGAGGGTATTATTTAGACACATTTTTTCTCTCATATTGTTAATAGCTCTCTATACATATTGTGTGCTACCAAACAGACACTTTGTAGCACCTTCTATTGTAACCTTATTTATATGTGTTTCTCTCCTCTATCCTGCTCCTCCCAGATGAATCTTTATGACTGCTTTACTGTCGGTTTAGTTTATACACGCTGTGGTTTATCTACATATATATTGTCTATCCAGCTTACTAGCAGAATCTCTTCATGCAGATTATCGTTCTACTACTCTAAGATCTGTTAGCTTATCAGCTCAATATCGATCTAATTATTTTCTCTTCTTTTTGCTGTGATTTATGGACATTTAAAATCTACTAATATTAGCTTTTTTTTTTAGCTATTTAGAAGACCTATACAGTCCATTAGTACGTTATTTTTAAAGAGACAGACCTTATAATCGATTCACTTATTATTAGACAGATCTTTTAGTTTGGTATATTATTTATCACTATGGATAATTAACTACTCTCCATATTGATTCATATTTTGGATAAGACATATATGGTCCATTATTCTATTATGGAGATTTAAAGTGCCAGATTCAATATATTTACCGATCCATTGGATTGGCATTCTGCTTCTTTAGCCTGGCACATTACCAGCCACAACTGACAGGAATGGCTTTCACATTTTGATCTGTAACTATATATTTTTTTTGTTTTATTCGATTTAGACGATCTATATTTTTCTCTATAGATCTGTCTAGCAATTATTTTAGATTTATTATTTTTTGGTGTTTATATGGTAGCACGTATTTGGGTCACATATTTGTTTTGCTTAATAAACTTTTATTATTTTTGTTTTTAGTGGCTTTATCTGGCCTTTATAGTAGGCTATTTGTTGGCTATCTTGAATTTCGTTGATGCTTATATTTTGCATCATGAATTAGATACACTTCATCCTGTTCTCTTTATTCTTCATTTGGGGTTACCCCCCACTTTTTCTGTGTATCTAACTTGGCTCAATTTATTCGCTGTTTTTCACTAAACCTCAGACTGCCCACTTCCTCCTCCAACTACCCCCCGATTTATCCTGGCCATTCCCCTGCCGCTGTGAAGAAAATGGGAAAACCTAACCTATCAACATTTAGGAGGGTGGGAGAGACAACTAACAGGTAAGTTTAGGTTTAGTTAAACTGACCACTTCAGAAAATGGCTGGTATATATACTCCTATAAAACCCTGCCCCCCAGCTTACTAGCTGTCACTCAATTTCCCCTGGGTGCTCGAATGAGCTCGAACCTACCAACCAAGTGTAAAACTGCCTAATCCACACTAAAGGCTGCCCCCTTCCTCCTCCATCTACTCCCCGATTTAACCTGGCCATTCCCCACCACAGCTCAGGACTTGATACCTAATGCTCCTGAGTGCCCCCACCACACATAAACAAGGCCTGTTGAAGATCATCCAGAAGGTCCAAAATAAACAAGTCACACCCCACATCTGAAACATGTACACCATCCCTCCTGTAGTACCCAGGAAGCATGCCTTACAACTCACAATGCCTCACTGCCACTCCACCAATACGCCTAATAAAGACTGCCATCATTTTATTGATTTTACCTTGACACCAAGCCACCATGTCGCCAGTGAAACAATGGAACCATCTCAGCCCACCACACCTGGAACCAGCTCCCGTAGCTAGTCTACATCCCTCTTCATCCACCTGACCAACTCCCTTTTCGGGACCAGTCCCAAACCATTACCCCTAGCATGAATCAATAATACATCAGGAGCGGTACCCGCTGCAACCTTCCGAAAAATCTCCCCACTAATGCCTTGCCAATCAAAACCACGAAAACCAAACCACTCTAGTGTCACTAAATCCAGAGGAAAGCCCAGCTGCACGCCTTGTCTCTGAACTGCGGTTCTCTTTTGTGCCCAGTAGATGTAAGAGTGGCCCACAAACCAGGCTACCCAATCTAAAATGAAAACAGAATCAGTGACAAGGCATAAAACAAACAAACACCCCCTACTCCACACATATTAAACCAAGTGTTTGGGCCGTAAGTAGGACTTAAACCATGTCGATTCCCACCTACCTATACTTTTCACCAGCTCCTCACCTAAACCCAATCGGGACGCCTCTGTCGCCGCCCCGAACCGAAAAGAATGGGTTCCAAACTGCATGGGATCCAAACCTAGTCTCGTCAAGCCCATCTGAAAAACCTGAATGAATTGAAACCTCAACAAAGCTGAACCATCTCCATGCACCAAAAAACAACCCAGTACTTCCGGGCAAAGTTTCCAATAGCTTGATGCACATGAAACCGGGCACACTCCTGACCCAGGGAGGGAAAATAATGTCACCAAACAACCTTTACCAAACAACCTTTACCAACCGAATCACCACCCTATCGGCCCGTAAGTCGATGTCAGAGAGTTGAACCCCTCCGAGAGCTACTCACTAGCTCACCAATCCAAAAGGCCACGAAAAACGCCCACGAGAAGGCAGTGGAAAATAACCCCACCTCATAAGGAGATGAACACACTGCTGGCAGCACTCCCACTAATTGCTGAAGGACCTCAAAAGATACAGGTCTCCTAGCATCTACTGATTAAGTACCCCTCCGAAAACCCCTCAAGACTTGACGAATGAGAAAATGCTTGGTAACGTCTTCCCAAGCCTCCCAAGCCTGTAACTTAAAAAGAAACGCCAATGCTGCCATATTCTTGCCATATTCCTGTCAATCAAAGACAAATGGCATAAGAACCACAATAAGGTATCCAACAGCCCCTCCTGTGACTGGGGAACCCCGCATGACCTACCACCTCGTCCCATGCACCCCAAACCTTGACATAAGAAGCCCACGTGCCAGGCGCCAAAGAATTTGTTATGAATTCTCCAAGCAGGATGTCCTGAGCTGCCACATCTCTTGAGGACATGCCTGTCCCTTCTCTTGCACCCTCGGAGCCACCATCCAAAATCGTTCCCACTGTGAACGAGATAAGGAATCAGCCACCACGTTCAACAACCCAGGCACGTGACGTGCTCAAAACACAATATTAAATGACATACAAAACAACACAAAATGCCTCAATAAGCGCACCACTGGGAAAGAAGATGCAGATAAGCGGTTAACAGCATGAACGACTGCCACCTAACCAAAAGAGGTGGAGATCGACTAAGACACCCAGCCAAAAGAGGTGAAGATCGACTAAGAACCCTTAGACACAGGGAATCCTATTGGATCTTTAAGATGGGCACACTCTACAATGGGGAACTTAACAAAGATCTGGACCTGGCAGCGTTCTAACACTCGAGAGAGACACATCCATTATCCATAATAATACAACTCAATATACTCTTAATCCATACCATACTTTCAAATTCAATTCAATTTCTCCATTGATATTTACATCTATATTTATTCTATTTTAAGTTTATTTTTATATTTATTTCAATTTTATTTACTTTTATTTTTATTTTCTATTCATTTTTATTTTCACCTATTTTTACCTTCATTTACTATTACTTTTATTCATTTATTTTTATGTTTATACTTCTATTTTATCTTCTAGTTTCTCCTCACAAGTACTACATATTTATGCACTCCCTCTAACTCAGCATATTAACACATACTATATTCATAGTTCTCTTTATAAATCCTCTATATTATACATCTGGTACTGATTGGTACACCCAGATTCTCTAACATATATTCTCTAGTATATGCATCCAATTGTTCCTTTTCTGTATATACCTAAATGCATTGTTTAACGACCCACAGTCACTATGGAATAAAATTATTGGGTTCTGAAACCACACTCAAAATCCTTCAATATACTCCTCCCCATTTCTCCTTTGCAAAATCAGCAACATAAAATATTATAAATATAACTTTAATTATAATTATCCAACAGTAACAAGTTATAAACACGAAGTATCATTTAAGAAGGAAAACATACCCACATATTAAAGGACCACTCTAGGCACCCAGACCACTTCAGCTTAATGAAGTGGTCTGGGTGCCAGGTCCTTCTAGGGTTAACCCATTTTTTCATAATTATAGCAGTTTCAGAGAAACTGCTATAATTATGAATGGGTTAAGCCTTCCCCCTAATCCTCTAGTGGCTGTCTCATTGACAGCCACTAGAGGCGCTTGCGTGCTTCTCACTGTGAAAATTACAGTGAGAGCACGCCAGCGTCCATAGGAAAGCATTGTAAATGCTTTCCTATGAGACCGGCTGAATGCGCGCGCAGCTCTTGCCGCGCGTGCGCATTCAGCCAGCGGGGCGGATCGGAGGCGGAGAGGAGGAGGAGAGCTCTCCGCCCAGCGCTGGAAAAAGGTAAGTTTTTACCCCTTTCCACCTTCCAGAGCCGGGCGGGAGGGGGTCCCTGAGGGTGGGGGCACCGTCAGGGCACTATAGTGCCAGGAAAACGAGTATGTTTTCCTGGCACTATAGTGGTCCTTTAAGGAATTGGATACATGAAACTACTAAGAAATAGCTTATTTCATACGGCATTAACCATATATATGCCTCATATCTCCTAATGTTTATTCTGCACCTTTATATTATTTGTAAATATAAATTGTTTAAGTGCTTATTTATACCATTCTCATATTTCGCAAAAGGATTGCTGTAGAAAATATAAAATATGTCTTAAAACACAATACTCTTTTTTCCTCTACAATGCCCTATCTGCAAAATAAACAAATATAAAAAATCAACAAATAGAATCATTCTTTTAATTCAGTTCACCTCCACAGATGAAACAAATGAAATTAAAGACTGGGGACCTATAAAAGAAACCCTTCTCACCACTCGGAATCCATTACTATTCCCTGAAGAAGTAAGCGCAGACTTACGAAACACGTAGGATTTTGACGAATACCGATCATCATCTACAATGGGTGAATCCAGAGAGCCACCGTAATCTCACTCCAGCTGCACAATCGCAAATTACCAGAGTGACTTACAAGTGGAGGGAAGTGCTCCCTCGAAGCTTGTGGACCTGAAACTCCTATTCTCCACTGACATCAGATTGTCTACTCTTAAGGAATCTAAGCAACACACTTAAGGCACCTTTATGTTCGTAATATTGTATCCCACAAAAGTCTTAACATGACAGTTCTTTCTTTGGATCAAATGGTCTGTAACGTGCTTGGTCAGGGATAGTGTTCACCTAGATCTTCCCCGAAATGATCCAATAATATAAAAAGATAAAAGATAGAACAAAGTAGTGCAATATATCCAATAAGATGAAATAAAAGATAAAAAGAAGACGGTAATGCACTCACATGTAGAAGAGCTATAGCTAGCTCTAGTATGGACAGCGTACAGCGGTACAATCCCCGCTCATGGGATATGGTGCAGGTGTCTTGCTTCAAATGTATGTTCAACACTCAAAGAGAATAAAATAGAGACAGCCGATAGTGCTTTCTGGATAAAACAATAGTATTAAAATATATATAAAATGGTACTCACAATGATGGGGCAGATAAAGTGCCCACTGGTATCAGCGTTGGTGGTTTGATCCCCACCTAGGATTTCTTGGAGTTCTCAACGATAAAAATGCCAGGTAAAAATCAAAAGAATAATTGTAGAATGTATAAAAGATGATTGGCACAAATAAAAGTAACCAACAGAGCTTTTTAATGAGTAAAATATACAATATAAAATCCACAAACGCGTTTCGCCTAAAAGGCTTTCTCAATATTGTTGCAGACCATTTGATCCAAAGAAAGAACTGTCAAGTTAAGACTTTTGTGGGATACAATATTGCTATCCTATTATATTTATTTTGTGTGGCGCAGCCTCTTCTCTGTATTTTCTTTTCTGTTGTTATTAAGGGGACTTTGATGGATTCCCTTTGCGGTTGCTGCCTTACCTATTACTTAGCGCTGACTCTCTATTTTTGATTTTACCTTTATGTTCGTATCCGATGGACTTATTGGGCATTCAGCCCACAACCTTACATCCTAATTTCCTTAGACCTATGAACGTACCGCGCATCCAGCCAACAGCCTTACATCAAAGTATCTAAGAACAATGTATTCACCGGGCACTCAGGTCAGACTTTTATTCTCTTTTTTATTTTTCTATTGTTCCTATTTCACCTAATTTCTTCATTCCCTCCATATATAATTTTTTTGTCCCACTTTTTTACTGTAGAGCTTCACAGGTCCTGGATTTCCATATAGATATATTTGTATACATTTTTATATTCTTTTCACAATTCTATATATTTCCCCCCAAATTTATACTTACCCTACCCTCTTCATTTTAAGGAGCCTTAGAGTGTGCACACACGGATGTTAACTACAACGGTAAAATTCACTTGTTTTAATTAAAATATGTTCTATTACCTACCCTCAATGCATTATCTTTAATATTGTATACAGCTTACTCAATGTTTTTTGATCCAATAAGACAAATAAAATTCTTAATTTTTTAGATTTTCTGTCTTAAGTATTTTATGTATATGTTCTTCATGTTTGCGCTTTCTTTTATTCATGTTATATATTGAGCGACTGCCATGTTGTCCGTAAAAATGATAACTTTCTTGTCCAGCAGCATCTCCCCCCACAATGCCAAAGCCACCACCAACGGGAACAATTCAAGAAACACCAAATTTCGTACAAAAGGGCTGCACACCACTTGCCCCCGCGAAATATGCACCAAAACCGTCCCCCCCCGAAGCGTCCGGGAACAACTCAATGTCTTCGTCGAACCTGCCGCCTCTTGAAAGAAAACCCGCCCGTTAAATTCACACAAAAACGATTTCCAGACCCACAAATCCGCCTTCATGGCCCCAGTGACCCTGACAAAGTGACGCGGGGACTGGACCCCACAAGTAGCCCGGGCCAAACAACGGCTATAAACCCTCCCCATAAGAATCTCCTGGCATGCAAAGTTCAGACTGCCAATCAGAGACTGCAATTCCCTCAAAGTAACTATTTAGAGCCCGTAACATGTGCCACAAGCTCCTGAACTGCAATCAACTTGTCCCTGGGCAACCGACACGCCCCTGCCTCCAAGTCGATTTACAAACCAAGAAAACTAAGACAGGTGGTAGGGCCCAAACGAATGGGTCACCCATTCCAAAGACCGTAACGTATGGCCACAACGATCAGAACCACATAAAAAGTCATCACGATAATGCACCAAGGAATCCCCGCCCATTTCCTCCTTCACCAAAAAGAAACTAAACTTTTCAAAGTAGGCACATGAAATGGAACAGCCCATAGACAAGCAAAGGTCCACAAAATAAGCCCCGTCGAACAGGCAACCTAACAACTGGTGACAATCCGGATGGATCGGCAGTAATCGGAAAGCCGACTCCACGTCAGCTTTCGCTATCAACGCCCCATGTCCTGCCTTCCGAACCAACTCGACCGTCAGGTCAAATGATGCATAGAAGACAGAAGACAGGTCTTCATCAATGTCATCATTCACCGAAGACCCTTTCGGATACGATAAATGATGGATCAAGCGGAACTTACCCATCTCTTTCTTAGGCACCACACCCAAAGGGGAAATTCATAAATCTGCCAAAGGAGGCTTCGAGAACGGCTCCGCCATTCTACCTAGCTGAACCTCTTTAGCCAACTTATCATGAACCACCTCCGGGTGCTCCACAACAGTCCTCAAGATGTCACACAACCGCCCCGAATCCCTTTCTCGAAATGGAATAACAAACCCCTTTGAAAAACAGTAAATGTGCATCACCCTGGTTACCGTAATGGCTTAGCCAGGGCAACATTGCACTGACCTTCACCGGCGTTGACCCCAGTGGAAGTGAATGGCGCTGCCGCACTCCCGGCTTCACCGGCAGATGAAGACTTCCCATGCTTGAAGCATCTGTTGAGACCCGCAGCCTGAAGATTCGTGCTTAAATTTACACGTGGCACCCCACTTGCAGTGTCCCTCATTAAAAATCCAACAGAACCCTTTCTTTTGACTGGCCGATGAAGAGGAGGTTGAACCTGCGCTGGCCCCTCCTTAAAAGACGCCACCTTCTGAGCCATCATCAGTTTTATCCGTAGGGGTAGGTCCATTTGGTCCAACCACATACCAGGATAAGCCGACAGAAGTTGGCGGAACTGCTCATCGTATTTCCACCACCCCAAAACTCCACGATAGTACGATAGGCTTCCCAGGTCCCATCCAAATAGCAGAAAAACTAGGAACACAATGTCTCCTCCAAAATACTAGTATCTTCTGATACCGCCGTCACTTTTCCTCCGCCTCCTTCTTTGTATCCTTTTTATCCTCCTCATGCAGGTCAGTATATTCATCCAAGGGAAGGAACGAGAAAATCTGGAAAAATTCACTCCGCGATATCTTTTCATTCACTTCCAAAGGCCCCGCAAATGACACATGCATATTCTCCCTGGCTGCATCAGGAATATCACTGTCCTTCCATCCACCTCGTGAAGGTCAGGAGTAGCATCATAACTTCTGCATCCAGCCACCCGGTCCTGCCTCAGAACCTTAGGAGAAGGGCTTGCCGACCTGCAGGATCTTCCTCACGGCCCAAGGGCCCATCGATCGGGAAGAGAGGGCGGGAGGACCTGGAGGCAAGGTGAGGATCTTGGAAGAAGGCTGTGTGGAGCGTTGCCACGTGTTACCATGGAGCGTTGCCATGGTAACGCGTGGCAACGCTCCACACACCATTTTGCATGCGGGAGGACAGGAGAGCCTCCAGCATACTAGAGCTTACCACCACCGGACCACCAGGGCTGGCTGTGTCCTCCCTTCCTTCACCAAAGGTAAGAAGAAGGGAGGGGGGATAAAGATTTTACTAATGTATAGGATTATTAAAAACAAAAAAAACACACACAGCACGACCCACACACACACATCACTCATCACACACACACAGCACTCCTCCACACAGCACTCCTCATGCACACACAGCACCCCGCACACACACACAGCATCTCTCACACACAGCACCCCTCCCTCCAAACACACAACACTCCTCACACACACACCCACAGCAACCCCCTCCCACACACAACACCTCTCACACACACAAATCACCCCCCCCACACACACATCACTTCTCACACACAGCACCCCTCACACACATACCATCCCTCAGACACAAACAGCACCCCTCAGACACACACACAGTGCACCCCTCACACACAGAGCACCCCTCACACACACACACACACACACACACAGAAGCCCTCAAACACAGCACCCCTCCACACACACACACACACACACACACTCAGCACCCATACAAACAAAAACGTGCACTGCACCCCTCAATGCAGTATGTGTGTGTGTATTCAGCAGTCTGTATGTATTCAGCAGTCTGTGTGTGTGTGTATTCAGCAATCTGTGTATATTCTGCATTCTGTGTCTGTGTGTATTTGGCAGTCTGTCTGTATGTGGTGTATTCAGCAGTCTGTCTGTATGTGTATTCAGCAGTCTGTGTGTGTGTATACAGCGGACTGTGTGTACGTATTCAGCAGTCTGTGTGTATGTTTGTGTTTGTGTATTCAGCAGACTGTGTGCATATATTCAGCGGACTGTGTGCATGTATTCAGTGGATTGTGTGTATGTATTCAGCACAGGGCCGCCATCAGAAATTGTGGGGCCCCTAACACAGCTCAAGGTCTGGGCCCCTGGGTGCCCGTCTCCAAGCCCCACCTCCAAATCCAGCCCACAGTAATACACAGACACACACATAGAAATATACACACATACTAACAGACACAAATACTGAAACAGACATACACACATATAGACACATTCACAGATAGAGATACACACATACTGACATACACACACACACATACATACAAATACATACATACATACTGACAGACATACATACAAACTGACATACATACAAACTGACATACATACACATACATACTGATATACATACATACACACAGAGATAGATGTATACATACACAGATACATACAGACATACTGACATAGACACAGACACACAGACATACATACTGATAGATATATACATACACACATACATACATACGGACATACACACACACAGACATACATACATAAAGACATATATATATATATATACATACTGACATACACACACAGATACAGATAGACACATACAGACATACACACACAGACATACATGCATACTGACATACATACATACTGACACACACACAGACATATATACATACTGACATACACACACACAGACATACATACTGACATACATGCATACTGACATACACACACACACAGACATACATACATACTTGTAGACACATACACAGACATACATACATACTGACATACACACAGACTTACATACTGACATACACACACACAGACATATATACATACTGACATACACACACACAGACATATATACATACTGACATACACACACACACAGACATACATACTGACATACACATACTGACATACACACACACAGACATACATACTGACACACACAAACACAGACATATATACATATTGACATACACACACACATACATATATACATACTGACATACACATACTGACATACACACACACACTGACACACACACAGACACACATACTGACATGCACACACACACATACATATATACATACTGAGATACATACATATATACACACACACTTCATTTATCAGCTACCCTCCTCTTACCTTTAAGTTGCAGGAGGGTGGCTGGGGATGATGGGAGTGGATGCCTTTGGTGTCCTCTCCTGGCCTCCGCTCTCCTGCGCTCTCCCGCTGCTCTCCCCCACGCGGAGTAAGCTGGGAGGAAGTGACCGGCCGTCACTTCCTCCCAGCAGCATTTGCGGTGCAGCTGCAATTTTTTTTTTAAAGGGGCCCAGTCGCGCAATTACCCGGCCGCAGCACTGACTGGGCCCCTGAAGATTATAGGGCCCATCGGGTGGCCCTAAATGCTTGGACCACCTGATGGGCCCCGGTGCAGATGCACCTGCGGCAGTTTCACCGCTCCACGGTTTGGTTGTCGCCCCCTGATGGCGGCCCTGATTCAGCGGACCGTGTGTATGTATTCAGCAGTCTGTCTGTGTTTTCTCAGCAGTCTGTCTGTGTGTGTTTTTAGCAGTCTGTGTGTGTATTCAGCCATCTGCGTGTGTGTGTATTAAGCAGTTGGTGTGTGAATGTGTTCAGCAGTCGGTGTGTGAATGTGTTCAGCAGTCTGTGACTGTATTCAGCAGTCTGTGTGTATGTATTGTATGTATATGTGATGGACCGCCTGGCACCCCGACCGGCTGCCTCCGCCAATCAATGCTCCTAGTGCTCACCGAGGACTCCAAGCACTCCACCAGATACTATAAGCACTGTAGCCCCTTTGCTGCCGCAGCTTGGCTGGGGTCTCGCCGTCCTCCACACATACCTGGACCTAAGACCAGGATCCAGCTTCCAGTGGGTGAACCTTTCCTACTCCAGAGAGTTTAGCAGGAACAGCTCTTATAAGAGTTAGTGATTAGAACCCAGGGAGTATTGTGATATAGCAATCCCCAGAGCAGATACAGTTGTTCCCCCCACACATGAGATGAGACTCTATGTTGAGGGTAGGCAGGAACTCTTTTATTGGTAGCCACACTGGCCTTTTATGCAATTCCCCATGCAAGGGATACTCCCACATGGACCTTGTGGGGAACTACAATATAAAGTTACAGACCAATGATAATGGTGTTTAAACGTATGACACTCTCATATACAAACAAACAATCCCTCCCGTCTGCCTGGGAGATAATTGAGTCAGATACTGTATTAACTCAATTATCTCCAGGCAGAAAACACACATATTTAATAAAACCCCCAAAGTACTCAAAAAAAACCATAGAAACCCCACAAATTCTACATCCCCTGATAGCCCTGATCTGGGGGACCAACATATCCAAAAATCACCCAGATCAGTTCAGGGGTTCAGGAATTTCCTGGAAGTCACATTTTGACCGACTGCACGCATGGTCCCATGCCCAAAACAGTTCCAGAGAATCAGGCTGTGCGGTCGGTCTACTTTGGGGATTCGAAGTAAAACTTAAAATACTGAACGTATAGCTTCGGGAGTAGTCTCAGTTTATGTCTCTTGTTTGGGAGTTTATTCTTACTGAACGCCAATCGATTCCCATTCAAATAGCCAAACATCAGTGGAAGGTATGTGTCCAGCGGTGTTCGCACCAGGGAGTATCCGATTTGAGTTCCAAACACCGTTGCTTGCAGCTTAAGATGGCCACCGCCACATGTTCGAATGCCAATACGAACCGCTTTGGGAGTTCGAAGTGCCGCTTCACCAATAGTTTATTGCAGGGTCCATAGTCACAGGGCAGGAGGCTGACAAACAGGCTCCTCCAAAAGCCAGTGGCGAGGTTACTTTCGCCACAGTATGTATTGCATTTGTTGGAGATAATAATAATTTACTAATAAATATAAGCTTAATTTTACCTATAACTTACATTTTTATTCCTGTGAGTTGTCTGTAGGCAGGGCCCCAGTGCACTGCTTTGCCCGGGGGCTCATAATGTTGTTAAGATGGCACTGCTCTTCAATATCTGTTAACTTTTCTGTTCTAGCAACACTTAATATGCTTGCTTACAGGAGTGTTTTTAAATGGGCAGTACTTCAAAACAGATGCTCTCAGGTTCTCTTTTTGTATGTACAAAAACCTGTGCACACTATGGCTTCTAGGGCGGTTGGATAAGCTTAGTAAATTACATTCTTTTGTTGACTTATTCCCATTGTTCTGCACTGATGTGTATGTTTTAATTTGCCTCTTACATGTTGGGTAGTTTCATGAACTGACCAGTCACACGAGCGAGCACAGTTTTATTACTTTTGGGACTTCTACTATGTGAAGCAGTCCACCTTTTGTTATATTTTTGGTTTGAGTTTGGTTGAAGATGTTTATAGTAGCTTCTACTAAGACTGCATAACTACTATTGTATAACATTTGTTATTGCGTTAATATCAACAGCTATGGGAAACACGTTTTTGAATTTATCCATTAAGAAAAAAACAAAACCTTTAGCTCTAATATTACTGTAAAAAAAAAAATAATTAAGAAACAAACTTGTAAAAAAATATATTCCAAACCCTTCCCTTGGAGAGAACAAAATGAGTGAATTAGAGTTTTATTTGTATCCCCTGTGTCCTTTGTCCTCTCCTGCTTTGTGACTGGCTGGAATTAATGGTAATGTTACATTAAATAAACCATTGAGATACTCCCATAATGTTAGCTTACTGACTTCAATCAACAAAGAAAATGCAATAAGTCATTTTTCCTGGGCTATCTGCTGTTGATGTTGAATAATACCTTTACAAACAATGCTTCTTTAGATTTAAATTTAGACATAATCAAAGATAGATCAAAGAGGGGGAAAGTGGACTGCCCCAGTCCCTACACTTTAAGGAGTCTCAGTCATGGACAGTGGACAGTCAGCTATAAAACATTTGTATATATATATACAGTTTTTCTCACCTTTCACAAACTGCAGATTCTAACACGCTATGGATATTGTAGATCTACTATAAACTGGGAATAGTTACATTTGCACGGTCCAGCTTGACCCACTTTGCATCTTTGCTGTAACATGTTCACCTTTTCTGCCTCATACAATCTTTTTAAGTAGCTACGGCATTCATCTCCAATGTTTTCTAAGCAGGAAATTGTTTTATTATTTTATAATCCAGAATAAGCAACTGCTTTACATTACTTATTGGAAAAAAAACAACCATTAAGAATATTTAGTAATAAAAGTTTTAATATACTTATTAAAAGAAGAAAACAGTTACAAACCCAGAAAGCATAGTGATGAATAATTAAACTAAAATAACTATGTCAGTGGTAGATTGAGCATCCATAGAGATTGAAAGACCTGAGTTTATAAAATGAAATCCATTATTAGATTACAAGATGTTAGCTTTATGAAGTATGACAGTTTCTTTCTATGAAACAAGACAAATGTTTGCGCAAATGTGGACCCCTTGGAATCAATACATTGGTGGACGCCAATCAGAAATGCATAGAGCCTAGTGAGGCAGTTGTCTGCATTCTCTAGCGCATGAAACATTATGGTTTTGCCCTTTAAGCTTCCCTCTTATTATTTATTCATGCAATTATTTTCCTTCCTCTTCCCCTTTCTTTTCTCCCTGTCCTTTCTCTTTCCTTCCTCTCTTTTATCTTGAAAGAATATGCCCATTGTCTTGGTTTTGGATAAATTTTTACTATCTACGCTAAAATTTGTACATGGTAATCCTCTTGAATGTTTATCTATTCTATCCTATTACTCATCACAAATGTATTGCTTGACTAAAATAATAAAACAAGATCCACTACATGAACTTCTGATTCTTTTTGCTACAAAAGTTAAATGAACACACAAAGCGGCACAACCACAACAGATTGCTGGAAGCTCCTAGAAGGGATTTTTGAAATCCCCATTTCATTTTGTGTTGGGACATCTGATCTTGATGTCTGAGAAGAGAAACAAGTATTACATTTTCTTCCAAGTTCTCATTGGCTTACACCTGTTATTAGGGGTGGGCTATAGGAGCTGAAGCAGAATCCTATGTATAAAGGTACAGGGTTTCCATTACTGGATAAAACCTGGAGAACAAAGAACTATTTTCTCTTTCTCCATTTGTCAATTCTGGTATGGTGGTGAGCTGCGCTGTATATGTGCATGTGTACCCAAGTATACGGATGTTATTGCTGCACAACAAGTCAACAACTCCCTTCATTGTCCTGTGTTTCTTGAGCTTGAGATGATGCAGTATGGTAGTGTGTGAGGAGGTCTATGTCTGCGTGTGTGTTTTTCTGGAAAATGTTAAACTGTGTAGTCATATCTTGTGCCCCGCCATCTAAATACTTTACCTGGCAACATGATTAGTCATTGCAATAAAGTAACATTCAGTCTCCTCAGGTATTTCCGGTCAGATGCAATAACTCTCAGAGCCACACGTTTTCTCTGGTGCTTTCTTAGCTCCATTCCAGGCCAAACACTGACAGAAAGGCTTATCAACGGCAGAAAGATGTCCTGTACCTGGGTTGCCCAAAAGTAGGAAGAGGAGTGACAGCAACCCTGTGGAAGAAGTACAGAGCTTCTTCTGTCAAGACGATCTGTAGAGGAGGTGCTGAGCAATGGAAGGAAGGTAATGAGGGAAAGGTATATAGAAGGTGAATAACAGGTTCCCTACTAGTTGCCTATAGGGATGCTATCCTGATGCTGTCCACTTTAGAGGACCTGCATGTGTTTCTGGCAATTGGAGATAATGGGACTGCCTATTGGATCGATTTGACCATAGAGTTCTTAGCCGAACAGCCACATGCTTTGCACCCACAGTAAAACCCCCATCAGCATCTTTTACCGAATACTGTCCATTTGCTATATGTTTGCCAAGTTGAATATATATTTTTGTTTTTGAGTAACATCTTTTAGAGTGTCTTGTAGATATCATCTTTTATTAAATGTTCCTATCACTCATTTCGTATTGTCTTGCTTATTTGTCCATGAGTACATTACAAATTTCAATAAAATACAAATTGATTAAAAAAAAGTAAAGAGAAAATGGAAAATATGGAAAGGGAATGGATTAACAAGGGATGGGGAGCCCTGGATGAGTGGGTGAGTAATAGTAAATGGGGGACAATAAAAATAGAAAAGGGCAAACTGAAGAGGGAAAGGACAACAAAAAAAAGAGGGACATGAAAATATAAAGAAGCAAGGGAAAAGACAATGAAAAAAGTGATAAAGTGTGAAAGGGAAGATTTTAAGTTTGAAAGAGGGAAATAATACGGAAGAGAGGAAGGAAAGATATGGAGAACAGGAAGAGAGCAGGAAAACTGAAAAATGGGGTGCAGCAAGTATGCGAGAGAAGAACTAAATGAACAGGAGTGTTGTAAAAGTAATGAAAGAATGGAGGAGAAATACCTCCATTACCTGCTGTATATATTTTTTTATTTATCTATTTTGCATTACCAGGACAACTGCCTTCATACATTTTAGGCAATGTAAGTTAACTTAGCATAAAACATTACCATACATGTAAGTTGACTTGAATAAAGTAACTTTAAAGGAACACGCCAGCACCATAACCACTGCAATCTACTGAAGTGCTCATGGTGCTAGATATGCCTGGATGCCCTAATTGGGTAAGTAGTTAAAGCATTTAAGAATAGTTTCTTGTTTGGGGTCTGCTGGGGCTCAGCTGCCTCTGCAGCTTTGACGCTCCCTTCCCTGAGCTAGCCTGGCACTGAGCTGAGCTCTCAACTGATGTTCTCAGCCAATGAGCCGGCTCTGCGGGGATTAGCTGAGGGAAGCTCATTGCAGGAGCATCCGGGCTCCTGAGGAGGAGGCTGCCTGTGCCCAGGAGATCGCAGGTAAATTGTCAAACTAATCTTAGACTCAGGGCCGCCACCATAAATTTTGGGGCCCCTAACTGAGCTCAGGGCTCGGGCCCCCAGGGGTCCACCTCCAAGCCCGCCCACAGGGACCTCCTCCAAATCCCCCCCACAGGAATACACACATAGACACAGACACAAACACATTCACTGATACAAAAGGACACAGATACACACACACACACACACACTGATACATACTAACAGACACACATACTGAAACAGACATACACGCATATAGGCATACATACTGACATACACATACTGAGACATACACACATATACAGACACACAGGTATACATAGTGACAGACACATACTAACATACATACATACACACGTGCATAAGGACATACAGACACAGACATACATTCATAATGACATACAGACACAGACATACATACATTCATACTGGCATAACGACACTGACATCTATACACACATACATACACATATACATTCATAATGACATACAGACATACATTCATACTGACATCCATTCATCCATTCATACAAACAGACATACATGCATAAAGACACTGACATACATACACACATACACACATTCATAATGACATGCAGACATACATAAACTGACATTCATACACACATAATGACATACATACATACATAGAAACTGGCATACATACATAGATATTGGCAACATACATACATACATACAGACATACATTCATACATACACTGACATTCATACACACATAATGACATACAGACATACATAGATACTGGCATACATACATACATACATACATACAGACATACATGCAGACAGTCAGACTTGCATACAGACAGACAGACATGCATACAGACAGACAGAGACATATATTCAGACAGAGAGACATGCATACAGACAGACAGACAGACATACATACAGACAGACATGCACACAGACAGACAGAGACATATATACAGACAGAGACATACAGACAGACAGACATGCATACAGACAGAGACATATACAGACAGACATGCATACAGACACACATGCATACAGACATGCATACAGACAGACAGAGATATATAGACAGACATGCATACAGACAGCGACATATAGACAGACAGAGACATACAGACAGACACACAGGCATACAGACAGACAGAGACATATAGACAGACAGACAGACATGCATACAGACAAAGACATATAGACAGACAGGCATACATACAGACAGACATGCATACATGCAGACAGACATGCACACACACACACACACACACAGAGCTCATTTTTCAGCCAACCTCCTGTTTCTTACCTTTTCATTGCAGGAGGGTGGCTGTGGCTGATGAGAGTTGGCGCGGCTCTCCCTCTTCACTGCCTGGCTGCCTCTCCTCCAGCGCAGAGTGAGCTGGGAGGAAGTGACAACTTCCTCCCAGCAGCACTTGCGCTGCAACTGCTTTTTTTTTAAGGGGCACTGTCGCGCTATTACACGGGCACAGCGCTGACCGTGCCCATGAAGATATTGGACCCATCGGGTGGCCCTAAATGTGTGGGCCACCTGACAGGCCCCTCAGCGTGTGGGCCCCGGTGCAACTGCACCGGCGGCAGTTCCGACGCTACACGTGGGGGCCCAGACGGCTGGGCCCCCAAGGCCGCTGGGACTGTGACAACCGTCATGGTTGTCACCCCCTGATGACGGCCCTGCTTAGACTTCTTACTTTGGGAGGGATACAGGGAACTCCTGGCAACATATCCATTACAGCTGGCTGTAGTGTTTACAGTCCTTGTAGTATTCCTTTAAACTGACAACAGAACTGCCACAAATCCTTTGCCTTTAATACTCTCGTAAACACACAAATAGACTGTATGTGTGGCTCTCAGCTCACATTTGAGGAACCTCCTTCACGTTACTACATGGACCTTTAATATATTATTGTTCCAGGTTAATATTATATTCTATAAGACAACAGACTAGGTTTTGTGCCTTCTTTTGGATCAACAGCAAAAACATATGTGAGGAAGGCTGAACTTGATGGACGCAAGTCTCTTTTCAGCTATGTAACTATGTAACTATAAGTGTAAAGCATTTATAATTAGATATAGTTTGTTATTTAAAACTTGAAGCATGAAGTAGTTAAAACGTTCTTGTTTTATTCATTGCAGAATGACATATTTGAGTGGGCTCGAGATCACCGTGTGCATCACAAGTTTTCTGAGACGGATGCTGATCCGCACAATGCACGGCGAGGATTCTTTTTTGCTCATATAGGATGGCTGCTGGTCCGCAAACACAAAGAAGTAATTGATAAAGGAAGAAAGTTGGATTTACAAGATCTTTTGGCTGACCCAGTTGTTATGTTCCAGAGAAAGTATGTGAGACCAGCTGACACTTATCAAGTTATTTACTTTTTTTTTTTTGTTTTCTTTAATCTCTGTTTCTGGTTTTACGAACCCCCCTCCCAGAAACTCCCCCAAAACATTTCAATGTGGAATATTTTCTGCATGGACCAAACTATGATAGTAGAATAAAATGTCATTGGGCCATTATCACTTTAAGAACATAACAACTGTGAATAATTGCAAAGTCCATGATGCAGAGAATAACGTGCACCCACTCTCAGCTCTCAGAGTGGTTTCTATTTGCAGTGGTTGGTAAAATAATTGTGATTAATATGCAGCCCCCAGTGCTATCAGCCAAGCTGCTGGAACTATCAGTTGACTGTAGGTCACTTTTGGAAAATCTCTCTGTCACAGTCCAAGGGAAAAATAATTTAAATAAAATATTAGAGCTTCCTGACGGCTCTATTTTATCAATATTTTTTTATCAATATTTAGCCAGTTTACGAGGGAGAGGGGCTTGTACTTATACACCTACTGATTCCTACTAATTTAGGACTATCTCTCATCTAGATTGTTTGATTATTACATTTTCACCCACTTGATACTATCTGACACAAGTATGTGTGTTTTGTTATTATTTACTTACCTGGATGGGAAACTTTTCCCTATGGATTTATACTTTCAATTGTTTAATTTAACCCTCTCCACACTGGTTTCATTCTTATTTTCACAGGGTTACCATCCGTTTAGCTCATGTTATTATGCTATAATAGGCTAGCACAATAAAGGCCAGACACTGCTTTATTTTAGCATTGCTATTGGATAACCCCAGAATATTTATCTTTAGACGTAAAGGAGTAGCCATACACGGCTAGTTATTTCACTCTATACACTTGGGATTTTGATATGCAATCCCCCTTTATTTAGTACTGTATATACTTTAGTTACTTTGTACTTGTTAGCACTTACTATTCATACTTTTCCAGGTCACACTTACCTGGACTAAGTGGGTTTTGTACGTATATATTCACATTTGGGATACCCTCACTGTCTTATGAAACTCCATGCTTACTAGACAAGAGCAGATGGAGATAGAGCACATAGCACTCGGGCCTTAGGGCCGGCAGGAAGGTCGTTCTAGGGACAATTGGTGCTGTCTCATTAACATTGGGCTCAAAGAGGAGAGTCTCCACAAAGCTTGAGAGCAGCACTGATCCCCAAATTCAGGCACTCAGTAGATGCTACTCAAGACTAATGCTGGCACTGCTCCTTGGCGTCTAGCACCTTTATCCATATCTGGTGGTACTGCCCAATCATACTTATGGGCTAAAATTCACTTATCTTGAAACCGTTCTCTGACTCCCCTATACCCATGGCACCAGCGATCATGCTTCTCTCCACTATACTACCACCCACTTTCTTCTATGAGATCCTGCTCACAGTTCACAATTTTAATGTTGCCAGATAATTGATCCCTCTTTTATGGAAGCAACAAATAAGCCCTCTATTGATTCTGTGGTTTTCTAAAATGGAGCATCTCCGCTCAGTTGAGGAACTAATATTTAGCAACTCTGATATAATGCCACGGTATATGGCAATCTTGGTCCACTACTTCCATGGACAGGTGTCAGCTCATATTTCATTAATTTAACTCCCAAAATGAGAAGGTTATGGACCCATTGAAGGGACTTTTTCCTGGTTTTGACTGGAACACATCTTTCCCTCCTCGGAATGTTTGTTTCCAACATTTTTCTCCAAATCATCACCCTTTACCTTCTTTCTTGGTTTTCTTTCTACTCTTTTTCCTTTATGTTTTTGGTACCTTTACACCTGTTTTAGATGTGCTCCAGATACTCTGTTTGTTAATGTCTTTGAAGTGCTTTTTTTTTTAAATAACCCTGACTATGTATAAATAACTCTACATACTTCTGGGAGTCTCCTATCTTCTGTCATGTGACCCCCTACTGTGTGAAATGCTGTATTTTTTTTGTGGGTTTTGAGTCTTTGAAACACTATACGTAGTGAAAAAGTAAATATTTACACAAAAGCTAAGATGTGTGTAGAATTGTAGATTATGCTAGCTTAAGTGTACCTATAATCTTAATTTTATTAATAACAGGAGGCGAGTATTTGCTTAAGTCTCTCTTAACTAGAACTCCACAGCAGCACATTAAAAACAACCAATCAGAAAAAAGTTAGGTACTATAAAACTCCCCTCCCCAGGCACAGGGCCGGACTGGGGATACAAAGCAGCCCTGGAAAAAAATCTATGCCAGCCCCATAAGTCATTGCGCCATATATTGTCGCATGTAATATGTAAGGCTATGTCTTGCCACCCCAGATGATAGAGTAATATATATATATATATATATATATATATATATATACACACACACACACACATACATATATCTCAAATATATATTGCTTTTTCTAATATAAAATATTAGTCCTTTCAGAGTAAAACGTTTAATTATACAGTAAGCATACTCACATGCAGACACAGACAATCTCACTGACACACACAAGCTCATTAATACACAGCCTCATAGACAAACAAACAATCTCACTGATATACATAAGCTCATTGACATAAAAACACAAGCTCACTCACTAGCAGGCACGCGCACACACATACACACACACAGCTTAATGTAGTGGTTCTGGTGTCTACAACCCTTTTCATTGTAAACACTGACTTTTAAGAGAAAAGGCAGTGTTTACATTGCTTCCATGACACATACACATACCATGACACACATATACCATGACAGACACACCATGACACAGACACACACACCATGATATAGACACACACACACCGTGACACAGACAGACACACATAACATGACACAGACAGACACACATAACATGACACAGACAGACACACACCGTGAGACAGACACACACCGTGAGACAGACACACACCGTGACACAGACACACACACACAATGTCAAACAGACAGACACACACACATCATGAGACAGATACACACACTGTGAGACAGACACACACACACACACTGTCACACAGACAGACACACACACCGTGACACAGACAGACACACACACACTGTGACACAGACAGACACACACACTGTGACACAGACAGACATACACACTGTGACACAGACATACACACACCATAACACAGACAGACACACACACACACTGTGACACAGACAGATACACACACCATGACACAGATAGACACACACCATGACAGACACACACACACACTGTGACAAAGACAGACACACACACCATGACACAGACAGACACACACACCATGACAGACACACACACACACTCTCACTGACATACACACTTGTTGCTACCTGTGGGCAGACAGGTGTGCTTGCGGCCGCAGAGTGAACGTCATATTCCGTCCCCGGTCTCTTTCTAGCACGCGAGGGCGGAGGAGCAGAGACAGAACACACAGCTTCCCCTGCGGCCACCAAAGGAGCTCCCCCTGCAGCCGCCACCAATGTTCACTTTGCGGCCGCCATGTCTCCCCGGCCCCAGGTGCCGACTGCCCACTGGGAAATTTCCAGGCATCATTTCCTATTTCAAGCTGCGACAAAACAGATCAAAAGGCAGAAAAAATAATGGGGAAGAAACGAAGTCATAGATACAATGAATACAACAATGTCCACCATCCGAGAAGAACTGCCAAACCAGATAGCATTGATGGACTGTAAACTGAAACGAGAGAAAAACAGAATCAAACAGGTTGGTTAGCCAATGAAATGTACTCTGAACACACATGTAGGTACCCAATGTAGCAATCAAAATTACCGTAACCTGCATAGCCCTACTTATGAGACAAACAGACATAAGAACAAGTGACAGGTAGCAGAGACAACAAGCAGAGTTGCATACGTACCTGATGAACCCATATTATAAAATTAAACAAGGGAGGGATAAGAATGGGCAGGAAATACTCACCTCCTGTCATAAATAAAATTAATATTATAGGTACACTAAAGCTAGCATAATCTACAATTTTATAACATGACAGGAGGCTTCGTATTTGCTGTTTTAACGCTCAGCCAAAAAAATCCAACGCTGTTTCGCTGGTACCTATTCCGGGATATACTAGAGTAATACTAAATAGACCTTCCAACAACGAGAAGTGACATTAGACGGATCGATGAAGATGCCAGCTGTTGCGGCCCCCAAAAATACATAAAAGACACCCTTCACTGGTAGGACCATTGTACGTGGATGGTGAACTGTTCCCTAACAGCAGATCCATGAGCTGCCCAGCTGACCTATTAGCAATTTTCCTGTAGGTGCAAAATGCCAAGGTAATATGCGGACTTAAGGCCGCGATAAGAAACTGCCACCAGGTCTCGACTCTTGATGTGGAAGATGTCTCCTCCGGTCACGCCACGGTCACCAGGTGATGTGGCCCCACAGGTAAATCAAGTAATGGGTCGAAGTCTACCACTAATTCCGTGACAAAACCGAGTAGGGTCAGTTTGTTCCCTCACGACCTAGCTGGTAAGTTGTCTCATCCGAGAATGCATTTATTATGCAGGCAAGTGTGCGGTCAAACTAGCTGTATCCTAAGTGATTCCAGAATCCAACTGTGGTAGAGAAAGGAACTCCCAAAGGACGTCCAATCAGGGTCCCAGCTGAACTAGTGTAGTGAAATGGTGGTCAACTATCCTGGAGTCGGGAATATCCAAAAGGAGAAAAACGTAACCTGGGGTTGAGGTTTCCGTCCAGATATATTGTCGAAGAGTGATAAGATGTCCGGATCCAATGGTAACTGAGACCTGTAAAACAAAGAAAAGTCTTCACGTGCTTTAGTGAGAGAGTTAAATAATCCGATTAGTACGATCCTGTTCCATGCCCGACCTGTCAAGATACGTGTAGCTCCTGGTTTGCACGCCACCTACAAGATTGGGCCCTAGGTCAAGGGACCCAGGAATGTGAATTCGAGAACTGAAGTCAAGGCATCCCTATAGAAGAATACCTCCTTCCTATCCTGGAGTCCTTCACTCACGACAGGTGACTACAGAGGGCAGATATAATGAAAAACAAAAATCTAGCTCCAAACGTCCGAAGCAGGTGTTGTCCAGTTTGGGAACATCGTCAGCCATATCCGAGCCTGCTACCCATCCTGAGCAGTACTCCAGCGGTAGGTTGCGTCTCGACTAGTGACGTCCGTGTAGGAGCCGGGGACACACAGGGTTCCTCCATAGAGTCCAAGTAGGTCTCCTTGATGGTAGTTCAATAGGTGGGTTAGCGAGAACCCAAAACCAAGACGGTTCCCGTGAGGATTTTAGAGTATAGAAGGCAAAGATAATATATAATACTGAATATATAAATAGTAAGAAACTCTCACAAGGACAATATAAAATACTGAGTAAATAAGTAAAATCCCAAAGCCACCAACTATAAGCAGGAGGCAGACCCTGCATTATGTTTACATTCATGCATTTTAAGCTAAAGAACTTCTAATCTGTTAGCATTTCCTCTACTAGTAGAATGAAGTAACACATCTGAGAAGGCCTGCCACTAAAGAGCTCATTAACTTTAAAGGTCAACCGTGCTGTACAATCACAACAGGAACATGTGTATTTGGGCTCTAATAACTCAACTTTAAACAGGCAATGCTTAAAAAATAGGACTGAAGCCAGTGGTAGCAGATGTCTGTTTTAAATTAATGCTCATTTGTTTTAAGGAGTCAGTCTATACAGTAACTACCGTGGAAATGTGTTCTCTGGAGTGATGAATCAGGCTTCAGTATCTGATAGATTTGTGCATGGCAAAAACAAATTAGTTAGTCCAAATTGATTCATCCTAAAAAAAAATTGGTTTGGGTAAACTGTATTTTGTCCATGTACCATTGCTGCTTGCCTGATACTAATATAAAAAAAAAAAAGATCCAAACAAGAAAAAAACTGTGCCTCAAAAATAAAAAAAATCTAAGTGAGCCCTATGACTAAGTTGTCCCTATCACACTTTGAAATCCCAGTCGGAACTTCTAACTCATTGGCTTGAAAGCCAACCAATCAGAGTGCACAGCTGCTACCCTTTGGTGGTTCTAAGGGAGAAAAAGCAGGATCTCCCCCCATTTCTATATCAATAGATGATGGGTGGACCCCCCTAATATTATTTAATTAGCCTAACCTGCCACTATTTATATAGTATCTTCTTATAGGCCAAGGGCAGGAGCAGGGGGGCAGCCAGGTCCCACCCTTGCATTTTACAGACCCTATCCCCATAGGAGGGGGCCTTTCTTAGAGACTTGACAGCAAGTGCATTCTAGCCACCACATAAGATAACTCTTGCACCACCGAGGAACGTAACAAATTACAAAACAAACAACATTGCTCACCTATTGCTTGTTTTGAGATATGTACATATGGTGTTTCATTTTTGCGAATCATTGATTGCACACAATTCGGTCTAATTGCGATTCGTCTGAAACTAAATGCACAAGTTTACAATTTGACAGTCTGATGGAAGTATCTGGGCGTGGCAGTTGCCAGGAAAATGCTACCTCCCAGAGTGTATAGGGCCTACGTTAAAGCTAGGAGTATGAGGAATTATAGTCTGGGTGCAGTGGTCCTGCCATTTTGCTCATGTAATGTAATACATTGCTCACCCAGTCTCCACTCCTTCAAAAAATTGTTAAAAACCCACTTCTTCATAAAAGCGTATCAATTAAACTGTTAATAGCTCATGACTGATTCCTCTTCTGCAACTGTCATTAGTCCTTACCTTTTTGTGTCACTTTACCCCACTCCCTCTAGCATGTAAGCTCATTGAGCAGGGCCCTCAACCCCTCTGTTCCTGTGTGTCCAACTTGTCTGGTTACAACTACATGTCTGTTCGTCCACCCATTGTAAAGTGCTGCGGAATTTGACGGCGCTCTCTAAATATCATAATAATAATAATAATTGCCATTACACAGAAATGTGTAATATTACTACTGTATGTTTCAGAAAACAGAATGCAGTTTTCACCCCAAAGTTTGGGGTACATAACTGCCTGAGTTTTATATTCCATAGGCTTTCTGTCAGACAGAGGATAAAGAAGATCCTCTACTGCCATCCATGAGGCTACATTAAAACAGGAGATCAGGACCACAGGGGGAGGAGGGGGTTGTATGAGATGCAAGTAACATAAGTAACTCAAGAGGCATGGGTGCAAGTGATAAAGGGGGGTGCAAATGACTCAAGAGACATATGGAGGTGCAAGAGACACGAGTGTGGTTCAAGTGACAAAAGAGACACAAGGGGTGCAAGTAACACAGGGGGGTGCAGGTAACACTAGGGGGATAAAATACATTAAAGAGGGGGTAAAAAACACAATAAGACATTCGATGCATTCTGTATATTCATATTAACAATGCATGCAATATCCATCACTTTGTTGAATATTCTTCTATAATTACATTTTAACATTTTTGAATGCACTGTAACACTCCAGAATTCTACTATGATGGTGCTTTAGAAATAAAATAATGTTTTGTATTTACATCTTAAATACAAACTCAACACATGTTCTCCATTTGTCATGGGCATAACACACGGGAAGTGAAATGTAATTAAATAAACTTTATTAGCCAGAGATAGAGGACAGGATAAGCAGCCTGGTTTCTAATGCTGCCATTAATCATTACAATTAAGAGGACAACTGTCTGCTAGTTCATTGAACTTTTACCTCAGGCTTTGTAAAACCATATAGTAAATTAATAATGGTTACATTTAATGTGACATGTTTGCATATGTAGAGATGTTTTCTGAATGTGATACTGTATTTTGTCTCATACTTTTTTGAGATAAAAGTGCAGTCTAAGTGGTATGAAACAAATGTTTGCCTTTACGGATAAATGCTGTTTAACATTCACTAACGCCTACGAGCAGATCGGGTTGGTGGCATGCTGGGACAACATTTATGCATGCTCCTGTTAATCATAAGTTTGGTTTGGCAAAGTGACTGTAGGGATGTGACAGCCTCTCACAGCTTCAAAGGAAACAGAGGACATAGTTAGGGTTTGTGTTCCCTATGTCAATTACATATAAAAGAATTCTAACACTGCACAAAAAAGTGCTCAACAGTTGGCCTCAATGACTGCCTTCATAATTCACACTGACATATTAGAAGTCCATTTTATTTTTAAAGAAAAGGGAGTTTTATCAAGTAAACATATATCATATATGCATTATAAATGGACAATTACAGAAACTCCAGCATACACCAGCCTCATTTTACAATAATAATATAAGATATGGAGATAGAAAACATGCTAGTTAAACTCCACTGTTACAGGTAAATTAACTTGAAGAGAAGTGGAAGAAGTCACTGAGCAGACAAACATTTGACAATTGCACGTATTCAGGCTTAGTAATCTATATCAGTGTAGGCTGTCATGAACCCAGTGCCACGCATTAGGTGACATGAAGAGCCCGGGCCCCCACGTGTAGCGGCGGAACTGCCAATGGTGCAGTTGCACCGGGGCCCGCACGCTGATGGAGCCTATATTTTCAGGGGCGCTCTATAACATGGCCACAGCGCTGACTGGGCCCCTGAAAATATAGGCTCCATCAGCGTGCAGCCGCAGCAAGTGCTGCTGGGAGGAAGTGGTCACTTCCCAGCTCACTCCGCGTGGGAGGAGCGCACGCCCGGCAATGAAGAGGGAGAGTCAGCGGAATACTCCCATCAGCCACAGCCACCCTCCTGCAACGAAAAGGTATGCATGTATGTCTGTCTGTCTGTCTGTATGTATGTCTGTACGTATGAATGTCAGTCTGTATGTTTATGTATGTATGTATGTATGTCTGTATGTATGTATGTACGTCTGTATGATTATGTATGTATGTCTGTATGTATGTATGTATGTCTATCTGTATGTATGCATGTCTGTCTGTATGTATGTCTGTCTGTCTGTATGTATGTATGTCTGTATGTATGCATGTCTGTCTGTATGCATGTCTGTATGTATGTATGTCTATGTATGTATGTCTGTCTGTAAGAATGTCTGTCTGTCTGTCTGTCTATGTATGTATGTCTGTCTGTATGCATGTCTGTCTGTATGCATGTCTGTATGTATGTATGTATGTCTGTCTGCATGTATATCTGTATGTATGTATGCATATCTGTCTGTATGTATGTCTATGTATGTATGTATACCTGCATGTATGTCTGTATGTATGTCTATGTATGTCTGTATGTATGTATGCATGTCTGTCTGTATGTACATCTGTATGTATGTATGTATGCATGTCTGTATGCATGTCTGTCTGTATGTATGTATGTCTGTATGCATGTCTGTATGTATATATGTCTGTATGTATGCATGTATGTCTGTGTTTATGTATGTCTGTCTGTATGTATGTATTTATGTAATTATGTGTGTATGAATGTCAGTGTATGTATGTCTGCATGTCATTATGAATGTGTGTATGTATGGATGTCAGTGTCTGTATGTATGTATGTCTGTCTGTATGAATGTATGCCAGTATGAATGTATGTCTGTATGTCTGTGTATGTATGTATAGATGTGTGTGTATGTATGTCTGACTGTATGTCATTATGAATGTGTCTGTATGTCCTTATGCATGTGTGTATGTATGTTAGTATGTGTCTGTCTGTCTGTCACTATGTACGCCTGTGTGTCTGTATATGTGTGTATGTCTCAGTATGTGTGTCAGTATGTATGCCTATATGCGTATCAGTATGTGTGTCTGTTAGAATGTGTGTGTGTGTATGTATCTGTGTCCTTTTGTATCAGTAAATGTGTTTGTGTCTGTGTGTGTATTCCTGTGGGCGGGATTTGGAGGCGGCCCCTGTGGGCAGTCTTGGAGGCGGGCCCCGGGCCGCCCAGACCCTGAGCTCACTTAGGGGCCCCAAAATTTCTGGTGGCGGCCCTGCCTGTGATAACCTCAATATATGGTTTTCCTTAACCTTACATTTTTTTAGAGAGATTAGCAGAGAATAACTCTAACCAAGTAGCTTTTTCTGTGAAAATGTTCAGAGCTAATGTGAGTTGCCAGCTGAAAGAATTGTGGCATCTCATCTTCTAGTACATGTCTCTCTTTGAATTATGCAGGCTGCAGATGTTATAGCTTTATCAAATTTTGGATGCAGCTTCAATAGTGATGCAAGTGTGTATGCACAACTGATGTAAAATTATGACATCAGGGCCTGAACCCATTTAAACTCAGCACACCTTGGGATCTGCACCCATTTGTGGTTTAATGCCGTAAGTGTATTATTATTGAGTAGTTTTTATGTTTTGTTTTTTTGATCCGGCCTTGTCCCTAACTTAGAATTTTGTCTCTCCGATTTTCCTGACCTGGCTAGCCTTTTGACATTCATTTTTTTCTCGTACTTCTGACCTGTTTTCACCTTTGACCTTGCATTTGGAATTCTGGTCTTAGTATTACTATTCTTAGCTCTGATATGACCTATTTCTGTATTAAGCCCGGTTGCTATGCCTTACTATCTTTGCTCTCTGTGCCTTTTGTTAGGTGTTGACTTATATCTTGTTCAGGATCCTAACCATTCCTGACAGCTACTTTAACAGTTTGACTATTATATTGTATTATTTTGCAGCTCAGTTGAAAACACACATGAAAGCTCACTGTGTATAAAGCCAATTGATGAAATTTGGATTTAGCTTCTAGCTTTATCTTTATCTTGTTTTTAAAGACGATAACGGACAGGTGGCAGTTTCGCAACGGAACTGAAAATTAACAAGAAGTTAAAAATGGAAGAGTATTGAAAACCATATGGTCACTAAAAAAAGACCACTTGCTTTTACAGAAGATGTCAGAGTGGAAGTGATGTGTATGATTTATCATAAGCAGTCATTGACTGCACTTATCAAAGTGTTCTGAAAAATTAAAAAATGATGTCATTATTTCTCATAGTAAAATGAACTAAAAAGTGATATTTTTTTTCTTGTAGTAAATTCCGCCAGTTTTTGCATAATTTTCCATTTAAAAAGACCACAAAATTGATAGTGACAGAAAAATTCATAAATACACTTTGTGATTTAAAAAATGGTGCATTTAAAAAAAAATGCTTGTTAGGACGCAAACAATAACAAACAGATCAGACAGATTTAATAAATGATGTTAGAAAACCATCAAAAATTAAATGAAAATATGATAAAAAGTGTTGGCAAAACAATGATAAATGTTCCCTAATGTATCATATAGCTTTGGCTATTTTATTTGTCTTAAAATATTACACATATTGAGGTCTGTCAGGCAGACCAGACGTGCTCTGTGAGAGCTGCTGCGTTTGGCACTGAAAAATGGGTTATTCCCTGGTTATTCATTCTTCTTGACCTCGGTCAGCAACCATAACATACCTGAGACAACGGTGCTTCTGGGGATGCCTCACACGAGACTCCATGTCAGCGGATCATCCTCACAATGCGAGAACTCTGGCACAGCAAAAAAAAAAAAAAATATTAAACATATTTTGTTGACTATATATTTTTTTACTAGACATTGCAGGGATCTTCTTTCTGAAATGTTCATAATTTTTTAGTATGTGCTTTTTAAAAAAACATACAGGTAAAACATAGGATATTGACCAGCAGAATCTGATGATTTTTTTTATTTCCAAACACCATGCCTTTCCACTCCCATGGCCAGTCTTAAGGGACTGCAAACTGTGCAATCTCTAAGGGTGCACCCCAAAGTACAGTATCCAGCCCTGCCAGATTGGTTGGAATATACAGTGAGAGGAGAAGCTGTCAAAGTATGTGACAACTGATTTGCATCCCACATTTTTATTTTTAAAGATGGAGCCAGTTTAAGAGATTATGAGACATTTTCACCTGCTGGTGTTTTCACCTTCTCAACTGACAGTGAAGCTGATTCTGCTCCGCAATGGTGTTTAATGAAAGTCAAGTCAGGGCCTTCCAATACTGAATAGGGTGTAACAGAAACGATAAAAGAATGTAATCAGCCACACAAGGATGGGATGTAGGTAACCACATGGGGAGCAAGGGGTAAAGTGCCACATATTGAGGAAAGGTATAATTAAACAAACCACACAAGGTGGGGAGGTGAAACAAGCCACCTTAGAGGTGTAATGGAGGGAACACTTGTGTTAGTCTTTAAATCATTAAACAGAGTAACCAGAATTCCAGATATGTCACAAGTTATGGAGTCCCATCATAGCTTAGTACTTACATCAGGGGTGTCAACCTAGTCCCTAGTGCCCATTAGTGGGCGGCTGGGATTTCAGGTGAGTGGTAGTTGGTTCTGCAGAGGGAGGGAAGGGCCTGGGAGGTTCTGTGTTCCTCTAGTGAGCAGGCTGGTCGAAGCATTGCCACACTTTACCATGGCAATGCTCAGAAACAGTTCTGTGCTCGCAGGAGGACAGGAGAGTCAGCCTGTAGCCAGAGAAGCTGCAGGGTAAAGTGAACATGCCACCACTGAACCACCAGGGCTTGCAGCATTATACTCCCCCTTCCCTGGTAATAGGTAAGAAGAAGGGAGGGGGAGACATTAAGATAGATTTTAACATCTCACCCAGCTACACACAGCACAGACCCTTTTCATCCGTCACACACAAACACACACACAGCCCTTCCCCCACACACTGCCCCCTCATGCACGCACTGCACCCTTCACACACACTCACACACACACTACACCCATCACACACAAACACACAGCACTTCGCAGACACACATAGAAAAAAAAGTAGAATAGAAAATAGAAAGAAAAAAAAAGAGAAATTTAAGTACATATTTAAAAAAAATTTATTAAAAAAAATAATCGCATTTGCGCTCTAAAATTAGTTACTGCGGCACTGGTGAGCGGTAAGGAAAGATTACCATCAACAAAGATACAAAAGTGGGCAGTAGGTATTAAAGGTTCACTACACCTGACTTAGTTTTTCAAGGGGAAATCAGTGATGCACAATATTGAGCGCATAATGTGTTACTGCAGTCAGGCCCGCCATCAGGGGGTGACACTTTCTTTCCCCGGGCCCCACTTTCTTTCTCTGCACACATAGATAGCGAATATCGCTATGTGTGCAGCCGCGGGCCCCCGGCTCCCTGTTACCGCAGGGAGGGCCCAGCACACAGCTTCTACTCTCTTCTAATTACTCTTGCGAGACCGGTAACCATGACAACGCTCCGCGGGTCTCGCAAGAGTTATTAGAAGAGAGGAGAAGATAAGAGTAAAGGCAGTGTGCTGGCCCCCCCCATGCCACCGGACCACCAGGGATCATGGAATCTCCCCCCTCCCTGGACACAGGTAAGAAGCAGGGAGGGGGGAGAGACATTTAATTAATTTTAATATACACTTGCACAACACACACACTGCATACACGAACACAACACACACACTACATACACTAATACAACACACACACTACACACACTAACACAACACACACACTGCATACACTAACACAACACACACATACTGCATACACTAACACAACACACACACTGCATACACTAACACAACACACACTCTGCATACACTATCACAACACACACACTGCATACACTAACACAACACACACTCTGCATACACTAACACAACACACACACACTGTATACACTAACACAACACACACTCTGCATACACTAATGCAACACACACTGCATACACTAATACAACACACACACTGCATACACTAATACACTAATACAATACACACACTGCACACACTAACACACTCTCTGCATTCACTACACATTAACACTATGTATTCACTACACTAACACACACTCTGCATCCGCTACACACTAACACACTCTCTGCATTCACTACACTAACACACACTCTGCATCCGCCACACACAAACACACTCTCTGCATTCACTACACATTACCACTATGTATTCACTACACTAACACACACTCTGCATCCGCTACACACTAACACACTCTCTGCATTCACTACCCTAACACACACTCTGCATTCGCTACACATTTACACACGCTCTGCATTCACTGCACTAACACACACTACATTCATTACACTGACACACTCTGCATTCACTACACACTAACACACACTCTGCATTCACTAAACTATGCACACACTCTGGATTCACTATACTGACACACACTCTGCATTCACTACACTAACATACACTCTGCATTAACTGTACACACAGCATCCACTACACAAACATCCTGTATTCACAGTACACACACTACATCCACCACAAATTGAAACACTCTGCATTCACTATACACAGACACTGTGTCTAATACACACACTACATCCACTACAGACACTGCATCCCCTAAACACATTTCATCTAGTACATACAAACACTACATCCACTACACAAACACACACTACATCACTGTACACACACTACATCCACTACTCAAAAACACTCTGCGTTCACTATACACACTGCATCCGCTACACAAACACACACTCTGCATTCACTGCACAAGCAGTATCCAATACACACAAACACTACATCCATTACATACATTCTAATTCACTTCCACTATACACACCACATTCAGTCCTGCATCATTGTCAGCGGACTAGGTAGGGCGTGGGCGGGCCCGGGATGGAAGCCTTGTGCTTTGTCAGGGGCCCCAAAATTTCTGATGGCAGCCCTGCTGCTAGTGCAACTTGTACTGCATCAGTGAAACAGTGCCATGGGAATTGAGCAACAATTGAGCAACAATATCTCTGAACTAGATGACAGCTGCAGCTCATAAAACCAGGTGTCTGTTGCAGCATAACCAGCTTTTTCGTCTGTATCTCAGATGCAGCTCTCAGCAAGTATGCAATCTGCTTTTTCCTTATTTGGAGTGCTCTCCCCATATAAGCTGGAAATTCTTGGAAACTGACCTAGGAAATTCAAATTGTAAGCCAAAGTAGCTGAATACATATATTTCCAAATCAGCTATATTTCTAGCTTTGGCATTTAGGCGTATTAAAAGAAATTTAACAGAAAAGGCTGATATGCATAGGACTGCAATCTTTTTATAAGGAAAATATCAGACAGGGTGCATCAAATCTTACATTTTGTTAAGTATGGTGTAATCGGTCTGTAACAAAAGGTCCCCCAAAAAATCTAACTTAATCCAAAAATGAAAAAAAAGAATTAACATCATGTGAATTTAACTATACAAAATATTTTGACTTCATATCTATATTTCCATCCATCTGCCTGTCTATCTTACTGTCTACCTGTCTGTCAAGTTAACACATTTTTACTGTGCTTCAATTTAGATATTACAAGATCTCCGTGATACTCATGTGCTTCACCATTCCTACAATCGTTCCTTGGTACTTCTGGGGAGAAAGTCTATGGAACTCCTATTTCCTGGCATCTATTCTTCGATACACAATATCCTTAAATGTGTCCTGGCTTGTCAACAGTGCAGCTCACATGTACGGCAACAGACCTTATGACAAAAGTATTAGCCCCAGAGAAAACAAGTTTGTAACTTTTGGAGCTATTGGTGAGTACAAACCCGAGATGCAGTTGTGACCCTGATGATATGTAAGAATCCGATTTATAATACATGCATCCCAGGTACATTGTCTCTTTAATGTTTGTGAATATTGTCTTATTCATGTTCGTGTTAAAAATACTGTAAATGTGCCAGAAAGAAACTATCTACAAAACTATTTTGTAACCATTATAAACATTTAGTACATTTAAACATTTCAAACTAGAACCTTTTGATAATTTTGAGTTTACTGACTCTGCGGTGCTGAAAACCATACTGGCAGGAAGTAATATTTAGTTTTTTCCAACTTACCTAGTTATATAGAATATTAACAAATAAATAAAATGGCAAAATGTTTACGACTCATTGATCTAACATCGAACCAGCTACGTAAATAGTGCTACTAAACAGAAAGTGCTTTAAAGAAAAACTCACAAATATTCTTTTTAACTTTTTTTAATTTGTAAGCTGCACAAATGTGTATAGTGACCATAGTGATACTTTCTTGATGCCCCAGATAGATTCTAAGAACCGACAAATGCTTAGTGTTTCAGGGTTAATTATTAAGGGGAGAATTTGAATGGAATTAATTATTAGGATTTCTTAATAGCAAAAATGTTGTATTTAAATAGATATTCAAAAATGGCTGCTGACAATGTGCATTCATTTACGACCAGGGTCTACCCAATTTGACAAGGCTATATTCAGCAGTTTGGTCATGACAATAAGTTCACAATGCTCTAAAGACCTCCAAAATCACCCGATCTCAATCTAACAGAGCTCATTTGAATGTGGTGGGATGGGCCATGTATATAATGTTATGTCAAGAAGGATGGTGTTATTTCCAGCACCTTGTTGAATAATGGTTTGCAGAATTTAGGCTGTTCTGGTGGCAAAGCAGTCTTACCCACTGCTGGAGTGTACCTAGTAAATTGGCCACTGAGTGAAATTTGATATCCCCACCTCTCTATACATTGGCTTACGCCTAAGGCTTAGCTGCCAATGCTAGAGCAACTCCACAGTAATGCTGGGAGGAAGTGATATATATGATATCATATACTCCAGCACTACTGTCTGTGAAGTAGCTTTTCAGATTCCCATCTAATAAAGGTTGCTCTGTGTTGCCACTGGCCAAGGTGGTCCTGTTAGGGGAGATATATCTACCCAGCTGGATCAAAAAGCACTACAGGGCTTTATGTAGCACTTCCTTCTATACCAGCACCTGAGCTGTGCTCCCGGACAATTTAAGAATAAGATGACAACATGAAACACTATGTTTTAGTGTTTTGTTTCATCCTTTTATTCCTGTAACTATAATTGTTTCCTATATTGATTCCCTGTCCTATTTAACTTTAAATTTAACAATTATTTCTAATTGGTTGATTGTAAGCTCAAGTGAAACCCCACACAAACTTGCTGTATTGCTATTGGCACGATATACTATATTAGTACAGAAAGTTGTTGGTGGAAGATGTTGCCAATAATATTTTATTTGGAGAAATTCTCCATTTCAGCTAGTGTCAAAACTTGGCTATTTTAGAAAGAAACAAGTCTCTTTTAACATCCACTCTGTTGGAGTCCCCCAAAGCATTGTCCTTGGTCTCCTTCTATTTTCTCTTTATACTGCCTCTCTTGGCAAACTTATTGTCTCATTTGGATTCCACTACCACCTGTATGCTGATGACACCCGGCTTTATCTCTCCTCCCCGGACCTCACCCCTGCCGTCCTGCAACGTGTCACTGCTTCCCTTTCCTCCATCTCTGACTTGATGTCCTCCTGCTTTCTAAATCTAAATCTCTCTAAAACTGAACTCCTTGTCTTTCCTTCTCCTAATACTGATCCTCTTCTTTTGCTCTCCCTTCAAGTCAGTGGTATCCGCATAAGTCCATCCTGGCAAGCGCACTGTCTTGGTGTCATATTTGATTCTAGCCTCACCTTTGAGCCTCACAACCAGCATGTTACCAAATCCTGTAGATTTGATCTTAAAAACATAGCCCGCATCTGCCCCTTTCTTATGCAACCAAGAAGCTTGTCCAATGCTTTAGTAATTTCCCACATGGATTGTTGTAAACCTCTCCTAATTGGTCTTCCCAAAAACCGCATTGCCCCACTACAGTCTGTAATGAATGCTGCCGCAAGACTGATTTTCCACTCTAGTCAGTCCTCTCACACCTCACCCTTTTGTCAGTCCTTACATTGGCTTCCTGCATCCTATAGGAGTCAATTCAAAATGCTAACCCATACCGATAAAGCATTGAACAATTCTAGCCCCTCTTATACCTCTTTACAGATAGGTTTGCCCCTTCTCGGTCCCTCCGCTCTGCCCGTGACCTTCTCCTGTCCGTTGTTCGCACCCATACGGCCAACTCACACTTGCAGGACTTCTCGCAGATGGCTCCCTTCCTATAGAACAGCCTGCCTACCACCTTCAGACTCTCCCATAGTCTTCAATCGTTTAAGAAGTGCCTTAAAATCCATCTCTTTAGGAAAGCTTATGGCCTCCCAGAGTCACCTCTACCTTACATACCTGTCTCTTGCTTTATCCTAAAGGGCAGCACTCTACTCTCTCCTTCAGCTCTGCTTCTCTGCCACCTATTTTGATTGCTTTTTCCTGTCCACCTCACCTCCTATAGACTAAGCTTGTTTGAGCAGGGCTCTCTTCAACCTGTTGTTCCTGTAAGTTTTCTTGTAATTATCCTATTTTTAGTTAAATCCCCACTCTTATAATATTGTAAAGCGCTACGGAATCTGTTGGTGCTATATTAATGCCAATAATAATAATAATAATAATAATAATAATCAGTTTTGCAATTCATATTACATTTGCTAAAATTTACTTAATAAACCAGTTTGTAGACAGAGGAACATACGGTGGAATATTTAACTTGACCATGTTTAACAGGACTACGGCTAACGAAGGGTTGTTATTCCTCTATCCAATACTGTTTCATGGAAAGAAAAATAAATACAACTTTTAACCCAAATTTACAGAGTTATTCACTAAAGTGAGAATTTCTCACTTGAATTGATAGTGAATTTCCAATTTAAGGCCAAATTAGCAATACTAAAAACAGAATTGACTTGGAGAATGTTTCCTATTTGGCTGTTTTTGCCTAAATTTGAAAATTCACTTTGAATTCACCTGGGATTCCTGGCAAACCTCTTTTTAGTAAATAGCTCTGTAAGATGATTTAGTGGGTGACATTGCACTGGGAGAGTACCATTATCTCCAGTGGTGTATCCTGGTTTTGTGCTTCCCTAGGCTGGGCGGCATCACTCTGCGGCCGCCCCCCCGACCGACCACATTGTTAGTTAGCTAACAAGCCATTTGCCCTGGGCATTTGGGGGCGTCTTTTTTTGTTTGCCTTGTTTGCCTCGCGGCTAATACGTCCCTGATTATCTCCACAGTCAGCTGCAATTCAAGTGTAAAACTAAATAGAATAAAACTAAAAGAATGTTCTAACTAATTCTTGCAGGTTGCCAGGTAAATATTATCTATTGATGGCATTCTACTCTGTTACAGTTGCTTTCAAGAGTGATGAAAATACAATTGCCAACTTTTGATGGCAAATGCATTGGTACCATAAAACCACATTCATGATGTGATGTGTCAGTTCACATTATTGATGTCATTGTCCATACATTAAGGCTTTACTTATACTTTACAACAAATTAATGTGATTAGAACATTGTTTGAGCGCCCACAAAGTAATACATTAGAATAAAACAACGATTTCACAAATAACACATTAAGTAATATAAAAAAAAATTCAAAAATATATTTTAGTCTATTTATAATAATACTAATAGTATATTCTAATAGACTCTATTAATTTATATGACCGGCCATAACAAAATCTGTCTGTTTTAGTATCAAATTGTGATGGAGTGTTTCATTTTTTTTTTAGGTGAAGGATTTCACAATTACCATCACACCTTCCCATTTGATTATTCAGCCAGTGAGTTTGGTATCAAATTGAATCCAACCACATGCTTCATCGACTTGATGTGCGTTCTAGGACTGGCGAGAGACTGTAAAACAGCTACAAAACAGATGATCTTGGCTCGCAAATCACAAACCGGTGATGCAAGTTCTTGAGGACATTGAATAAATTATTCACATGCATTTCGAATTCTTCTCGCTAAACTTACAGTACTTATTTCAACCATTACAAAATGTTTATTGCTCTTTTTTTCTTACTTATGCCTTGGTTGATAAATGTATGATAGCACTCTGTTACAGCTAGTGATTATTGCTCTAAAATTGAAAGATAGATTTGTAACTAATGACAAAAGCAACAATTCTGTAATTGAAGTAGAAATGCTTTAGATGTGGCTACATATATTTTCTGCTATTTTTGGATTATTTTTTCCTAAAAAACTACTAGAGTAAATACCATTGATCTCTTTAGAGTAAATCCAGAGAGTTACCAGCTATAGACATCATACATGTGGAATGGAATCGGCAGCTGGAGAGCACGCAAACATAGAAAAAACACCCTTCAGAATTGTGGATATGGGTACAAACTTAAGACATTACAACAGAACATGGAATGGACAACATTTGTTTGTGGGTTTAGTTTTAATGGCATGCCAATAAAAGCAGTGAGATGTGACACTATTTGTGACATTCATAACACGCTGGTTGTCATGGATAGTGATGGAATCTTGTAAAACAAAGTCTGCATCTCTTAGGTACAAGCAGTTCTCTGTGAATGCTCTTTCATGCCTTGCCAGTCATATTTATAGAGAGATATTTGATGTAACACCTTGGAACTCCAGCAGTGTCCATCTGTCAAACCCATATATTGCATGCAACCAACTATGACCACACTGTGATCTGTGAGTTTTGTGTTTGAACTGAAAAACGATTTATTTGTATATATATTTATATGTACATTATTTTGTATTTTGTCTCGTAGGCCAAACGTTGGCGACACTCCCTTGCATGTTGGGAGCTAAATTAAGGCCTGCATTAAAATGCGGCTGGGCACATCTATAAACCTGATATCAGACCAAGACAGGGTTAATGTAGATATGTTAAAGCAGAAAAGACTTTGAGGCAAATAGCAAATGCAAAAGGCATATGAAGTGAATTAGTCCCACATTAAAAGGGCTTTAAAGCCGTTGCAGCGGCATAGAACGCCATAACGGCTTTCTGCCCCTGGAGGTCCGGCGGACTTACCTCCGCCGCAATCCTCTTCTGGAGGGCTGCGGAAAATGAGGCCCTCGGGTGCCATGTGATCGCTCTCAAAGAGCAATCACATGGCCTCCTATAGCTGGCTGTGGATCTGCCAGCAGGGGGACTGCTTGAGCTCTCAGACAGTCTAATAAAATAATGTTGTGTTTAGTGAAGTCTCCCGAGAATAACAGTACCCCCCATGTACAGGTTTTATGGTGTTTTGGAAAGTTAGAGAGTCACATATAAGGCTTGCATTTCATTTTTTTACATTGGAATTTGCCAGATTGGTTATGTTGCCTTTGAGAGCGTATGGTAGCCCAGGAATGAGAATTACCCCCATGATGGCATACCATTTGCAAAAGTAGACAACCCAAAGTATTGCAAATGGGGTATGTCAAGCCTTTCTTAGTAGCCACTTAGTCACAAACACTGGCCAAATATTAGTTTTTTGCTTTTTTCACACAAAAACAAATATGAATGCTAACTTTGGCCAGTGTTTGTGACTAAGTGGCTACTAAAAAGGACTAAACATACCCCACTTTCAATACCTTGGGTTGTCTACTTTTTCAAATGGTATGCCATCATGGGGGTAATTCTCATTCCTGGGCTACCACACCGTCTCAAAGGTAACATTACTAATCTGGCAAATTTAAAAAAATACACAGTTCAGGAGAACAAGTACCTGCTTGATTTCTAAGTTATCGTTCCCCTCTTAAAAAGGACACTCCATGGTGAATCTGTCACTAGTTTTATTTTACGCACTAAAATATATGAAAAAGTTAAATATAATAAAATGTTTCCTATGAAGGCTCAATGTTTTCAGCAAAGGAGGAAGTATTTCCCAAGTCAATTAATTAATCTCATAAAGGCAGACAGTTGGCTGTTAGAGTAGGACCTGCCAAGAATGGGGTACATTGACGTTGTGGCAGGCTTATGCAATGTATGATCATATAATGTAACTAAACCCCCATTATTTTTTTACCTTGGTGAGGTGTTTTTAAATAAAACTGTTACATTCTGTGAAACTTGAAATTGCTGTTTAGTGAATAAGCGTGTGCACTGGATCTTGTATGTTGTATAAATTGGCCCCAGCAGCACCTTATAATGTATGCATGTTCAGGTAAGTGCAGCCTCATTTATATTTGGGAGTCCAGGCCAAGAGTCATAATGGGCACTCTGACTGGTCTGCAGCCATGAGGGCCATATTTAGCAATCTGCATATAGATTTGAGAGTCAGAACTGGACCACTGACCCTTACACTACTCTAGTACTTAAGCATGAATCACTACACTACCCAAAAACTCTGACTAAACATTAACCCCCACATTAACCCCTACATTACACTAACACAGATACTAACAATAACTCCAACCTAAAAATATGTTAAATAAAAGACTTCTAATATATATATATATATATATATATATATTTTTTTTTATTTTTTTTTGTTAGGTGCTCATGATAGTACAGAGTAAAATACCATAATTAAATGTAGGATAGTAAAAAGGGCAAGTTGGTTGTGGTGTGCCGGAACCGACGATGAGGTAGGCCTGTGAAATAAGAGGGACTACCCAGGAAAAAGAAATAGAAAGGAAATAAATGTTATAATGTGGTGTGGTGGGAGGGTCATTCAATGCTGACCTCGGTAAGGAGTAAGGTAAGGGGTGTGCCTTAAGTAGTCTAGGAGTGGATACCAAGCACCTCCCACAAACCCAGGCAAAATTGCCTTAATACTTGTGTTAGGTGCTCATGATAGTACAGAGTAAAATACCATAATTAAATGTAGGATAGTAAAAAGGGCAAGTCGGTTGTGGTGTGCCGGAACCGACGATGAGGTAGGCCTGAGAAAGAAGAGGGCAAAAATTAAGTAATCAAATTTATTACAGACAACCAATACAGATACATATATCAACCAGACATGTTTTTGAAAGCATTCCTTAATTCTTGTACTGGGTTCGGTATGTATCGTGAGTAAGCGGATGACTTCCAGCTCCCCAGTGTTTTTATAACATGAACTGGAATGTTGACACTGGAGGCTGTGGACGCTGCTCCTATGCGGAAGGAGTGCCCTGAGTAGTTAGCTGCTTTGAGGCCCAGTTGAGTGAGCAAAGACCTGACGTAGGTCATGAAGGTTGTAGTGGTGAGTACCGAACTTTGTAATAGTAGTAATGGTTGTGATGGTATTGAATTATGATGCTGTAGGTATGCATCCAGAACCTTGACAGGGCACCACTTGTTGTGTGTGGGGTAGTATGGAATGTTTACTGGTATGTGTTGGCTGGTTTTGGAGTGAGGTAGCGTTAGGATGTAATGATCCATGTGTTTTGTTAAGTGGGAATAGAGGAGAATAGGAGCAGATTGTGTTATGTTGGTTGTAGTAAACTCTCTAGGTCTTAGGAATCCATAGAAAGCTATGTATATTGCTGCTTTGATGACAGAATTTGTATTTGTGTCAAAAGGTTTTAAATCAAGCAGGTTAGATAATGCCTTGAAAATATGGTTATCTCTGGGTAGCCTCTGTCATGTACGTGTGGGTTCAGATTTCTGAATGCCTCTGAGTATGGTCTTGATCTGGTGAGAGGCCATGAAACTAGTGTTGGTAGGTTGTAAGATTAGCATATGGTGTTGAATGCTTGTGAGATAAAGTTTGATGGTGTTATATGACATTTTAAGTTTAAGGTGGCAAAAAGAAGCAAAACCCCAAAAAGATGTCATAACAAATGGTTGCATGGTGTTATGTTCCAAAAGGAATCTTTTGAATAGTGTAAAAGCCCTGTCGTATGTTTTGTGTGTATTTTTTGACAATGCCAATTGGGACAGTGTACTGCTATGATGCATGATGATGTCTAGTCCAGTATTAGTTGTTGAAATATTGGAGTGGTAGTGGCTGTGAACGCAGCTGACGGGAGTGCTTGATGAAATGCCTGAAATTTAAAACGAGACAAACTGTCAGCAGCTGTGTTACATATTCCTGGAACATGGAAACAATATAGAAAGAAATTATGACAAGCTGCCAACCACGTGTGTTTCCTCAGAAATCTCATGATCGTAAGGGATTTGGAGCAACCTTTGTGACAGGTTGCCTGGTTGTCTGAGTAACAACGAACTGATATATTTGCCCATAAATGACCCCATGCTACGGCAGCCACCACGATGGGATAGATCTCAAAGAGAGCTGAGGTAGTGGAAAAACCTTCCAAATCCTGAACTGCTGTAGGCCAGCTGCCCCAAAGCCATTCGTTCCCAAAAATTGCTGCAAAACCTGTGGTAGATGCTGCATCTGACCAAATAGTAAGTGATGAGTCAGTCAATTTAGGGAGGAACATACTTTTACCATTCCAAGTGGTTAAAAATCCCTTCCACATGCGTAGGTCTGCCGTAGCTTGGTTATCTAAGGACAACCTGTGTGTGTCGTGTAGGAAGCGTGGAAAAAGATACAAGAGTCGTGATATGAAGGAGCGGCCTTGAGGTATGATACGCATGGCAAAATTTAGTGACCCCAGCAGGGACTGTAGCTCTTTGCGGTTGCAGGTACCGAGCTGAAGGTAGCGGTTGATGTAGGTAAGAATGTTCTCTATCTTGTCGTGTGGTAGGCTTGCTTGCATTGTGGTTGAGTCTAATTGAATACCCAAGAAAGTGATAATCGTGTCTGGCCCCTCCGTTTTCTTAGGGGAGATTGGTACACCTAGTTGCTTGAATAGCTTGGTGGTAGCTTTGAGGCTACTAGGAGGGGAAGTATTTTCCTCGACCAATAAGAAGTCGTCCAGGTAATGTAATACCGTAGGGCATCTGGCTATGTTCAATAGTAACCAGCACAATGCTTCGGCAAATGTGTCGAAAATAGCTGGGCTACTTTTGGACCCAAAAGTTAAACGGAAGAAGAAATAGTAGTGTCCGGCCCACTTGATTCCATGCAGGTGCCACAGTGTGGGGTGGATTGGTAGCAATTTAAAGGCATTCGTAATATCGTTCTTACTAAGCCAGGCTCCGAACCCTGCTTGTATGATCGCTGTAATGGCGTGATCTGTGGTGGTGTATTGCAGGGAGAATTCCTCGGAGGGTATGAGGGAATTAAGACTGGGGTTGGCCGATGAGTGTGGTGCTGACAAGTCAATGATGAGTCTCTGTTTAAGGGAAGATTTCCCTGTGACAATACCAATGGGGTTAGTACGCCATTCTTTGAATGGAGGAGCTTTGAAAGGCCCCAATAACGAAACCCACAGCAACTTCTTGGGCTATGAGAGTGTCAACAGCTGTGGGATTATGTTGTGCGGATTGTAGATTAGGGCATTCCAGAGTCCCGGATGGTAAGTGTAGAATACCCTTTTGGAAGCCTGCTGTTAAACCAGAGATAAGAAAGTCCACCACGTTTTTAGACGGGTGATGTGACATAAATGCAGTAAATACCGGCATATTAATGGGCGTGAGGTAAGGCTTAGAATACATTTTATTTGGACACATGGTTTTTGCATGTGCCCTAAAACATTTTAAACAGATATGCAATAATCTGCAACCGCTATAATTACTGGACCCAGCATTGAAATTGTTACATATCTGGGACTTGCCCAGAAACTTGATTGGGCGTCCCAGTTTGTCTCTTGTCAATTTCTCTGGACCTGCAAAGTGTCTGAAAAATATGACGGTATCAATCCTTCCCCAGTTGGATCTTGTTCCATACTGGGAGAACGCTCCAGACACTTTTGCAGAAAAAGACTTATGGTAGTCATAAAAGGCTGAACCACCATATTTGTTGCCCAGGTCTACCAGCTTGTGCATATAAAGGTCAAACTCCTCTCTTCTATTGGGATAGACCGCACAGATGACATCCCGGTAAATACCAAAGGCCAGTACAAACTTTAGGCGGGCGTCCCTAGATCTGACAACAACAGACACATCATCATAAGCATAAGTCTTATTTTCCACAATATCCTGGGAGGCAATCAGCAGGGAAGCTAGGTTGACGTCTTTACCTTCCAGGATATCTCTTTTTATGTGCTCAAGGATCAAATGAGCAGGGCTAACTTCCTGGTCATCCAAGGTGATGGCTGGAGGAACCAATAGCAAGTCGGCTGGTGCTTGTGAAGCAGCAGCGGGTGGTCCTGCTAGAGTAAGGGCCGTGGTGACCGACTCAAGTTTCTCCAACCTGGAGTTGACCTTGCTCATGGACGCCATGAGTGAAGATAACATGGAATGTATGTCTCCTGGGTTGGACTGGCTAAGTCCTTCCCCGGGATACATTTTGTTTGTAGAGGTACGTAGCAGTTTGAAAAGTTCTGCTTTCCTTGCTGTAGCGGGGTAGGGGATTTGCGGTCTCCTTAATTCGGTAGTTATACGAGGGATCGTCCAGGATCTGATCGATGCTGGACTATTTACCTCTCCTCCTTGTGTAGGAGTGATAGCTCTAGCCGGAGTGCTAGGCAGGGAGAAATCCTCTACCCCTTCCTGAGACATACTATAACCAAAACAATTAATTAGTGTATGGAAAACCACCAAAATCGTACACTTGTTTGGTGACAGGTGAGGCCCTACTAGTTGGCAAGTGGCTTGAGAGGCTCTATCTATGCGTTGGTGCGAGGGGATTTGAGGCCACCCGTCGTAGTGGCAGGAATTTTAGGCCTCTCGGTGACTGTAACATAGAAAAACAGGGAAAGGGAGTGACAGGTGAGGCCCTCTCTATGCAACATGCAAGGCGGCTAGCTAACGCGTGGTGCGATGGTTTTTTTGCCTCTGAAACGTTGAGGGGTGGTGTTGGCCTCGCGGGACCACTAACTGATGGCAATGCCAAGAAGGGGTAAATACCTATTGGGAAGCCTATAACCCTATTGCCAGTACTCTAACCTAGGGGGGGAGAAATGAAATGAATGGCAGAATACCATATGAGCAGGTGTACGTACCTGGTAGTATGAATATCTCACAGGAAAACCGTGTGGTGAAATATCTATTTAAACCTGGACAGCCTGAAAATGGGTAAAAGAGAGTAGTATAGTGAGTGTGGACTGTGTGGGAATGAAGTAGACTGTGTAGCCCATACCAGTGATGTTTTTTAAGGCTTGATTGGCGTATTTCTTGGTAAATGAAGTGTAGTGATATACCATGAGAGTATAAATGTGTTACCAAGACAAAGTGATGCTGTGTCTTTAATGCACAGTTCTGTATAAAACAGTGGGGAATGTATGATGGTGTCAAGTAGAAAATAACATGGGTGAGGGAGGCCGTGGCCTATATTTAAACAGCTTAATGTATGATATGTAATAGAATAACAAAAAAGGGGCAGGGATACAAAAAATGCCTTAAAGTGATGTAAAGTTATATATATGATATACCTGTATTGAAAATGACGTATGATTGGTTGGATCAGTACGTGATTCAACCCGCGAATTTATTGCTTGTAAAAGGAAACTGTATCCTTATGCATGTGTCGTAGTTATAACACAGAAATGAGGTCTGTAATGTAAGCTGAGTCCATTTGAATGAATGGATAAGTATGGCAGACCCCTGAAAGCGTGGGAGTCAAAATGATCCATACAGATAAGTGAGCTTGGTTTTTTATGGACATAATACAATACTGATACCTTTAAACAGTAATGGAAATAATCTGTCTATTTAACCAAGCAATTCGTTACCCGAATGGTATATACATGAAATGGTGAATGTAATCCACGAAAGGATTATGTGTAATACATAGAAATAAAACTGAAACCCAATGTGAGGGAAAACAGAAGTTGGAACGAATAGTTTAAACATATGAATTTTATGCGAACTGCAAGCGTGTTTAAGCGTATCATGAAAATGTGCTGAACGGCAAAACAACCAAAATGATAAACTGTTTCACTGTAACAAGGAATAGTATATGCAAAATGACCACTTATACGAATATACTGATTAGCCGAATGACCGTACAAAAGGAAAACCGTGAACGGCTAGTACAAATTTGTGACATAACAGGGAAAAACCGTAAAGCAAGGATCCGTGCTGTACCGTACGCCGTGGGAACCGATCCTGGCGTGACAGGTAGGTCTAACTTACGGTTTAGGAGTCCCTGGGACGTGATCTACGACAATGACCGGGGTCAGAAGAAGCTGGACGGGCAGAAAAGGCCAGAAACAGGATTCTGGGACACAGCTTGCCAGGGAAAAACCTTGTGGATACTGAAAAACCAAGATGGCGTCTGAGAGAACCCGGAAGTGGATGCTCATTCAACGCTGACTTCGAACGGTAAGGATCAAGGTAAGGGGTGTGCCTTAAGTAGGCTAGGAGTGGATACCAAGCACCTCCCACAAATCCAGGCAAAATTGCCTTAATACATATAATATTCTGCTATAGAGTTTTTTAAATAAGTGCAACCTGGTATGCAATGCTCCAATTGCTCTTATAGAAATATAGAAAGTGATGGAAGCTAAAAGTCATATGACAAATCAGTTCTGTCCCATTTGTATACAAATCCTTTAATGTTGATGAGAGGTACTTGTACTTGATGAATCTCAGTTTTCAAACTAAAATTAAAATGACCTTAAGGAATCAAAACATTACAAGGTCACTTACAGTGGGCGGTAGTTCTAATGAATTGTAAATAAATTCTAAAGCGCTACGTAATTTGTTGGCGCTCTATAAATAAAACTATAATAATAATAATATAATAATAAAGACTTGTTGAAACTCTAAAGGGCAATGGACTTAGTCTTTTATTATAAATGTGTGTATAGTCACATGGGTTTTCAATCTGGACAAATCTTATCAACAGGAATGCAGTGGGTTTGTCACAAGATTTCATACATTTTTCCATTTATCTTTTTCTATAAAAATATATTTTCTGTTGTTACCACTAAACATCTTTTCATCCAACTTCAGATAATGTCCTCTTTTTCTGCATACCATATTTTATAAAACCCATTAAAGGAACACTATAGCGTTAGGAATACAAAACTGTATTCCTAACACCATAGTGTCCCTCTGCACTATGGTTATTTTCACCCCCAACCCATGTCAAGAAAAGGTTAAAAATATATTTAAACACTTACCTCTTTCCTCCTTCGATGTAGGCAATGAGAGGGGGGACCTAATAAGTATGCAAATTAATGCATTACTATGGGGGATTTGAATATGCTGGATGTCCTCATGCAGAGTGTGGGGATGTCCAGCATCATTTCACAGAGTTAAACTCCGTGAAATTAAGTGTCTCTATTGGCTGTCTGGTAGTCAGCCACTAGAGGCAGTGTTAACCCTGCAATGTAAACACTGCAGTTTCTCTGAAATGCGTGAAGTGTATATAGTGTCCCTTTAATTTCTTGCTAAATATTTTCATCTCCAAGCCATAATTAAGTTTTTCTTTCTCTCTTGATATGCATTAGTAGGCAGATCTGTACTATTTTAGTTGTCTTTATTAAATTCTATACCCTTTTTAACCTTCTGAATATAAATAAAACATGCAGGGCAATGCAGTTCAGAAAACTTTATCAAGCTGCGAATCCAACTTACAATACAATCCAACTTACAATACAATCATATTTCATTGTTTGCATCTTATCAAGAAATTTGAAATTGTAATCTCAAGGTTTCTTCTTTCTCCATCAAACTCAGTCAATCCAAGCTTCTCATTTGGCAACTAAAATGTTATTACTATAAAATCAAATTCCAGGTATGTCTTCATTACTAAAATGCAGGTTGAGACACATTGTGATTGTGACATTTAATTTCCACACACTATACATTGTTCATTGCCAACTAATTATCTACTAGTTGAAGATTTCCTGATGTATTAATATTATTATTATTTATATATCGCCATCAAATTCCGTAGCGCTGTACAATGGGTGGACTAACATACATGTAATTGTAACCAGATAACTGGACGTACAGGAACATGTACATCCTGTATCCAAGCTATCGAGCAAAAAACATCTGTTGAAAAAAATGCTCAGAATTAACATATATTTCAGGGAATTTAAGAAACATTGGTTGTGGTAATGAAGATCATAGTAAAACATTTCCACTCAGTAAACTCTGAAGATCTTTGGGTCAATCTTCAATGAACTGTTGTTTTTTGCTGGAATGTGAGAACAATTACAAATCCTTTACTCCAAGGGCGGCCAGCAGCAAGTTGGGGGATTTTGTAGGAAGGCGGCTTGCTGGGTGGTTGTGGAGGCGGGTGGCTAGCTGCCCAAATAGGAGGGCGGTGAGGGAGCTGTGATGTCTCTGCTCTGCTTCTCCGTGCGCCGCTTAATGAGACTGTGGCCGGAATATGACTACATATTCCGGCCCCAGTCTCACTAAGCAGCGCGCCGGATGCGGGGGAGCAGAGCAGAGACGTCACAGCTCCCTCGCTGCCAGCAACAATACGCGCAGGTCAAGGGGACCTGTGCCATAAAAAAGAGTTTTGATTACTATAGAAAGTTTCCAGGGTTAGGTATGATTATGGTAAATGTAAAAAAGTCTTTCTTTTATGTTCTTCAGCTCTCGTTATAGATGGTACCTTTTGCTACTATTCACAGTAACCATTTTCCTTTTGTATTCTATTGAGATAATTTATTTTTAATACCTATTAGGTGTTCTTCGTTCCCACGTGAAGTCCTCCCTAAACTGCCTTTTGGCAGTCTGCACACATATCTCCTTAAGGTTATAGGTACTTCATCTTTTTATGATTTAATTACTGAATTATATCTCCACCTTTTTAATATTTTATTTTTAAATTGTCTCCTTGTTAAAGAGGATTAGTTTATAAATTTGTACTTAGGGTTGGCTATTTCTTCTGTAAATTAAATAAGGCAGTACAGTTTACAGTTGTATAAATCTACACTTTTTTTGGACAGGATATGTGCACATTATGTTATTTTGTACTTGGTAAGTACAAAATGTTCCAATAAACACAAATATTACGTACAGTTTTTTCCTTCTCCCCCTTTGATCAACAAACAACAATATTTCTTATCATTCTGAAGTACAGTCTCTCTGCTTAATAAATGTGATAGGAACTAAAATATATGCCAGAGATGAAACAGGTCTGCCATCACATATAAATGGAACAAAAATGGCTCCTCACAACAAAGAAATCATTCACATTCCAACTTAATGCTTTTTTTTTAAGAAGTTGGTTGTCAAGAGCTAAATGTACAGAAGCTTGTGTGTTTGTGATCATGCCTATTTAAACATCTCACATGTTGAAAATATGTTTATCACGCACGGTTGCTGACTATCTTGTAAACAACAATTTTCTGTTTGAGAAAAAAAAAATGATAGGCTTCACTTTGGCTAGTAAAGAAAAAAGAGGGATGGAACAGCGCTATCCAAACTGATCACAACGGCTAGTGCCTGAGGATCTATTTTTTTTTATAACAAATGTTTAAAACAATAGTATTCTAGCAGAGCTGATTGGGTTATAAAGTGTATGGACATTGGATAGAACATTTAAACATTTAAGTAGCAATCAATTTTCACCAATGATTTTTTACATACCCTGTTTTTATTTCATTCATACACTTTGCAACGTCTTATACCATATGAATATGTGGCATTTTCAGAATATAAAATAACAAAATCCAGTGTTTCGTTACTTATTATTTTTTTTAAGGAAGACCATTCACTAACGAGGCAACTGAGCAAAGATTTATAGACTGGTACAAATCTGTACAAATCTTTGAATACCAACAGGATTAATACATGCAAAAGCATAATATTCAGCAATATAATTTTTAATTTGTTAGGTAAAAGCTTCTTGATCCAAGGAGAGATCTGATTGCCATTCTGGGATCAAGAAGGATTTTTTTCCTAGTTTGTTGCAAAATTGGAAAGTGCTTCAAAGTGGGATTTTTGCTGCTTTTATCTCTTCCACAGCTAAACAAAGCACATGTACCTGGCCACCCACCTGATCTAAAAGAAAACATGATTCATCAGACCAGGCAACCTTCTTCCATTGCGCCATCGTCTAGAGCCATTATATTCCAGTTGCTAGAAACAAGAGTACATAGAGATTGGTATAGTTTCCCTATTATTCCAGGTATTAGTTCAATTACATTGAACGTTTGAACATCTCTACAACAAAGTGTCTACAACTGAACGCTGCAACTTTAAGGCCCATTCCCAAACATCTCGGCAACAAATCGTCTATAAGTGAACGCTGCAACTTTAAGGCCCATTCCCAAACATCTCTGCAACAAATCATCTACAACTGAACGCTGCAACTTTAAGACCCATTCCCAAATATCTCTGCAACAAAGCCTCTTGAATTGAACACTGCAACTTTAAGGCCCATTATTATATGTTCACTCTACAGGAACTCAAACTGAACCTTCAGTGGTGGTTGGCAGATCCCAACCTAAAGCTAGGGTTTTATCTAGAGCCGTGGCTTCTAACCCTTTTCACTTATGCACCCCTTGGCAGCCCATTTCCATAAATTGTAAGCCCATATTAGCAAAATGTTTTAAATTAATATAGTTTTATAATATATTTTTCGCTGCCCTTGGCTCCTTCTGCTTCTCATCTGCCCCAGACTCTCCCTGCTCCTCCTTTGCCCCAATCTCCGTTTGCTTCTCCAGGCTCCTCCTTCTATTCCTCTGCCCCAGCTATATTAGTATACACAGTGCAGAAACACAGATACACATAGAGATACACAAAAACATATACACATACTGACATACTTATACACATGCTATACAGGCACAAATACACAGACACAGATACAAATACTGACACACATGCTAAAACACAGATACAAACACTAACACACTTCTAAATACACAAATACACAGAGTGACACACATGCAGATACATAGACACAGATATACACTGACAAATGTGCTAATGCACAGATACAAACAATGATACACATACAAATACAAGCGCTAACACATGCAGACACCTAAACATACAGAAACAAACACCGCCTCACATATAGATACAGATACACAACTGACACACATATATATACACAAACACACACACAGAAACAAACACTGGTACACATCTAGATACACTGACACACATGCAGATGCACAGACACACAGATATACACGCTGACACACATACATATACCCAAACACACTGACACACATGCAGTTACACAGACACAGATACACACAATGACAAACATGCTGATGCACAGATGCAAACACTGACACACATACAGACATACAGATACGACACATGCAGATACACAGACACACAGAAACAAACACAGAGAGACATGCAGATACAGATACGCACACTGACACACATGTAGATACAGACACACAGATACAAACACTGCCACACAAGCAGATGCACAGACACATAGATACAAACACTGCCACACATGATGATGCACAGACAAACATATACAAACACTGCCACACATGCAAATGCACAGACACACAGATACACTGACACATGCAAAAACACAGAAGCAGATATTGACACATATTAAGATACACACTGCCACACATGAAGATACATAGATGCAGATACAAACACTGACACAAAGATACACAGATACACACACACTAAACCACATACAGATGCACAGACACACAGATACAATGACACACATACAAATACACACACAGACACACACACACACACACAGACATGCAGATACAGACACTGACACGCATAAACATACAAACACTACATACATACAGATACAGTCAAACACAAAGACACACATACAGATATATACACACAAAGGCACACATATTGGTAAAATTTTTAGCCAGTTGTAAGTTGTAACAAATTTCCATATTCATCAAGAGATTTCGATTCCAACTATTGTTTCAGAACTTTCCCCTGCAAGAGAGGTGAAGTGGAACACACTGGATATTAGTAGATGCTTTCAAAATTATTTGTTGTGAATCAAGACTTTCAGAAAATCCAGGAAGCTCAGAAAGTGTATTTTTCTTTCCATTTCCAAAGCTTATTCTTTTATAGGAAAAACAGCTCCAGTTAGGATTAAAGCCATCCCACAAGATCTGTGGTTACCACATGGGCCTCTGTGACAGAGGTGCCAGTAGAGAACATATGAAGGGCAGCTACAATGTCTTCTCCTTTAACCTTCATTAACCACTATAAGTTGGATGCTTCTAAAAGTTCCTCCTCTTCCTTTGGCAAAGTGTTCTTGGGGCAGTTGTGTCTAATTATTAAAGGATGTTTTGCGGGTTACTTGCATGTTGTCACTCCCTTCTTAGTTTTCTTGGTATTACCCATAAGGGATGCTGTCATGGTTAGCCAGGTAAGGAGAAAATAGTTTATACACTTACTCTAATCTTCTCGCTATTTCTCATAGCATCACACTCCCTTCATTGTGTCTTTTCTGGCTTTCAGACTTTTGTGACTGGGGAGGCTGGGAAGGAGGGAGCTTAATATGCAATGTTAATCAAATAATGAATTAATAAATTATTTAATTGCTCTTAAGATCCTGTCCTGACACCTGAGAGGCAATTAAAACCCATAAGTGATGCTGTCATGCGAAATAGCCAGGAAAAGAAAATAATGGTAGGTATAAAAACTAGTTTCTCCTATAAATATATACAGGACCATTTAAAACATCTACCTGGTAATATTTTCATTGATAGGAAAGTGTAAATATTTTTCATTTTTTCATTCAAGTGTAAAGAGTCTTATCAGTCAGTAGATTTCTTTAGAAAAGCAGTCTGACTGCTTGTTGTAATATGAAAGATACTGACTTTGTTGCTTGTTGATCCAAGGAGAAATCATATTATAGCTTTGGAGTAAAGTAGTTTTTTATACTTTTTTTTTTTTGTGGGATAACCAGGATTAATTTCAAAATGGATTTTTAAATAATTAAATAAATCAACAGCAGAAGCCAACAGTTGAAGTTGGTAGAATATTCACTAAAATGAATTCAACGCGATTTTTTAAAATTTAAGATCAATATAGCCGAACCAGAAAAAAATATCTAGGTCAGCTAAACTTTTAGTTTGGCTACTCTGGCCTTCAATTTGAAATTCACTTTAAATTCTCCCTTTAGTAAATAACCCTGTTAATCTTTTTCACCGTGTATAACTATAAAATTGTGTATCACAAATATAAGACTATTGCCTTTGTGAATAATTAAGAAGGAATTTCACGTATTTAGGACAAAATAACCACATTAGAAATATTCTCAAGATTATCTCTTTTTAGCTAACTCTTAGGTTTTAGTTATATTTACTCCCCTTTTATTTATATGTTGTTTGTTGTTTCTTTCTTTTGATATCTACTTAAAACATGCAAGAGTTTCATCAATGTTTCTTTCTTTCCTACGGCCATGGACTGGAGAGACTTTGTTTCATTTTCTACCTAAATACTCTTTCCACTGTTTCTCAGGATTTCTAATACATAATCCCCAATGTATTATTGTCAATTATTTTATATTCCAACTGTTGTTTTCTATATTTCTCTATAACTTTTTGATACCTTCTTCCAAAGTTTCTGTTTCATTTTATATATTGGTTATCTGATCTAGTTGACACTTTGTTTTACCGCTGTGTTAAATCCAAAGAACAGATATCTAAAACGTTATTCTTTTGCCCTATATATACTTTATCTTCTTGCCCAAAGACAGGATTTTTTATTTTTTTGTAATCACAAGCCCCGAGGGACTCTTTTTAGTTTGACATATTGTTCCTAGCACACAAATCTCGCTCTGTATTTTACTTTTTTCCCTCTGCTAACCTTTCAGGTTTATTGAACAGATTATTCCCAAGAGGGGATTTATAAACAATTCTTCTACTAGCAAATGCTCTAACATTTTATTTCCAAATATAGCTATCATTCTACAGTATTCCATACATACAAATCCAGTACGAATAGCAAAAATAGATTTTTTTTTTTCAAACTATCATTTAAACAAAATTATTTGAGGACAAAATCATAATAAGAATTGACAAATGTACATTTAAATGTAGAAATTCACAGCAGTTTTATTTTTTTCTAATACTAGTTGTCTAGACCAGAGAATAGGTAGGAAACTGAAGTGAGACAGGAGAGACATATATATGATGGGAGAGAAAAGGAGGTATAAAGGTCTGAAGAAGAACATGTTGGAATGCAGCACCGGGGGAATGATACAATTAAAAAGAAGGGCAAAATTTATTTATATGTTAAAATAGCTAGGAATTGGAAGATTGGTTACAGCTTCATAAAATATAGTAACATAATAATCTTGGTTGAAAAAACATTCAAGTCCATCAGGATTAAAGTTTCACACATCCGTGTCTGCAGTTGAACCAAAAGAATGCAAAATAAGCAAAAAAAAAAAAAAGTTTAAAGCCATTTCCAATTATGCCACAAACAGAGAAAATATTTCTTCTTGATTTCAAAATACCAATCAAGATCTTCGTGTATCAACATGCTGTAACCACTAACATGAACTCTAAAGATATCTAAAGAATGTTAAAATAAATTATTTAGTCAAATAATTCCACATCCTTATTTTTTTACCGCAAAGATCCCTTTCCTCTACTGTAGATACAATGTCATTTTTTCGAGTCTCAAAGGATAACTTCTTGCCCTTTCTGCAGTCTTCTTAATGAACAATTTGCCAGGCAGCTGTTTTGAGATTGTATAGGGCTATCCTACCACCTCTGAGAGGTAATTTTTCTCAAGTAAACAATTTCCATTTTCTAGCCTTTTTTTAAAAGCTAAAGTGTACAATTCCTCATATTAATCTTGCTCTTGCTCTTTTTCTAATTCATCAGTATCGAAAACTGGTAACCAAAACCGCACCACATATTCAATTTGTGATCGTATCATGGTTTTATAAAGGGGCAAAAAAAATGTTTCATCACATGAGTGCATATCCCTATTAACGCAAGAAAGTACTTTAATGGCCTTTTATGACAGCTGACTGGCAGTGCACATTGTTGTCCTTCTCGCTAACAGTTATCCCCAACTCAACCCTATTCAAGTTATACGTCACTTTAGGTTCATGATCCAAAAATGCATTGCTTTACTGTAACTGCATTGTTTCTCAAAATACTAATCTGCATTTTATTCTCATTTGTCAAGAGATGTCATATATAATGTGGATTATTTTTTTTGTAAATCTTATTTTTGTTGCGCTGAAGTGTCACAACAACAAAAGCAGGGATATTAGATAACACAATTATACATGTTGCATGGAGTCAGAGATGGTTCACAGAGCAGAATTATGCATAATTTCGGTAGATCTGCACAATTTTATAGTATAAAGATAGTATGCTAATAGGGATAATGTAACAGTATGGTAGTTAGTCGAGAGCTTAGTAGTCGAGCTAGGATATTACATGAGTAGAACCACAACGTGGAAGAGTGTAGTTAGGATAGAGTAACAGAAGAGGTTAGCCCCGGGACTATACTCTTAATTATAGCTGCACTGCACATTTCATAACAAGATACCAAGCTATTCAATAAGTGAAATCATCATAGAAAATAAACAGAAAAAGAAAAGGAAAAATACACAAATACACAGCCATGTTGGCAGGAATGATGGTATTTCTGTATAAGATTGGCCTTGGCATGGAAGTCCGGTATCAGCCTATTCCCCTGATTTGGGGTGTGTAAAGGCTGTCTGGGAGCTTTTCGTGGCAGGAGCTGAGCTGGAATCCCTCCAGCCCCAGGGTATGTAGAAGTCCAGCATTCCGGTGGTACGTCGCCGCCAGCGGCGATGGTTCTTTAGCCTGCGTGGTAGAGGCAGGGGAAATATATCTCAGGTGCCCTTCAGCCCAGGCAGCCCAATTCAGCAGATTCAGGTGCCTGGAGGGGGGATCTGCTCGCCTTCAGTTGCCCCCTGTTGTGCTCCTCCTCCCGGTTCAGACATAGTGTTACCTGCGCACAGACCTCCATTTTGCCCAGAAGCTTGCAAAGATCATGTCGACATTGAAGTAGTTGCTCAAATGCATCATGGAGGGTTATGGCAGTTTGTGTCTATCCAGCTTAATGTAGTTGTTCTCATGTTTATAGCCTGCCCTGCAGGCTTTTTGCTGTAAACACTGCTTTTTCAGAGAAAAGTAAGTGTTTACATTGCTCCCTAGGTACACCTCTATTGGCAGTCACTCAGATAGCCACTAGAGGGGCTTCCTGGATCAGTGCTGCACATTGTTTACCTATGTCCCTAGTGCAGCTGCATGCGGTTTCTGTGTTGTTTTACCCGTGTCTGCGGATGGTGTATCGCCCAAAAGGTGGGTATGAGTTTGTCCCAGTTCACGAGGCCTGAAGGCTTATAGGCACAACACTCTGTCGGACTTTGTTTGCCATTTTACTGGCAGTCCACAAAGGAAAGGCATCTGGATGGTCCTCTAAGTCTCCCAGCAATTGTAGGTGAATTTGTGTCATGGGTCCGATAGACAGATTGGAACTTAGAGCAGCAGAAGATGGTGTCCTAGCTGCAGTGGTGCAGGCCCTGCCCCCTTGGAAACCTTTTAAAATGAATTTCTCAATATATAATTCACAATAAAGTAAAATGTTACAAAATTAATATTAAATCTAATAATAATTAATAAAAAGCTTATCCAACAATATTAAATCGAGGCCATCATTTTTACACATTAGTGGCATTTTTAATATAGAATATTTCTGCACAGGATTAACAAATAAATGAACAATTTAAATGTTTAGGTGTTCTTGAAGAGCAGTCATTACTCAATATTCCTGTGTTATTTATTTCAGAGCCAGATAGACATCCCATATTTCATATGCTGTATAAATGATAAAAAAAAATAAAAATAAAGAAAATGCAGTGAAATGAAGTGTGTAGTGAAGGAGTTAAAGTTTAATCTAGAAAAACAGTAATATTGGCATTCTCATCTTTAATTCATAGTGTACTAACATTCTCTACAACTGCATTATGCATTTACTATCTATAAAAACAGGAAGGCATTAAAAACATGTTTGAAAGCCACAACACTAATTAGTTCGTAACCTGATTGAGATTTCATTGTTGAGGTAGCAAGATATGTATGAGAAAAAAATAGGCACGGTGAGTAAGGTATAATGTGAATACAGTGCTCCCCAGAGAACCAGCTAAACAGCCTTTTATATCAGGGAATAAAATTAATACATGCACCATATATTTTGGTTGCTCAGGCAAATACAAACATGTATAATAACTTTTAATACTTACTTCTACCTAGACAGAAAAGCTAACTTGTGAACATTGTTGAATTTTGTAGATTTACAAATTGTGACCTAACAATTTCTTGATATCTGGCTTGTCTTACCATGTACATGCTCTCTGTCACCTTGACCTAGGCCTGTTCCATACTATTCAATATTATTAGCCGGTAATATGGTAATACACTTTACTATATGGATTATATTTTATTTGTTAATTTAGCTTTTGCATGTTGAGTCTTAGTCATATCCTGGATTCTGCCATATTGTTCTGTATAGATTCAAAGGTGGGAGGGGCTTGTGGAGTCGAAGTCCTGGATGTGGGCCTTAAATCTTTAATCATCCTTAAATCTAGATAGTGAGGGGGACAAGGGGATATTAGTGTTTAATAGTTTTTTTTACTTTTACTCTCCCTATTAAGATTGCACAGTTATTACGTCACAATTAGAGTTGAGTGAACCCGGACTGTAAAGTTCGGGTTCGTACTGAACATTACATATTTTGGACCCTGGACCCGAACACGGACATATCACTGTATGTTCGGGTTGGAGTTCGGTGTTCAGCGATTTAATGGAGCGTTTTCAAAGGCTGCAGGGCAGCCAATCAACAAGCGTTTGAGTTGTGTGCATGGCTGTGTTTGGCCAGTGCAGCATGTACATGAGTTCTTATTACTGTAGGGAGAGGATGCTGCCGCTTTCAGGGACAGATTAGGAAAGAATTCTGCAAACTAGTACATTAGTGGGGTGCACTTCATATCTCGGAGTCAAACAGAAGCGTCAAATACTGCGGTTACATCGGAGTTTTAAAAAGTCATTTTTTTTGGTGCTAAAAAGTACATTAGTGGGATGCTCTTCATATCTGAGAGTAAAATCAAAGCGTCAAATAGTGCACTTACAGCGCAGTTGTAAACATTCTTATTTTCTGGGTGCTAATGTGCTAAATAGTACATTTTGGGCGTGCTCTTCATATCTGAGAGTAAAATCGAAGCGTCAAATAGTGCACTTACAGCGCAGTTGTAAACATTCTTATTTTCTGGATGCTAATCTGCTAAATAGTACATTTTGGGGCCTGCTCTTCATATCTGAGAGTCAAATAGAAGCGTCAAAGAGTGCACCACAAGACAACGAACAGACTAAACACGCGCCACCGACAACAAACTGGCATAACCCCGCCGAGGGAAACAGACAGCACACAACAGATAAAGTAAAGATGGAACCCGGACACCCCCTTCCTGCCAAGACAAGCTACAAGCAACCCCAAAACAGAGAGGCCCAACTACAATGGACACCGACAAGGAAGGAGCTCACACCACACCCCCACATTAAGCCCCCACAGCTAAGACCGGAACCCCACAGAAAACACCCACCACAACTAGTTCCACACCCCCACTCCCCAGTACAACCCTAAAAACACACACAACCGACCCACGGAACCAAACCCCGATCACCCATCCCCCACCCATGACAACAAACATCAGCGACGGTAAGATGACGCGACCTGACGCTGTACACGACCACAAAACACACAATATCCCCATGTTACGGTACCTCCAGTAATAAAATGCCCAAACCGCCGTTTAGTGAATGTTCCCCGTTCGCAATAATGTGGTCTGGTAGCATGTATAGTAAAACCATGTGAACCGCCAGCTAGGGAACACTACAAACTCTCGAACGGTACCTGTACGGCTCTTTCCCTTCACGAGCTCCAAATCCACGAACTGCCAAGATTAACCGAACGCCAATATCTTCCAAGCGGCAAATAATTCCAATAAGCAGTCTCTAGGCGCCGGTAATAAAATCCTCCCAATAACGAGACCAAGCTCCGCTTTGAGGGTAAAACACGAACTGATTTACTGTGGGCTACCTGCCCGGTATTTATGCAGGTCTCCCACTTGGTGGACACTCCCCTAGGGGACCAAATGGGAGACTGAAATGACAGAAGGACATGGGGACATTTTGGACATACATCCCCACAATATTCCCAGCATGCATCACAGTTCCCTCCCCTCTGCTCGGGAGATAATTGGGAAGTAATTCAATTATCTCCCAGAGCAGAGGCAAATCGCCATTTTAAATACAAGTCATAAAACACATAAAAATCTATAACTTTATAACTGCCGAACATATTGCATTCGTGTAACACATCCCCAGATAGCCTGGATCTGAGTGCATATTATTGGCGAATAGCGCTCAGATCCCATTCGCATAGTTCAATCGCCATGGAGTCAAAGTCTATTACAGTTCTTCGGTATGCGATTGACTCCATGGGAAGGCTATCTGGGTTAAGTCCATTCGTGTTGTTGAATCTCCCGAACGGCCGGCATTCGTATGCTTTTGTCGATTGAGAAGGGGAGGTCGACGGCTTCAGCGGTGTTCGGTTGAAAAAGTGTCCGTTTTCAGTTCCATGAAATAACCGTCGAACACCGTTGGTCTTTCGCATGGTTAAAATGGCCGCCGCCTCGTGGTCGACATACTAACGACGACCACCTGGTATTCGGTTTAAATTGAGAAGTGTCTGTGGTTAACCGCAACATTCTAATTAGGATCAATAGGTTAACCAGCAGCACACTTCTCTTCTGGGTGGCCGTCCGTTCGGTAGTTCCGTTCGACAAAAACCGGCGTTCCCTTAAACAAAGCATACGAATGGGGGAATTCATGCAAACGGCAAAACAGACGAACACAGTACTTTTAGTCCAGACAGATGGGTCTGTCACACCCCACCTAACACCCTGACTTCCACACCCAACAAGAACGATTAAGACGCAACACAAAATCACTAAGATGGATATGGTATGTAACCAAAGATGACCAGACTCAAAACCTCCTGGCATCAACACCAGACAGGGTACCCCACCCCCCTCCCACTCCTATTCTGTACCCCCTCCCCAACCCTTAGACCTAGAACAGTAACTAAGGAAATGGACAGACTAATATCTTGTAAACAAAAGATCGCTATTGTAACTAGAGAAGAAACAGTATTAGAATGATCTCTATGTAACAAACAGCATAACTATGGTCTACGAACTCTGTAATACTAACCCCATTCCCAAGTTTTCTTCTGTATCCAACCCCCGCTGAAAATGTAAAATTTAAAAAATAAAGAATTTAAAAAAAAAATAGTGTGCTTACAGCGCAGTTGTAAAAATTCTAATTTTCTGGGTGCTAATCGGCTAAATAGTAAATTTTGGGGCCTTTTCTGATATCTGAGAGTCAAATAGAAGCGTCTAATAGTGCGCTTACAGCGCAGTTGTAAACATTCTTATTTTCTGGGTGCAAAACTGCTAAATAGTACATTTTGGGGCCTGCTCTTCATATCTGAGAGTCAAACAGAAGCGTCTAATAGTGCACTTACAGCGCAGTTGTAAAAATTTGAATTGTTTTGCTGCTAATCTGCTAAATAGTACATTTTGGGGCCTGCCCTTCATATCTGAAAGTCAAATAGAAGCGTCTAATAGTGTGTTTACAGCGCAGTTGTAAACATTCTAATTTTCTGGGTGCTAAACTGCTAAATTGTACAGTTTGGGGCCTGCTCTTCATATCTGACAGTCAAATAGATGCGTCAAATAGTGCGCTTACAGCACAGTTGTAAACATTCTAATTGTTTTGCTGCTAAACTGCTAAATAGTACACTTTGGGTTGTGCTCTTCATATCTGAGAGTCAAGTCAAAGCTACAAATAGTGCGCTTACAGAGAAGTTGTAAAAATTATTATTTTCTTGGTGCTAATCTGCTAAATAGTACATTTTGGGCGTGCTCTTCATATCTGAGAGTCAAATAGAAGCGTCAAATAGTGCGCTTGCAGCACAGTTGTAAACATACTAATTGTTTTGCTGCTAAACTGTTAAATAGTACATTTTGGGGCATGCTCTTCATGTCTGAGAGTCAAATAGAGGCGTCAAATACCAATATAACAATATTGTAATTCGGGGGCAATACCCTCACAAGTCAAACTGAGAGGTCAGTTTATAGGGAAAACTGTTGCCTGGATACAATTCTAAAACAATTTCCATATGTTCTTTGCAGACTTTACATGCTGGAAAAACACAGGTGCCAACTGCTGTGGCTTTCTGCAGTTTGCAGACTGGCAATGAGAGCAGGGTTGAGGAGTGGGTGGAAGATGATGTGGAGGATGATGAGGTCCTAGACCCCACATGGAATCAAGGTCATGCGAGTGACGTGTGCAGTTTGGAGGAAGAGGCTCTGGTCGCACAAAGGCACCAGTACAGCATAAGAGGGAGCAGGGTGCAAAAGTGGAGCGGCCGTCCCCTAGCGCTCGTTGGCATGTATTATCTTTAGAATTCCCACAGTTATCCAAGTAACAGATGGAGCGATAAAATGAACCATAACAGATTTAACTAGCCATTCGCAGTTTCACAGTCCGGTGACCGGGATCCAGACACTGTCTGGGCGGCGGTCGGACGACTGGGACCCAGTATGCCTGATGTTGAAGTTAGGAGCCACAGTGTGGAATGGATTAGCAGGGTCTGGCGCAGGGTAACCGCATGCCCCCTGGTGTTGAGCACCAGCGTTTGTGCTGCCACATACCAGGACCCTGATGCAGCTTCAGTAAAAAGAGTACTGGATACCAGAAGCTATCACCAGACTAATCCGCAACTTGGAACAGGATGCGACATTCACTGTAGCGGCTTTCTGCATTCTCACCCTGCTGCTGCTCGCCTGTCTGCACTGCAGCGTAACTTTGGCCTTCCCGCTCACCGCCTCATATGCGATGTGCCCACAAGGTGGAACTCCACCTTGCACATGCTGGAGAGACTGTGCGAGCAACAGCAGGCGATAGTGGAGTTTCATCTGCAGCACGCACGGGTCAGTCGCTCTGCACCATACTTGCCCTCCAATTGATCAGAGTTAAAGGATTTCAAGTGAACTCATTACAATTAAAGGGCCTCTAAAGAATCCTGTATTGTTATTTGTCGTCGGGAGGGGGTCATTTGCGTGCCTGCTGCCTTCCTTGCATGTGGTAGCCGTTTGTCAGAGTCCCTGTACAGAATCGAATACTGATTCCCTGTTACCAGTGGTCACCATGGTAGGCACAGTAAATGGCATCGAAAGTTGATATGGATTGACATACGAATGCGTCGTCGCCTTGTCGTTTGGTAGCACATTGAAAAAGTGTGGACCGTCTGTGCGCGCGTTCGGCATTCTCAGCCTGCTGCTCGCCTGTCTACGCTGCAGCATAACTTTGGACTTCCCGCTCACCACCTCATGAGATTGTGCGAGCAGCAGCAGGCGATAGTGGAGTTTCAGATGCAGCACGCACAGGTCAGTCGCTCTGCCGAACAGTTTTCTTTTTTTATATTTTCCAATATTTTGGGGGCTACGCCAGTTAAAAAAATATATATATATATATATAAAACAGTGTTGGCTACCTCCTCCTCCTCCACCGCTGCTTCCACCTACACCGCCGTGATCACCGCCTCCACAACCTATGAGTCACTTAGTATAAACTATGTACACAATAGCAGAGGCTTGTGAAGGCCTTTTCTCCATGAATCAGGAGTTGAGCATTTCTCCATGCATCAGGACTGCAAGAAATGCACTGCAGGCCGCAAATGTCTCTTTTGTTATATGTCCCAATATTTTGGGGGCTACCCCAATTAAAAAAAAAAAAAATATATATATATATATATATAAAAAACAGTAAACTATGTACACAATAGCAGATGCTTGTGAAGGCATTTTCTCCATGCATCAGGAGTTGAGCTCAGTTTGAACAATGAAAGAGAATACCCTGCACTCCAACCCTCTCTCAAATTCTGTTGATCCTCCTGACAGCCATGCTTTAGATTTTGATTTATGTTCTTCCAAAGCTAAAATCAAAGATTCCATCTAGTGCTAATTTATGGCTCAGCTGTATTTTAAATTGTTATGTTATTTTAAGTGATTTCCCTATCCACATTTGTTTGCAGGGCACTTGTCCTACTCTTACCCCGATTTTACTTCCTTCTGCAGCTCTCTAACCCTTTCCAGGACTTTTTTAGAGGCATTTTTGTGCCCAAAAGTGTGGGTCCCCATTGACTTCAATAGGGTTCGGGGTCAAGTTCGGGGTGAAATTCGAGCCCGAACCCGGACTTTCTTTCAAAGTTCATCCGAACCTGCCGGACCTGAACATCCGCTCAAACCTATTAATGAGCCATTAACAATGATCACAATAACATTGTTCTGATACCTTTTGACAGAACATTTGACATTGGTATTGAAAAATGTCCCTACACCACATGCTAACCAGGCAAACTTAGGAGATCACAATCACTCTGAAAAAGAGTTATCAGCACAATACCAAGAACCATTTACCATTATCAAATTATACAAGCAAAAGGACTTGATAAATCACCAAAAATAATTTTCAGCTAACTAACCAAAAATGGTTTTGCACAGGAGCAGAAAACAATGCAAACACCATTTCTCAAGTTTATTATGTTTGAAATCATTATATGAACATTTCTTGGTTGATCAATGAAAGAAAATAAATTATAAATAAGCACTGCTACAACAATATAATGCAATTATAATAATTATAATCCACACATACATATATTTTACTCAAAATTTATGATTTGGAAAACAACAGATTAAGGGAACACGTCACCTATAATCACCACTAGTTTGTGATATAATTGAAAATCTTGCAATATCACCATTTTGTTTGTTGTTAAAATAATACTATACTGATAGGAATACAAAAGTGTATTTAAAAACACTACAGTGTATCCCCATGAAAGGGTTAAAACCCCCCTTTCATTTACTTACCTGATTCCAACACTGAGGTCCCTCTCTGATGGATCAGGATCCTCATCCAGTGATGTCATCGATGGGGAGACCTAATGTGAATGTGCTGAGAGCATTCCTATGAGGTTAGCCTTCCTATGAGGTTTTTAAAGATGCTGGACATCCTCATCCAGTAAGTATAAGGACATCCAGTGTTGTTTCAAGGACTAAATCTCTGTGAAACACCAGGAAGTGTCTCTCAGACAGCCATGAGAGATGGAGTAAACCCCAGCAATAAAATTATTTCAGATTCTCAGAAACTGCAATAATTAACATTGCCGGGTTTAGGGGACAAGGGCACTGCTCCCAGACCACTTCAATGAGACTGGGTGACTATAATGTCCCTTTAATCTTGCAATTTAATTAATGATGATGGCAGAGTTTCAGTCAATCATTTTTCTACGTTAAAGGACCACTATAGTGCCAGGAAAACATACTCGTTTTCCTGGCACTATAGTGCCCTGAGGGTGCCCCCACCCTCAGGGTCCCACTCCCGCCCGGCTCTGGAAGGGGGAAAGGGGTTTACCTTACCTTTTTCCAGCGCTGGGCGGGGAGCTCTCCTCCTCCGATCCTCCTCCGTTCCGCCCCGCCGGCTGAATGCGCACGCGCGGCAGGAGCTGCGCGCGCATTCAGCCGGTCTCATAGGAAAGCATTTACAATGCTTTCCTATGGACGCTGGCATGCTCTCACTGTGAAAATCACAGTGAGAAGCATAGCGCCTCTAGTGGCTGTCAGTGAGACAGCCACTAAAGGATTAGGGGGAAGGCTTAACCCATTCATAAACATAGCAGTTTCTCTGAAACTGCTATGTTTATAAAAAAATGGGTTAACCCTAGAATGACCTGGCACCCAGACCACTTCATTAAGATGAAGTGGTCTGAGTGCCTAGAGTGGTCCTTTAAGCAGCATTATCATTGAATTGCTGAAAACAATTTGATTTTACCATCATTTAAACACCAGCACTTGATAGAAAACATGGTCTATATGTCTGTAAAAAAATATAATACAAAAAAATCTCAAATGACAACATGTTTTAAAAGATTAAAGTCTGAAAAATATTTTAGTAATACCTTATGGCAATGTTTCTCAACCTTTTACAGAGAAGTACCGTTGCTAAACAAATTCCAAAGCCTTGCTAAAGTAACTTTACATAGTTACATAGTTACATAGCTGAAAAGAGACTTGAGTCCATCAAGTTCAGTCTTCCTCACATATGTTTTTGCTGTTGATCAAAAAGAAGGGAAAAAAAACCGATCCTGAAGCGCTTCCAATTTTGCAACAAATTAGGAAAATTTCTGTTGATTCAAATTCCAAATGAAATGTGTAGTCCAGGGCCGTCTTTAGCGCGGGGCAAATGGGGCAGCTGCCCCGGGCCCAGTTGCTCCTGGGGGCCCCCAGAGCAGCTGCCCTGTGGGCCCCGCGATTTGCGCAGCCGCATCATCCCACACGCTAAAGAGGGCCCCCGGGTGGCCCATGCGATAAGGGCCACCTGGTGGGCATTTGTCAGCAGGGGCCCGGTCGGGCGCTGTGACGCTTAAACAGCGCGACCAGGCCCCTTCCTGTTTGGCAGCCGGCTGGGAGGAAGTGAGTGCCGCGCGTCACTTCCTCCTACAGGAGATCAGAGCCGCGCGGGAGGAGGAAGGCAGGGAGGAGAGGAGTTTCAGAGGAGAACTCCCAACTGCCTCAGCCTGCCACTGGACCCCAGGGAAACCACTCTCCAGAAAAGGTAAGGGTGGTTGGAGGGTGGCTAAATGTATGTCAGTATGTCTGTGCGTGTCAGTATGTCTGTCAGTGTGTCAGACAGTATGTCTGTCAGTGTGTGTGTCAGTATGTCTGTCTGTCTGTATGTTAGTATGTCTGTGTGTGTGTGTCAGTATGTCTGTCTGTGTGTATGTCAGCATGCCTGTGTGTGTGTCAGTATGTCTGTGTGGCAGTATGTATGTGTGTGTGTTATGTCAGTATGCCTGTGTGTGTGTGTCAGCATGCCTGTGTGTGTGTCAGTATGTCTGTGTGGCAGTATGTCTGTGTGTGTCAGTATGTCAGTATGCCTGTATGTGTGTCTGTCAGCATGTCTGTGTGTGTGGTCAAAATTATGTCAGTGTATGTGTGTCTGTGTGTCAGTATGTCTGTCTGTGTGTATGTCAGTATGCCTGTGTGTGTCAAATCTGTCTGTGTGCATGTGTCAAATATCTGTCTGTGTGTGTCAGTATGTCTGTGTGTGTGGCAGTATGTCTGTCTGTGTATGTCAGTATGTCTGTCTGTGTGTGTGTCAGTATGTCTGTGTGTGTGTGTCAGTATGTCTGTGTGTGTATGTCAGTATGTCTGTCTGTGTGTGTGTCCGTATGTCTGTCTTTGTGTGTGTCACTATGTCTGTCTTTGTGTGTGTCACTATGTCTGTCTGTGTCAGTGTGTGTATATCAGTATGCCTGTGTGTGTCAGCATGTCTGTGTGTGTGTCAATACTTCTCTCAGTGTATGTGTGTGTGTCAGTATTTCTGTCATTGTATGTGTCTGTGTGTCAGTATATCTGTCAGTGTATGTGTCTGTGTGTATGTATGTGTGTGTCAGTATGTCTGAATGTGTGTCAATATGCCTGCCAATATATATTTGTGTGTCAGTGTATGTGTGTGTCAGTATGTATCTGTGAATGTTTTAATATGTCTGTCTGTGTGTATGTGTCAGTATGTCAGTGTGATTGGGGGTTGGGCATAATTGGGGGCGAGGGGGATTGGGAGGGTCGCAGGGCCCAGGGGGCCCAACAAAATTCTTTGCCCAGGGTCCTATTCATATTATAGATGGCCCTGGTGTAGTCATTTCGGTTTCTCATATAGTGGAGGACAAGCCTGATTAAAGGTGATAAAGAATATTGTTAAAATAAATATGATATAATGTGAATAGTGTGTATGTAAGGAGGAGTGTATGAACTATTGATCTAAAGTATAAAAGACATAAATTGAAAATATAATAAACACAAACAATTACACACAGAGAACACTGACACACACACATTTATACCTTTGGTCACTGACACACACATATTTACAGTCAGGACACTGACACTCACTGACTCATCAACAGGCACCCTGTCACTGATTTGACACACACTAACAGACATACTTACTGAAACACACACATACATTCACTGACAGACAGACAGACACACACTCACACACACACACACACTCACTGACAGACACACACACTCCCTGATTTGACACACAATAGCAGACCCACTTATGACACACACGCTAACTGATTTGAAGCACACTGACAGACACAAACACATTCTTTCACGCACTCACAAATTATGTTTTTTTTTTTATTATTTTTATTTAAGCCCACCTAGTCTCCTTACCTTTGGGAGACATAGGATGGATTCTTTCCCTGGGTTCTAGTGGGGATTCTTTAGTGGGGTCTTTCCCATGGGGTCTAGTGTGGCAGCTGTCATTTTTATGGTTTTCTTGCTATGCACCCTAGAACGATGTTTAGGCCGGAGTTACGTCATAACCATGTCGCGGCATCAACGCAGGGTACATGAGGGTATAGTGTTGGAAGAGCACAGACATCAGTGCTCCCTCACCGTCCACCTTTATTCCCGCCTCCGGACACAGCGCATTTGGGCAGAGTAGGCACCTGCCAGCCTTAGCACACAGCTGGCCTCCTTCTGGGGGGGCAATAAGGAGGGTAGACGGCCAACTTTTAGCATACCCACTGCTTGTTGGGTGCGTACACCCTGGGGTATGCATAACACTGGTTAAGAACCTATGCCTATGCTATATTGCATATTATACTGCCAATATCTATTTGGTCTTGGCATCTAATAACGTTTCTGTTTGTTATGTATGGGATTCATTCTGATTACTATTATACATTTATTACATTGCTTTTTAACATAAACATAACATGCTAAAATAAATATTTTAACAATAACAGCACACCCACTACATTTTGCTACATGCTCTGAATGCTCCTGGTGTTATTTTAAGTGTTCTAAGATGTATCGAGCCCCGAGCAAAACTGCAATAGCTGTTTCTCACTTTGTGACTAAACTAAGCCGGCCAAGTGTTCTTTAATCAATTTCCAGTAGCTCATGTAAAAAGAAACATAGATTATTGCCCCCAGCTTCAAAATGATACAGAGTGCTTGTTAGTTCCTTGTGAATAACTCTGTCTTGAATGTACTCAAAGTGAATTTGTCATCTACACAGCTTCTAGCCCCGTTAGATGTATTTGTCAAAACACCCTATAGCTTGTGTTTTTTTGCTGTTCAAGCAGTGTAATTGTTTTATAGCTGATTGATTTTAACCTTAGGCACTATTTTAGCAAATTCTGCATAACTATTCAACTAATTGATTTCCATTCCCGTAATCTTCATTCTGAGATTGTTAGAACCACTCAAAAGAGAAGGACAATTTAACGCAGTCACATAATCTTCCAGCGAATCCAGTGATAAGTAGTTAACATGTCTAATCCCTAGAATAGAACTTTAATAGACCAAACTAGCCAAACAGGAAGTATAGCTGATTTGGAGATTTTCAGCTATTTTGGCCTTAAATTTGAAATTCACTTTGGATTCCCAACAATTCTTACTTTAGTTAATGATCCAGTAAGTTGTATTTCTTCTCAGTATGCTTTCTCTGTGCTGGCTTCCAGGTGAAAAGGAAAATTGCAACAATGATTGAAAGCGAGCTCGGACGGACATGCCCATTATCAGAATAAAGAGGTGTGGATTTCTACATTTTGTTTACATTTTCAAATTTAAATAAATATTCGTAAAATATAGGGATTAAAGAAACATAATGGTAAAAATAATTGCTCGTAACAGTTCTTCTTTAAGAGCCTGCCTATTGTAATATATAACATACTGTAATATAAAACATTAAACATAACATGACTTACATGGAAATTCTGCAGAATTGAAGGATCTCTGGTTCATATTATTATTAATATTTGCAGCATATGTTTTTTTTCTTTTCTCCTGGTCATAATTACCTTAGTCACAGTGAAAGAGAAAGCATAATTGGGAAGAAACTCATAAGAAATTCTAAAGCAATAATTAGTTTAAAGACTGAGATTAATATTAGACTAGAATTGGTTTAAATGGCACTTTGTCTAAATTTGGGAACTTCGCAACTCTGAATTGTCATATCACAGAATCACAATCCAAATGACTGAGTTTTGTTCTTGATACCAGAAAATTGGGGATTGGAATGGAGGACAAGGTTTTATTTGGTGGGGCAAAAAAACAGCTTAATTTCCCAAGATGGACAAGAGATCTTCCCAACCATATGGACTGTATCTTGTGACCAATAAAGTGGTAATTGGACAAAACATGATTTTACCATTGCTGTGTCAGTGTGGTAGTGGGGTGTAGTCTGTGTCATTAATCCTAGTATGAGACTAGGTTTAGATTACTTCTGTTTCTACCAAGCTAGCTCCTCCATGTGGCACTTAAAACTACTCTAAGTGGAAGGTAGGAGATGTTGCTAACCACAGTCATTTAACGCCAACTTGGAACCACTAATTTACAGTTTGACAGGTCTTGTTTGTTAAGTGTTTGTAGAACAAAACATCTCTTCAGTAAAATATTATAAAAACAAAACAAAAAGCTTATTGCCTACCTACTACCACAGTGGTACTAACACAAACTTTTGAGTGGGATGTTAACTTTATTCCAAGGTTAAATTGTGGGTTACAGTTAGTAATTTGCTTAATACTAGTAGCTACTTCCAAATATAAGAAATCAATATATATATATATATATATATATATATATATATATATATATATATATAAAAAGATGATAGCTTGGCACTCTCCTTGAAAAAGAAAAACAGTGTATTACTTGCCTGGGTGCGTCAATTATATAAAAATAAAAAAATCAAGATGCACTCTAGTGAGTGCATCTTGATTTTTAAATTTTTTTTATATATATATATATATATATATTCTTCCAAGTAGGTAGCTGCACTCACGGATTTTAAAAGTCCATAATTTATTGATTAATGTTAAAAAAAGAAGATCAACGTTTCAGTCCTACATAGAGGACTTTCATTAGGTATTTGAACGTAGAACTGAAACGTTGATCGTCTTTTTTAACATTTATCAATACATTTTGGACTTTTAAAATCTGTGAGTGCAGCTACCTACTTGGAAGAATGGATAATACAGCCTTGGCTTGCTAGCACCTAGTTACAAAGAGACACTAAAGCGTGAGTGCAAGAGCATTATTTAACTTTATTTTATATATATATATATATATATATATATATATATATATATATATGTATATATATATATATACATATATATATATATATATGTTGGAAGGCCATTTGGCCTGAATTTGTGGGAGGAGTAATGACCCTATTTAAACCCCTACCCCCCTACTTACCTTTGCCGTTCAAGCTGTTTGTCCCAGCACTTCCGGTCAGTAGTTCCCGCCAAAATTCCAGCCTCCAGCAGCAGTTTGTCTGACCTCCGTGCCTGCCAACTGGCTTCTTACCGACATCGTAACCCCCGGTTTCCGGTCACGAGACCGGCACGTCCACGTAAGCATAATGTGGGAAATAGCATTCGGGTATTTCCCACGTTCGGGCCTAAAAACGCAGGGATAGGCTCCCTTCATTATTCTTTCCTGTTCGTGCACTTTCTCTGTTCGTGCACTTCTGCGTTCGTGCAGCTAACAGCCGACCGCAGAGTACACACACCTTCATTTTTGTCTTTCGTATAAACTAACTGCCGACCGCACTAAACTTACTTACATTCGTCTATTCATTCGTACATTTGTACAGCTGAACGCAATATAAATGGCTTTCGTTTAGTTTTTCGTATGCTCCATTTAACCGACCGCAGGTGGTCTTTTCTGCTTACAGTCCTCTCGTTCGTTCGTTTAGCCAAACGCAGGAGGCTTCAGCGTTTCAATTCACAAATCTGTTATGAATGTACCTCATTATGCCATTCACTTAAACAAAAGCACTCACCTTTTTACATTATCTTTATCCTTTATTAATTTATGTGTTTAGTATATGGCTCTTCAGCCACCACTGGCTAAAATAGTAATTCTGTGTTGCACTATTTCCCGTTTATAGTCACATTAAATTATGGGACACCATTTTTAAACAGGGGAATCTTCTTAAAGGCTCAGTGTGGCCACAATCACGTAATAAGTAACGGTATGCTAAATACACCACCAGGCACCATTATTTAACCCGCTGGAGTCTATTATAGTACAATTTATTTTCTCTTTCACTAGTATTCATACTAATCTTCTATCTAACTAAGGTTGCTCCGCCCACTACATCTTTTTCTTAGTTGCATGTCATAGGTTAAGCTCTTACGGACCTTTTTTCACCAGGCTCATTACAGACAATTGCACGATTGCAAAATCTCTGTTTCCTAAAAAACCTTTTACACAAGTTCCTTATACTTAGAATGCATATGTTTTTAGGTTCTACTACTTTTCCTTCAAACAGTCTCCAGGAAGTGGTATCCCAGTATCCTGTATTACTGTATCAGGTAAGAAGGTTTACCAGTTTTAATTTTCCCCTTGAGGCCTTATTCAGCCTCCACGGCCTCATTCAGCCTCCCCACCTCCCAAAATGGGTTCTAAACTTCAAAACGAGCCAGGTCTAAGATTCCTCACTACGATTTCAACAAATCACATAAACCTACACCACTTTGCTACTATTAATTTAACTGTGCATTTCTTGTCTATCATTTCTACATATAATTACTTAGACCTGCGTCATTACTGCAGTTTCGCCGAGTTCTACGCCTTAAACCACCAAACAGACTACCTGGTTCCCTGCATTTCAGTATCAGGTATTGTTAATATTACTTACTACGATTATGTTTCTCCTTAAGGCCTCACTTCACCTTCGTATCATTTAAATTTCACAATTTGTTTGAACCCAGGGGCTTGTCTCTAATTACGGACCAACCTTCAGGTCCCTCAGCTTACACAGGTTCTTACGTTACAGTATCCTCGATACACACCTACCCATACGTTTGACATTTTTACACTTGGCATACCAGTGGCACGCCTCAGGGCCCACTAGCATCTATTTTACCAATAGGATACCTTGACCGGACCCGTTCCCTGCAGAAGCAAGAATATATATTGAAGTCTTCCTGTGCATTGTCCAAAGAATTAGGACAAATACTCAAGGTTAATATCTACATACGTTCAAGTACATTATTCTAAGAGACAAGCCCCATCAGGTTAGAGAACTTGCATTTAGGGTTAGGCGCTGGCCTTATCTATCCTAAGTAAATACACCGGTCCTGCGAGGTCTACTCCCCACCTCAACGCCGGAGGTTCAGCCCCACAACCAAATCATAGTTAGCCACCCCGCTCGCCCTGAATCTCTTACGGTCACCGAGAGGCCAACATCCTGCCACCACATTCAAGTGGCCACAAAATTCCCTCGGCCCAAATCATAGGTAGAGCCTCTCTCCACCACTTGGCACTAGCAGGGCCTCACCTGTCACTTGCTAGCTAGCAGGCCAGTTCTCCCAAGGTCTCATCCCCACCTCCATGACACCCTACTTATCCAAATCATTATTCCTTTTTCAGAATGTCACAAGATTCCATCCCAATCATCGATCTGCCGTTGGACAAAAAACCCAGCACGCCAGTCAGGTCCTGTCTCCGGAGGAATCCCTCACCCCTTCTACCCCCAGATCCCTGAGATATTGGACTATTCCAAAAATATCGGCAGAGCTCAGACTCATGGGGATCCCCTTTCCAGCCACTGCTAGACAGGCCGAACTATACTGACTCCTGATGGCACAGGCCAATGTCCCTAGGCCCAGCACTAGTTCACGAGGGCCACTAGCTATGGCACAGATACCACTCAGGAGACCCTGACTGCTATTCTGGTCAATCTCCAAACGATCAACAGCAGGCTGCTGAAAGTGTAATCGGCCATAGCCACACCAAGTGATTTAACAGCCCCAGCAGGCCCTACACTGGTAGTCTCGGCCGCACAGACTGGCATACCCCTCATTTCCTCTCCCCCACCAGACATTACCACTACCCTATACGTCTCACCGGCCCACTCTGTCCCAGCTTCCATCAAGAAATAAATTCTTGATGGAAAGGATGTTAATCTAATGTCACTACTCATAGCCTCCCAAGATATCCTAGAAAACAGATCGTATAATTACGGGGACATTTCAGTAGTCTTAAGAACCAGAGATCCACAACTTAATAAAAAACTTTCCATTCCCCAGTTTGTCATCGCCTTTGGCATTTATCGTGACGTTATCTGCACGGTGTACCCACATAGGAGGGAAGAGCTTGACTTATACATGCACAAGGTGGTTGACTTAAGCATCAAGTACAGAGGGTCCTCATTTTACGACTATCACAAATCAGTGTCGGCAAAGGCAGCTACTCATCTGGCACAGTTCAACATAAAAATCAACTGGTGCCAGATGGACACAGAACTGTTTTGCCGTCATTTTGCTGGTTTGAGGCCCCCGTCCTGCACCTTCTGTAGTTCCACCTCTCATTCCACCAACTTGTGCCATTGCGACGCAGACCCTTCCACTTCCACTTCCCACCACTTCTTCACCCCACTCACAAGACAGGAAGGCGGACAAAGAGACAAGCTGGGCAGACCCTTCACATTCCTGGGCAAGGCGCAGGTGTGCAATAACTTTAATATGGGGGCATGCAGTTACAGTGCATGCAGGTTGTTGCACATCTGCTCCATTTGCTTCAGAGCTCACACCAAGACCATGTGCCCAGCCCGACTGTCACCTAAGAAATGAGCTGGATTTCTGTCTGCACTCACACCCAGCTAGGCAGTTGGGAATTATCTGGTGATGGGTTTTCTCACAAGGGTTCTCACACGGGACTTATGGCCTTCCCCACAAGTACAATTATATGACCTAAACCCCTTTTTATCCGCATTCACTGTCTTGCTTACGGCGGACCACCTTCTGTCCACAATCAAGGCTGGTCATTTTCTGCCCTTGCTTCTTAGCGACCTACTGGACAAATCCCCGTTTGACCGTAATACAAATCTGGTCATTAAAGCCACCATCTTTTTAGCTTTCTGAGGTTTCTTCAGACCTAGGGAGTACACAGTCATACGTCAAGGAGATACCGCTCTATGCCTTAAACTTTCTCACCTAAAGAAAGTAGATGACCACTACATACTCTCTTTACCTTCTTCCAAAACTAATCACACTGCCTATCCAACTATCATTCCCCTCTTCCCGACCGAGAATATTTGGTGCCCAGTAAATATTCTGGTTTTGCACCTGTTGTCTCACCACACGCACTCACCAGACACTCCACTACTGCTACTCCAAGGGCAACCACTCACCACAGCTAAATTCATTCCTCACATCAGAACCCTACTATCAAGGTTGGGCTACAACCCAGCTTTAAGCTCTAACACCCCAGTACACATCATTAAGAGACTGGGACGCTGGAAATTCTCAATTTACAACACTTATATACCTGGACCAGAGAGGGAGCTCAGACAAGCCTTCAATATTTGGGGGTTTTGTTTATATATATTTGGGGGTTTTGTTTATATATATATTCATTCATAAATAAAATAAAAATATATATTATTCTTTATTTTGTCCACAATCAGGTATGAGATATACATAGCCCATAAGACATTGGTAATTGTACAAGGGCTTATAGATTATAAAGGATAACTACGCTGACTGTGTTTTTTTTTTTTATATTTGTAGCATGGACGATTAGATTTATATCTGCTATAGACACGGCGATAGCGAAGACTAATTATAGCACAAAGGTACATTAAGTACTGAGTAATCGCAAAATAATTAAATGGTTAAATACAGCTCCACTGGTTGGAGGCCAATGTGGTATATCTTGTTTGGGACTGGTGGGGGGGGGGGTGTGGAAGTTGAGGAGCCAGTACAGCTGGACATATCGGTTTGTGGTCTAGGGAGGTGTCAGAGCCATGAACTTGATTGAGTTAACCACAAAATTGAAAAATTTAAAGTCCATAGTTTTGGGACCAGTTCCAGCAAGAAAATATAAAAGAAAACAATAATTAAAGAGAAAGTGCAAGAGTCAGGTGTTTGTTACGCTGGTTGCACACTTGGATGCTGGGATGAATGGGACAACAGTAGCTGGGTCCCAGATTGTAATCGCTGGTGGTGAGGTGCGGCCCAGGCAGCTCTGCCGCAGTTACACCATCTGACAGGCTTCTGAACTTCAGGTGTTTATAACGCCTCTTGTCTTCAAGTGCTGCCAGTTGGTGGCTCAGAGTGACTTGGGCTGAGGTTAGGTCACTGACCTGTTTTCGTACTGCGAGAACTTGTGAGGCTTGTGCTGTTGTGGTTTGCTCCACTGCAGCTAGGCGCTTGGTGAATCCTTTAACATCCTCTCTAACTTGTGAGATGTCCGCAGAGATATTCTGACGGAGTTCTGCTAAGAGACTGGTAAATATCGCTGTGGTAGTGTGTGTCTGTCTGTCACTATGTATGCCTGTGTGTCTGTATATGTGTATGTCTCAATATGTGTGTGTCAGTATGTATGCCTATATGCGTGTATGTCTGTTTCAGTATGTGTGTCTGTTAGTATGTATCAGTGTGTGTGTGTGTGTGTGTATCTGTGTACATTTATATCAGTGAATGTGTCTGTGTGGTATTCCTCTGGGCAGGATTTGGAGGCGGTCCCTGTGGGCGGGCTTGGAGGCAGGCCTCCAGGGGCCCAGACCCTGAGCTCAGTTAGGGGCCCCAAAATTTCTGGTGGCCTGAGTGTTGTGCCTGCCTGAGTGTTGTGGATTGATTAAAACCTAATTTTTGCTCTCTATTTGTAACTCTCCTAATTTTATTATTTTATTTACAACACAACACAACCGTGAGCACAATATTTTTTATTCTTGTTTTTTTTATATATATATTACCTACCAACAAATCTATGAGACACCAAGCAGGGGTTAACACCACCCTTTGTCACCATACCTAGGTGGAGTTCCTATGCATGAAAGCACTTTAAAGCAGACACAGAATATCCCGAGGCAGGGATTGTACCACCCAAGTGCATTCAGACAGAGCTACCTTTGCACTACAAACTGTAAGGTTAATTCTATTTGTTATATTATTATTATTATAATTTTTTTTTTTAGACTTTATTTACAGGGATACGTGTAGTACCACAACAGCAAGAACACATATTTCAGTATCATGTCACAATATATACATAGCACGGTGGAGATGCAATTTGTGCAATTTTTTAAACAAAACAGATTGATATGTTGTAATGAGAGGTAACATATGAAATGAGGGGAGTAATTATCACCCGTCTATGTGGAGCAGTGCGCCTCTCTTTAAGCAAGGAGGCAAAGTTAATGGTCCAGGAGGAGATGTTTGTGGACCCATATCTCCTAGGAGGGATGAGGGTTATATGTGCACTTTATGGCGTAGAACGGTTGGACTGTGCTGGTGTAGAGATATAGTGTAGTGCCACATTATAGGGCCATTTGCCTTAGTCAGGTTATTTATCATTGATGTACATATGCTGTATATATGGGAATGGCACATAGGTGTATGTCTCACTGAATTCGATGTGGTAGTACTTAAAGGGACACTATAGTCACCCAGACCACTTCAGCTCAATGAAGTGGTCTGGGTGCCAGGTCCCCCAGGTTTTAACCCTTCAGATGTAAACAGAGAAACTGCTATGTTTACATTGCAGGGTTAATTCAGCCTCAAGTAGCTGTCTTCCTGACAGCCGCTAGAGGCACTTCTGCGACGCTGGATGCGTAAATCGCCCATAAGAAATCATTGAGAAATGGAGCTGACGTCGGCGGAGGAGGAGAGGTCACCAGCGCCGGCGCTGGTTTTAGAGGTCACCAGCCCGGCGCTGGTTTTAACCCCTTCAGCCCAGCGGGAGGGGACCCTGAGAGTGGGGGGGATCTAAGGGTTATATAGTGTGAGGAAAACGGGTTTAGTGATCCTTAAACTTTGAGTGGCATATGTAAAGTCATTATGTGTCGTTGTCTTGTAAAGCACTGCTAGTGTAAGTCTAGGTACATAGGAGTCTGAGTGGTATTGCACAGCCTAGCTGAGCTGGTATGTTGCCACTAGAGATATGGTAGTGCTTGTTTCTGCTCGGTACATATTAGGAACAGGTAGCTCCTTTGTAAACAGTTCCCCAGTACCTTAGGGTTGGGGGGTGTCACCAGAGCAGGTGAGATCGACCTCGGGAGGGGTTGCTCTCATTTATTGGACAGCGAGCCTGGTAATTTTAACATCTAATTTTACACGAACAGAAACTTACACATTTGAAAAGTAAGCTGTTTTAAAAAAAACAGAGAGATCAAACGAAAGACAACAGTTGGTGGGATTTGAGTCAAGTCGTGGTGCTTCTTTTTTCTCTGGGCATGAAGACAGCTCCTTTTACTGCATTCCAGGATTGGGGACAGGGTTGTTGCGCTGAAGAGTTGTTTTGGTTGGAGAGTCCCAATGCCGCCATTAAAGTTGGGCCATCTTTGGGGTCTGTGGCCTAGTAGTTTTTTACATCTTTTGTCACCCATAAGGCTCTAGGAGTCGCCCATTTGTAGGTGATCCCTGCTGTATGGAGTGGTTTAGTAAACGATTGCATTTCTTTGCGCCAGATAATCGTGGCCCTGCTTAAGTCCTGGAAAAAGGAGAGTCGGCTTGACTCAAATTCATAGGGAGTCTTTCCGTGAAGTGCCGTCAACAGCCCAAGTTTATCCAACGTTGTTTGGCACCATAGAATGAGGTCCCGTGGAGCTGCGTTAAGCGCCTGTGGCGACTTGGAGATTGGAGGTTTTAGCCTGTCTCGCTGGCAATACTGCAGCCACTAGGCGCCAAATAAAGTTCATCCAACGACACTGACTCCTGGACCCCCCTGATTTTAATCTTCTTTCATCTGCCCCTGTCGTCTAGTAGATTTACTTGTCTGGACAAATTTGCCTGTTTATCGTGTCACCCAGCTTGTGGAGGCCTTGTTTCAGGTCTATAACTACTTCTTCAGTTGCTTGAGTGCCAGCGGCCATGGCCTGCACCTCTGTAGTGGGCACCGCCAGGAGTGTTTCCCACATCTGTTTAAGGTTGTGTTGGAGACCTGCCAGAATAGTTTGTATATCCCTTTTAGTGGCAGGGGTGCAGTCCTTTGCTCCCAGCGAGGGTTCTTAGTGTTAGGGACTTGGTAGATGGCTGTCATGGGGGTCTCCCTCTTCTGAGGGCAAAGGTGAGGCCTCTTGGGGAAACAGGGGCCTGCATCGCGCTAGGCGTCTGTAGCATTTGGCCTATGTTGCGCTGTGGCTTCGAGGTGTGTGGGGTTTTTGGGATCTTCGACCCATCTCACCTGTTCTGTGCGGGTCGGGTTGCTGGTCTTCCAGTCCCAGAGTATACCACGGTCAGAGCCCTCCTGCGATGTCCTGCTGCTGTCCACCCACGCGGTAGGCCTTGCCACCTCGGCATAGATTTTGCATCTGCAGTGCAGGCAAGTTGCTCTGCAATCAGCGGTGGTATGTGAGACCTGTTATACAATGTGATGCGCTTAATATTTAGCAGGTTTGGTATAATTTTCTCAGAGCTCAGTGAAATGGCATCTGCTCCGGTCCCCGCCCCCCGTTTGTTATATTCTTACTTTACGCAAGATATACTACAATATATTCTGCTGTATGCTTCTGTTTTTGCATATCCCACTACCTCTGATACTACACCTAACTCAAGAAATACATCAAGAAGCTACACTCTCTACTTAATTTATGTATTGGACCAGAATTGAGAGACTCTGGTTTGGGTGTTTCAGCTTGCCTTTCTACCTCAAGGATACGCGCTAGAAACCAAGCTTCTATATATTTGTAAAATAAAATACATTTGTAAAATATGCATTTTTACACAAAAGCACCTTACTAGCTTTTGCAATGCTTTAGGAGAGTGCACAGCATTCTCTTTCTGCCGATCACTCCAAGCCGCAGTACCTGTCTACAGACCAGTTTCACGTATCAGCGTATCCATGTGGCAAAAACTGAGATAATAACCTTCCGAAGATCGAGGGGAGTCCCGCTCGGCGGTCTTCTGCCATGATGCCTGGCTTGTGTGGCATGTCGGTGCACGCTGGCTGCTGCGGACCCACGCAATTATATAGCCCCACATCCGTCCACGGTAAAGACGACGTGATACTATTCTGCGTGCTGGATCAATATATTCCTGACACCATTTTGTGAAAGAGAGGGCGATGGGAAGGGGGAGAATGGGATCAAAGGAGACACAGAAAAAAAAAGATAGAAAAAGACACACAAACACACAGGCAGAGTGGGGGGAGAAAGAGATACACAAAGGAGCTTTGGGGAGAAAGAGCCACACAAACGAGTTGGGGTTTAAATGGCCACACAAAGGAGCTGAGAGGAGGAAGAGCCATGGAAAAGAGCTTTGGATAAAAAAAGAGCCATACAAAGGGGTACGGGTGAAAGAGACACATACAGGGGCTTGAGGGGAGAACAAGACACAGAAAGGGGCTAGGAGAATAAATAGCCACACAATGGGGCTGGGGAAAAGAAATATACATATAAATATCTGGAGGGGTAATGGGTCACACAAACGGGCTTAGAGGGGTGAAAAGAGTCACCAAAAGGATGGAAAGTCACACAAAAACACTGTGGGGGAAAAAGAGCCACATCAATAGACTGGAGTGGGGAAAGAACCACACAAAGGGACTGGAGGTGGAGGAAGAGCCACACCAAGGAGCTAGGATGAGAGGAATAGACACATAATGGGGCTAGGGATGGAGAGATACCCACACAAAGGGGCTGGTTGGGAGGAACAAATTAAACAAAGGGGCTGGTGGGATAATCAAGGGAACACAAGGGGGTGTAAGACACACAAAAGAGGTGATACGATACATTAAAGGGGAAGAAGATACACTAAAGGGGGTAAGACATTCAAAAGAGGGGACAAGAAACACAAGCATCAGGGACCTTAAGATAATTTAAAAATCTGCCCTTAGTTGGCCGGCCTGTGTAATGAACAGGTAGCGTGGCCTGCCTTCATGCAAGACTGACCTTGATGCAATATTGTCATTGTCCCACTCTCTCCCACCGGCATACTGATTCTCTGGACACTGGAGTAGTGAGATATGCCATGTTGCTTAAAAGAAGTTGATATTTTGTGATATTGGACATACTCTCATAGCAGCATGATGCTATTGTATCTTGTTTAGTTTAGTGTTAACACTCATTGTGCTACCACAGCCACAAGTCTGTAAATGTTTTCACTGCTTACATCATTTAAGATTCAAGAGTACTGTTTTCTGTTTTTAATATGAATGTTCTTACTAGAGAATGCCTTTGTATAAGCACAGCTGGAATCTATTACTTTATGCAAAATAAGCATGAAAACACATTTCACTGTATATGTGCTGTGAAATCACAAATCTTGCTTAAATAGCTTAAATTCGAAATGTTTTGCATTGTATTATTTATTGTTCCTTATGAATGCGTGCTCATTTAGATTTCCAAACTTGTTTTCTCATCACAGCTACAGCTATTTGCATATCAAATTCTAATCTTTCAGATCATTTGTTTGTTTCCTATATAACATGTTTTTAAACTCTGTGCTAAATATTACAATTTGTCACATAAGAGTTACGAAAAGCTGTTTGTGTTTCTTTCTTCCACTCTCTGTTATTGTTTCTTTGGTTTGCAATACGTAAATTCAGGTCAACATTATTCAGTGTACTTGCTCAAACATGTGAGAGATGGTCAAGATAACACATAGAATTGTTAATTAATTTCTACTGGACAAATAGTGGTTAGCTCACTGAGGAATGCAGCAAATGGATATTATTGATAAGTCACACATATTCAAGCAACATTGTAATTATGGTTATTTACCTGCAAAAATGACCCCAAAATGTAATAATTATTACCTGTAATTAATGTTATTGGCCTTTAGTCATAACATGTACATTGGTTATTAGCTTAGTTATAGAATGTATATATATATTCTTCCCCACACCTTCATTAGGTAATACAGAGAACCTGGCTGTGAGTATTATGGCGCATATGACGGTTCTTGCAATTTTAGCTACATGAAAGCAGTGTACAATCTTAATAATACAGCTAGTCAACTGAGCTTGGGACACTCCTGCAATGGACCATGGTTCAGTCACTGTACTGAGCACTAGACTTTACTAGGGCCAGATTTACCCTCTCTGCTACCCCAAGGTTAGTTTCCACAATTAATCTTGGTGTATGTCATTGGATGAATATGATTAGTTTGGGGTATGTGATTGGATAGATGAATGTAAGTAGTTTGTGGTATGACTCTGTTAATAAACACATAGGGCACAATGTCACACATTTAGACTGCAAGAAAGGAGATTTAGTTTAAAGCAAATGAATGGGATTTGTATACAGTACGATCAATAAGGATGTGGAATTATCTGCCTGTGGATGTATAAGTTTGTTTGTGCACTGTGTTCCCATTTCTTATCTGTCCCTTTTTATCTCTCCCCAAACCACTTTATTAATTAATCTCGCCTTTGCATATGTTCCCTTCCTCATTTCGCCAATTATGCAGAGGAGCCCGTTAACACTTCCATTTTCCAAATGTTTCCATCTTCTTGTACCCTTTTCCCACACTTGTTCACCTTTTCTTTCTCCCCATCCCTCACTTGTTCCCCTCTTCTCATATTGCCTTCACCTTAACATGAACTCCATAGTTGGCAAGAAATATTACGGTTTTGTTTTAGTTTGACTTTCTATCAAGTAGATGTTAGATCCTCCATAATAAAGAACAGTCACCATAACAATGTCATCTCAATGAAGTTAGCACTGCCTTACTTTAACAAATGGCTTCCTCTTTGGTTTCCGGCAATGCCATAGGCTTCAATGAGCAAGATAGTATAGTATATAGAATAGAAAAAAAGATTAGAATTATGACAAGCACAGATAGAGGTCAACCAATGTCAATCCTAGCAGGGAAAGTGAACCCTTTAAATGTGCTTTCACGACAAGGTTCAATGCTCATCATAGGGAAATAAAAAGAACTATAAAAAAAAAATTGGTCTATACTTTTGAATGACCCTATAGTGGGGAACATGTTGCCCCAACATCCATTGATGATATATAAGAAAAATCTAAATTTGAAAATCATGCTAGCACCCAGTTACATCACGGGGAAGAAACTAGATTAAAATAATTATCATAAAGAAAGGTTTCAATGGATGTCAGAGCTGCAGGGCATGTATTTCTGTATCAATGAAAATGTTTTACTACTTTTAGTATTTTTACCACAGAAGAGGAGTTCCCTATTCGTACAGATATTGGCTGCCACACGAACTTTGTTGTTTATTTACTGCTGTGTCTGTGCGGTAAACAATATGTAGGATGCACTAAAAGATCATTAAATGTTTAAATTATGGAGCATATTAACAACATTAGAAAATGACTCACAACCCATTTGGTTCCAGTCCACTGTATGTCATGTCTAGTTTTCAATATTAAACAATATAAATGTTTGGGTATTGAACAAGTCCTCCCTAATTGGAGAGGAGGAGAAAGGATTAAAAAATTATCCCAAAGAGAAACATACTGGATACATAGGCTGCAGACACTGGAACCAAATGGGTTGAATGTGGAGATATTTTTTATAAGAATTGTTTAGGGTTTTATTCAAAGGAAGTCCATTCTCAACTTATCATCAACATTTGTTCCGTTATTTTTCAATTGTGAGTGCACCTTTTTCTTTTCACAATATTGTATATTGGATAAAGAATAGTTGGCCAAGTGATAGATATCCAGAAGTCTGAGGGAACAGATAAGGGGGTAACCCTAGAGAAATTAGTAGCGAAAAAGGAAGAAAAATCTGTCCCTGATTGAGTATATAGAAAGGCGTAATCACCATACTGAGTTTTGGCTGATTGCTCAGCATATGACACTAGCTTAACGATACAATTTGGATACATTTCCGTGTACTAGATATATTTTTGATACACTGCAAAATACTGTTATAGCTATTTGTACTAAATCAGTTTATCTTTTCACTTGTATGTGTTATCCCTCACCCCCTTAACCCTGCATATTTGTGCTCTTTGTGTAGACTACTGCAATTGACCTTTGTTGAGTCAGGTAGTCACAGCAAGGGTTTTTGTCTGTTTATTGTGCGTTTTTTGGTCTCCACAATAAAATATCTTCGAGATTTTTAGAAGCACATCTGGCTATTACCCCTTTCTATATACTCAATCAGGGACAGATTTTTCTTCCTTTTTCGCTACCAATATTGTATATTGGTTACAACAGTACGCACTATGTTGTATTTTGTATATAGTGTATACAGGGTCCACCATCAATACCATTACTGAAAATAGGCCATATATACCAACACTAAAGGTAAAATATATTACTGGGATTTTGAGCTATCACTATGGGATCATTGCGGGATCAAGATTGAAAACAGTTGATTCGGATCCAAGGTAACACCTACTACGCGATCAATGATCAGGTTAACGGGCACCTATATATAGGGAACTTTGGAGGGTGGGAATAAGGTGGCTTTTTTTTTTTTACTGCATATTACTTGTTTGTTTTATTATATAAGGTCCCTGAGGAAGTTCTTGTTATAGAACGAAACGCATAGGACCGGACTTACAATTTTATCTTTATCAATTTTTATTGCCAAATAAAGTAAATTTGTTTACCTGATTCCTGCTCCTGTTCCTTTTGGCTTCTGATACTAACGAGAGGGTAAGAAGTTTCTTTTATACCCACACTGTTATTATACCTTTTTTTTTTCTATATTCACTATATTCAGTGATTTGTATGGTACCTATCTGGGAAGGTTACCTAGGGAAGCTGTAACATTATTAAGTTAAGTTTTGTTTACTTTTTTCACATATTTGTTTTCTGTATATAGCACTTTTGTGTGTTTTTTTTTAGTATTCAACGAGGAATCCCCAGACGGGTCTCACTAGCTTCCTATTCACAAAGTTGTGAGAAAAAAATGCACGAAAAAATGCACTAACATCTGCAATTTTTATGGTGCCCAAAGGAGTTCCTTGATTTATCCAGCTCATTTTCCAATACCTTAACTTATTTTCTTAAATAAATAAAGATAAGAAGAGTTTAATAGTTTCTGTCCAACTATGAAGTCTTCTTATGTAAAATTCCTTAAAATTCTTTGTTTGGTAAATAACCATAGAGAAGTATTCTGTAAGAATACTGGAGCAATAACCTTTACACAACACAGTTTTTCCTAAATAAAAATATTTTTATATAATGTATTTATGTGCATATTTATGTATTTTATATGTAGTACTTAATGTTATGTACAGTGGGAAGAATTTTGAAAACTAATATGTATTTAAAGGAACACTATAGTCACCTAAACAACTTTAGGTTAATGAAGCAGTTTTAGTGTATAGATCATGCTTTGCAGGTTTCACTTCTCAATTCACTGCCATTTAGAAGTTAATCACTTTGTTTCTGTTTATGCAGCCCTTGTCACACCACCCCTGGCTCTGATTGACACAGCCTGCATGAAAAAAAAAACAGATTTCACTTTCAATCAGATGTAATTTACCTTAAACAAATGTATCTATTTCTCTGTAAATTGAACTTTAATCACATACAGGAGGCTCTTGCAGGGTCTAACAAGCTATTAACATAGCAGAGGATAAGAGACTCTAAATTAAACAGAACTTGTAATAAATGAAGGATAAACTTTAGATGACTCTTTACAGGAAGTGTTTATGGAAGTCTGTGCAAGTCACATGCAGGGAGGTGTGACTAGGGTTCATAAGTAAAGTGATTTAACTCCTAAATGGCAGAGAATTGAGCAGTGAGACTGCAGGGGCATGATTTGTACACCAAAACTGCTTAATTAAGCTAAAGTTGTTTTGGTGACTATAGTGTCCCTTTAATACAATTTAAATGTTTATTTGGTGCTTCAGATGTGCTGCATTAAGTTAATATATATAGGTTAATAAATATGCATATGGCTCAAAATAACCTATTTTGCATGCATGTAAAACATAACGCTTTTATCACAAGTCACCTATTTGGGACTGATGATCTAAACACCTGGAAATACATTTGCTTATTTTATACAGATTAGTTTAATGTTGACCTACTTCCAGTCTCTGAAACATGTTTAGAATCTTGATATAAATTCGCATTAAGATATAATGTAAATTAATGCAAATGTTGTCATTTTTTATCTTTATTCTTCTTAAGAAGATGTAATGGAATTCTATCTCTCTTGACTGGGATTAAGAAGCTAAGAAGCCATGGGAAATGGAAACAGTTTTTGAAAACATCTCGGAATAAAAATGAGAGAACTTGCTGGGAACTCAGATATTACCACTTTAATGTTCGTATTCATGCTGATTTTTTTTCCTCTTGACAAAACATTAACTGAGATTACACAATTTTTCAGTCTGAGATAGACCAAAAAGAACAATAATTTATACATTTGTTTTGTAGGTATACAGCATACAGAACTTCTCTATAATTTACCTTTCTAGCATGATTTCCATTGACATCTCCATGATCTCAACTAGGGTTTTGTAATACAAGAGCACATGATGAGGATTGCAAGTGTATATTTGAAATGGACAAAGAGTGACACTAATCTTAGGGGTATGAGTGTGTGTGTGGCCAGGGGTGGGGTTGTCATCTCATTGATGTGAATATTATTGCTGTGAAGATAAAAACCGAAAGGTAGGTAAACCATGTCTAAAAACAGGTAACCTTAAAGTGCAATGATACAATAAAAAAACATATACATACACATATATTGAACTTGATTTTGCTTCTGTATGGTATCAGATATCTCAAAAAGAGAGAGAAAAAAGCAAAACACAGGTATAGTGTAATATGTCTTAATATAGCATATTTAAAAATAACAAAGGTACACTCACACTTTTTTTGAGCTACTAAGAACTCTACCGTATTCAGTGTGGATTGAATTGTTTTTTTTTTTTTTTCAAGGGTGTAAAAAATCATTAAACTGTCCCTGGGTGTATACACTTTAGTTTTTTTTAAACTTTGCCACCATAGTGGAAGCAGATATATATTACCCTCAGCTAAGCTGAAGACTAGGGACGCTTACTATGGATTCCCTGTCTCTCTGGCTACTAGAAACTATTAGAATATCTTCTTTTGTACTCGTAGTAGTAGTGGTAATTGTACTGCTGCTGCTATTAGAGTCGGTGGCAGAAGCAGAAGCAGGTTGTGGCACTAGAAGCATTTTCCTCCTCTAATTCCAATATCTTCTTCTTAGGCTACTTGAATTGGCAACGGGGAACAGGCTTTAATGAAATTGCTCAGCTACTATAAAACATGCAAGGTAATACCTGGAGGTAGTGGAGTGCAGGTGGTTCTGGGGGGAGGAACATGAACCAGCTGACGAGTACTGGACAGTGGCTTCTTTGTGGTCTCAGAAGAGCACCCATCCCTCTGCTTGTCTTTATTGGCCAAAAAACACTATTTACTAACTGTCCTCTAACATCAAAAAGGAACTAATTTCATTGAACTGGGAATATAGAAAACTATTTGGGCAACCATTACATCGCACAAAAAAGAATGAGCTGGTTTGCCCAGACTACCACACATAATTCCCTTCCACTGTTTACTACATACAATGAAAATTAATGGATCCAAAAGTCCATTTGGTTTCATTCCATTTTCTAGTTTTGGAAATTAGCACATGTCCAAACCATGGACTCAAACAAAATTTGGCAATTCTTATAGCAATGCACCCACAAAAATGAAATGAAAAATGGCAGATCACCAGATCTACTGGTCATAGATGTTTTATTTATTATGCAGTTATAAACCTTATAGGGAAAAGAACAAACATCACAATAGTGTAATATTGCTTCTTTAACTCGTTAAGGACGGAGGCAATTGTCAAGCTTAGAGTAGACATGGTTATCTGCTGCTCTGAATGCCTCAACCTCAAGTTTGCTGTCTCCGGGGTGCATGGGCTCAGCATTAGTAGATGCATTATTAGGAGAGGCTGGGGATGACCTGGCCCATATTGGTTCCAATGACCAGTGGCGTACTAAGGGGGGGCAGTCCACCCCAGGTGGCACCAGTTAGGGGGGTGCCACCAGTTAGGGGGGGTGCCACCAGGTAGGGGGGTGCCTCCAGGGCTGGCCAGGTTTGTGACTCTGTGAGCTGTGTGGCTGCTCAGGGCGCCTGGAGCCACACAGCTCACACATGCAGGGGCTGGGAATTCAGCAGTACAGAAGTACTGCACGGAGAATTGGGTGCGGAGCCAACTCGGCCGTGGAGGCAGAGCCAAACCAGATGCGGAGGCGGAGCTACAGCCAGCCTCCATTTGCTGCCTTTCACTGCAGCACACTGAGGGGAAGCAGGAAGGAGTCACTGCTTCCCCAACTCCAACACACCAGGGACTCACTGACTCCACTCCTCCACCAGTAAGTAAGAGAGAGAGAGAGAGTGTGTGTGTGTGAAAGACTGCTTGTGACTGTCTGCCTGTGTGTGTGTGAATGTCTGCCTGTGACTATCTGCGACTGTGTGTGTGAATGTCTGCCTGTGACTTTCTGTGACTGTGTGTGTGAATGTCTGCCTGTGACTATCTGTAACTGTGTGTGTGAATGTCTGCCTGTGGCTGTCTACCTGTGACTGCGTCTGTGACTGTCTGCCTGTGCCTGTGTGTGTAAATGTCTGCCTGTGGCTGTCTACCTGTGACTGCGTCTGTGACTGTCTGCCTGTGCCTATGTGTGTAAATGTCTGCCTGTGACTGTCTACCTGTGACTGTGTCTGTGACTGACTGCCTGTGACTCTCTGACTGTGACTGTGTGTTTGTCTGCCTGTGACTGCATCTATAACTGTCTCCCAGTAAATGTATGTGACTGTGTGTGAATGTCTGCCTGTGACTGTCTACCTGGGACTGCATCTGGGACTGTATGACTGTGACTGTCTATGCCTGTGAATGTCTGCCTGTGACAGTATGTACGAATGTCTGCCTGTGATTGTTTACCTGGGACTGTGTATGACTGTCTGCCTGTGACTGTCTGCATGTCACTGAGTGTGTGTGACTGTGTGCTGCCTGTAACTATGTTACAGTCTGCCTGTAATTGTGTGTGTGTGTGACTGTCTGCCTGTAGCTGTGTGTGTGTGACTGTCTGTCTGTAACTGTGTGTGTTACTGTCTACCTGCAGCTGTGCGTTTGACAGTGTGCAAGTGACTATGTGTTTGGTACGGTGTACATCTGACTGTATCTGACTGTCTTCGCCCTGCAGTGAGTTGGCACATAACATCATCCAAGCATCGGCATCATATTACAGGATGTGCAAGAGACGTGTGCATGAAGAGCACAGAGATCACAGCAGCAACCACTGACTACCAGGGACTGAGGATCCACTCTAGCCCTCCCAGAGCAAAGTAGGGAGGCTGGGTGGACCGCTTAATTATTAAATGTGTGCATGTATGCATGTATGTGATGTATGCGTGTGTATATCTAATTATGTGTGTTTGTAATTGTATGTGTGTGGGTCTGTGATTGTGTATGTCTGTGTTTATGTCTGTGTTTATGTGTGTGGTTGTGTGTGTATCACTGTAGTTAAGGCAAAATAAATCAAGGGCCCCCTTACAGGCCTCACCCATACTCCGCAGCAAGCGCCACCCTTGTCCCGCCTCTATCCACACCCTACACAATCTTTAGACACAAGGAACAAAAGTGCAATAATCCCTAGAGACTACAATTGAGGGCTAATAGGCCATGGAGGAGGGTCTTTCTAGCAGAGGCTATCTCAGTGTCCTTTAGAGAGTGTATTAGAAACAATCCCCTCCAAGCCCCATTAGAGACTACAATGGAGTCTAATAGGCTTGGAAGGGGGTCTTTCTAACAGAGGCCATCTCAGCGTCCATTAGATAGCCCCTGCTGGAAGCAGTTGCCTCCAGGCCCCAGTAGAGACTACAATTGAGGGCTAATGGGCCATGGAGGGGGGGGTCATTCTAGCAGAGGCTATCTCAGTGTCCTTTAGAGAGTGTGTTAGAAAGAATCTCCTCCAGGCCCCATTAGAGACTACAATGGAGTCTAATGGGGCCTGGAGGGGGGTCTCTCCAACACTCTGGTTCCTATTCACAATATAGCAAAACAACATAGCTCGTGATACCTAGGCCAAGTTGGCTCCTCTTAACTTAATTACTGTTGCTGGCTGGCAGTCTGTGGGCTTGCTGGCTGCGGCTGGCAGGCTGTGGGCTTGCTGGCTGCGGCTTGCTGGCTGCGGCTGGTAGGCTGTGGGCTTGTTGGCTGTAAGCCTGTGGCTTGCTGTAGGCCTGTGTATGGTGTATGTGGGGGCAGTGTGTGTGTATGGGGGGCAGTTTGTGTGTATGGGGGGCAGTGTGTGAATGTGTATGGTGTGTGTGTGGGGGCAGTGTGTGAATGTGTATGGTGTGTGTGTGGGGGCAGTGTGTTTGTGGGGCTAGAGTTCACTCTCACCACTGCGACCACCAGGAATCCATGGGGGTTACAGTGTTGAGAGTGAACTCTAGCCCGTAGCTCCAGGGCTAGAGTTGACTCTCGCAAGAGCGGTAACGTTGCCATGGTAACCGCGGCAATGCTCTGTGCTCGCGCAAGAAGGACCCAGAGGAGCTGCAGGCTGAGCTCCCAGGTCCTCTTTTCCTCCCTCCCCTGCCGGCTGCCCGCACGGTGCCTGTGGCAGGGGGGACAATTGCCCCCCTGGATCCACCAGTGATATGTACAGCCCTTCTGTGTGCCTTTTTGTCTGCCCCCGTCCCTCTGTATGTTTCTTTCTCTCCCTCACTGCTCCTGTGTCTATGTCTCCCCTCTCCTTCCCAGTCTCTCTTACCCCTCTGTCTCTTTCTCCCCCTCCCCTTGTGTGTCTCTCTCCTTTCTCCCTGTCTCTCTCTCTTCCACTGTTTCTTTCTTCCCCTTTCTGTGTCTCTCTCTCCCCTACATCTCTCTTCCTCTCTGTCTCTTTCTCCACCCTCCCCATCTTTCTCCCCCTGTGTCTCATTCTTCCCTCTCTTTATCCTCCCTCCCCCAACTCTCTATTCCCCCTCTTTCTCCCCCTGTGTCTCTTTCTCCCCTCCTAACTCCCCTCTCTCTTTCTTTCTCCCTCTGTGTCTCATTCTTCCTCTCTCTTTCTCCCCCTCCCCATCTCTCTATTCCCCCTCTTTCTCCCTGTGTCTCATTCTTCCCTCTCTGTCTCTCCCCTCCCCATCCCCTTCTTTCTCCTGTGTCTCATTCCCTCTCTTTCTCCCCCCACTCCCCCATCTCTCTATTCCCCTCCTCCCCCCTCCCCATCTCTCTATTCCCCCCTCTTTCTCCCTTGTGTCTCATTCTTCCCTCTCTTTCTCCCCTCCCATCTCTCTATTCCCCTCTTTCTCCCCTCCCCATTCCTCTATTCCCCCCTCTTTCTCCCCCCCTCCCCATTTCTCTATTCCCCTCCCTTCTCATTCTTCCTCTCTTTCTCCCCCCTCTATTCCCCTCTTTCTCCCCTCTCTTTCTCCCCCTTCCCCATCCTCTCCTATTCCCCCCCTCTTTCTCCCTCTCTTTCTCCCCTCCCCATCTCTATTCCCCCCCTCTTTCTCCCCCCCTCTCCATCTCTCTATTCCCCCTCTTTCTCTGACTTGAGACACAGGGGGCCGGCCATGTTTCATGCTGGAGCCGCCGGGCCAGGTGGCAGCCTCGCCGGTCCTGCGGGACTCCTCTCACTAATGCTGATGACGGAAGGAGGGAGGAGCATGTCTCTCCCTCATGCTCCGTTGCGGTTCCCACATTCTGTGCTGGGAATTGTGGGAACCGCAGGGAGCATGATAGAGAGACATGCTCCTCCTCCTTCCGTCCTCAGCATTAGTGAGAGGAGTGCCGCCGGACCGGCGTGGCTGCCACCCGGCCCGGTGGCTCCAGCATGAAACGCGGCCGGACACCTTCTGCAGTCCCCAGATGCCGCCCCCAATCCAGCCCTGCCGCCGGGCCCCGTGATGGCGGCCCTGGTGGCGGGCCCCCCTCCCGGCCGGGCCCTCGGACCACGTCCGAAGTGCCCGACCTGTCAGTCCGCCCCTGGTTGTTTGAGTGTCCGATTTGAGTTCCAGACACTCGACGACCAAACACCGCTGAGATTTTCATGCGTAAGATGGCCGCCGCACGTGGTTCGTATGCCGAACGGTGACCACACAGGCACATACAATGTATCAATTAAGCTGCAGTTTGCAGAGTGTGAACGCTTAACGAGGCGCACACTTCTCACAGGGGTGGTCTGATGGTTCGGTAGTTTCATTTATATGAAACTACCGAACAATCATACAAAAACTACATACACTTTACAAACATACAGGAAAACAATTACCCAAATACATTTTCAATACGAATTCCTAAGGACAGCCTCAATACAATCCACTACAAGCTGAATATCATAACATAAAATGTCAATATTCAAAAATTCATAGCTGAACTGTGTTACTGATATAATCCTTCAAACGAGTGTTGGTTACCTCAGTGGTATATAACCTAATGATGTGGCTATGCTTGAAACAACATAACATTTGAGGGGACTTACAAGAGAAATAACATATTTAATTCACAGATCTTGGAACTTGTTGCCTGAGTGCACCCCTAGCCGCCAAAAATTGTACCTTGCATATTACCAAAAAGGCAAATGAAAAACAAAATATTTAAACATAGCACAATGAAATACTATCATGTTAAACCAGCTTTTGTCCTTACTTTTAGATATCTTCCAACCTTATTACTAATTCTGAATTCATTTACGTAGATAATTAAATTGCAACGCTGGATTCTATGGCAAGCTGGGAGGCTGTAAATGACCTCTGATAGGGAAGCTCATGTCAGCTTTGTATAAGGTCTGTAAATAACATGAGGATATGACCTCTGATGTGGAAGCTTTGACCCAACTGTCAGAACTTTGGTAAATAACATGAGTGTGACCTCTGATAGAGGAAGCTGCAACTTGTCTGGCAGAAGGTCTGTAAATTATTTGAGCACGTGACCTTTGATATAGCTAGCTCTGGCCTACTGGCATGAATCCCATAAATTTCATGAGCGCATGACCAGTGACAGAGAAAGTCCTGACCTGCTTGGCATAAGGCCTGTCAATGATATGAGCATATGATCTTTGATAGAAGAAACTATGACCTGCATGGCATAAGTGCCCACAATGCATGACCTGTGAATGAGGGCCCATGCCCATAACAACAGTAGCCATAATCGAGTAACTATAAAAGACAATCTTAGAGAACACTACTAAACATCTCAATAGCTAATGCATGATAAGTGACCTACATCTGTATGTAAATGGAAAGTAACCTATAGCCTATAGGTATAACCTTAGCAAGTGTAATAAAACAATTAACACAAATTAAGGAAGATAATAATAACAAAGTGTTTAATCAGGAAAGGTAAATTCAAATATTCTCTGGTTTCCAAGTACATGAGAAACATGACATTACATGGGTAAGTGTAAACATGATGGGTGTAAGAACACACAGTACAAGATTAACAAACAATAAATAAGCAGATGTAAAATTATAATACTGGAATGCTACTGAAAAGGCATAGTAGGAATGAAACTGTTATACAAACCTATCAACTGTAAGTGTACCGCATGTGGTGAACAAGAAGGTGGAACAAGAAAATATAAGTATATAACATCTCTGCTATGCAATGTTTTCAAACTAGGAATCATTATATTTGTAGATTAACTAAGGAACTAATAAGCACACGCACATTACTAATGAAATACTGTTTGACAATTAAAGGGACAGTATAGTCACCAAAACAACTTTAGCTTAATGAATCAGTTTTGGTGTATTGATCATGCTCCTGTAGCCTCACTGTTCAATTCTATGCCATTTAGGAGTTAAAGCACTTTTGTTAAATTCTCTGCCATGTTGGAGATAAATTACCATTTAGGCACACCTCCCTGCATGTGGCTTACACAGCCTTACTAAACACTTCCTGTAAAGAGTCATCTAATGTTTATACTTCCTTTATTGCAAATTCTGTTTATTTAGCTTTTTTTTATCTCCTGCACTGTTAAAGGGATAGTTTAAGCTCCATAGGAATGTCATATAAAGTTATGATGGTGCCAGGAGTCCCCTGGGCTCACGTTTACCTCAAGGAGTTAAATAGTTTAATCCTAAAGTTGCCTCAAGTGCCAATCTCACCCCCCCCAGGCAACATCCGGCTTCTGAAATGGTTTCAGGAAGTGAGGAGTGTCGCTGAGCAGGGGCGCGCTGATTGACAGAGAGCAGTCAGCTGATCCTGTCTGCCAATCAGTGACTCCTCATTCACAAAACCAGCCCGGAAAAGGTACGTTTCTTTCCAAGCCAGTTTTGTGAATGGAGAGTCACTGATTGGCTGAATGTGTCAGCTGACTGCTCTCAGTCAATCAGCGCGCCCCTGCTCAGATACACTCCTCACTCCTCCAGCGGCACTGCAAGCTAATTTAAAATGACATTTTAGAACCCAAATGCGGCCTATGGGGGAGCTGAGATTGGCGCTGGAGACAATTTTGGGGTTTAACCAATCGAGAGTGGTGTAACTTCTTGAGGTAAAGTGAGTCTGTGGGCCTCTGGCACCATAACAACTTCATTTAGATGATACACTTCACATGAGCCTCCTGTATACAATTAAAGTTCAATTTAAAGAGCAGGAGATAAAAACTTTAAAAATATAAAACATCTGATTTAAAATGAAACGTGGCTAGGGCCGCATGGACAGAAACAAAAGTAATTTATCTCCTAAATGGCAGAGAATTGAGCAGTGAGATTTCAAAGGCATGATCTATATGCCAAAACTGCTTCATTAAATTATTTTGGTGACTATAGTGTCTATTTAAGCAGGCAGGTAGCAACCATACCTGAAAACCTGTAAGAAAAAAAAATCTACATCTAATAGCACCAATAATAATTGTTGGAGTAATAAAACCTCTGGGTTCAACACAATATAGAAAACATAAGCATGGATGCATGCTGAACAATGCTTACATGACTGGTGAAAACCCTGGCTATAACTATACCCGAGGAGTCCATAATGCCTAACCATATCCAAAAGATGTGTAACTATACTTGTATGCATAGAAAGAGAATACCAACCTGACCATTCTAATAGCATGGGGAGTTTATAAGGTATAACCATAACTCTATCAACTGGCCACTGAATTTGCAACCTTAACAGTGTGTGATCAAAGTGTTTGTAAAATCATCACGTGCATGCAGAACAAATGTGAAACAGAAAATGCTTAACCTTTATTGTATTTTAAGGAAACAGAAAATGTGCTACCATAACTATATACACGAAGAAAGAAAAAAAATGTGTGTCTATAGATTTAACTAGAATAAAGCGTAATCATAAAAGAGGGTACATAGCTAACTTTTGAAAGGAAACTTGTAGTGTACCATAAACTTGAAGTGTACCATAACCTTTGATGTAAGAAATCATAAATTGTAATCAATAACTAAATTATCAGAAAACAAGCTCTCTATGATATTCTAACTATTATATTGAAGGACAAGCAAAGACCCGGGTGACTAGTGCATGTTTAACCAAACTGAGTGCCGTTACTGTATACATGAAGCATAAATTGTAAGTAGGGGGTTGGGAGGGGGCAAACTGAGCAAGCTTACCTGCTGCGACTGGAGTGTTTCTCATGAATTATATGCACGATAAACAAAGAAGACATAAGGGTAACGTTTGTAAGTGAGGAATAGAGACTGTATAACGATGATCAGTGTGAAAAGCAACTGAAAATTGTGTAATGACATTGCACTCTAAATACAGTTGTATTCAAAATTATTCAACCCCCCAATTGAAAATCAGGTTTATTGTCAACATTTACAGACATTCAACTGTTTACATTGATCAAAACAAACAAAATCAATTGAAATAGCTCAACACAACGAATACTTCAAGTGGGTTTCCCAAATCTGACTGAAAATGCAACTTATAATGACTTCTCCAGTCTCAAAATTATTCATCTCCCTTAATAGAATCCCTCACAAAAGCACAAATATGCAAAACAGGTGTTGTTGCAAGCAACAAGTCAAGGGCTTCATTAGTTAAACTCGGTGTGCTTAAGCTGGAACACTTGAAATACCTGAACTGGCTAGGGGTTTGAGTGTCACATTTGATTGCATGTTAGAAATATGGCTAAGTCAAAAGAATGGTCCACAAAGTTAAGAGACGCGATCATCGCCTTTCACAAACAAAGAACAGGATACAAAAAGTTAGTGAAGGCACTGAATGTTCCTACAGACATTGTTAGGATCATAGTTTGTAAGTTCAAATTTAAAATAGCAGTGGTTACATTACTTGGATGGGGTAGAAAAAGTAAGCTATCAATGGCTGCAACCAGATTTCTGAGAAGGCAGGTTCAGAAAAATCCTTGAGTGACTGCAAAACACCTGCAACAAAACTTGGTGGTAACAGGCACATTAAGGCACATACTACACACCGAAGCTTTCAATGCTTGAACACCAAGACATACATCAATACTGACCCAAAAGCACAAGAAAAGTCGGCTCCAATGTGCTCAAAAGAATTTAAATAAGCCACAGAAGTTTAAGCATTCTGTAGAGTGATTAAACAAAACTGGAATTTTTTGACCCAATGGATTCTAAGTTATTAAGGTTGATATATATAAATCTGTATTTATGTGGCAGGTTAGCTCTATAGTTTCTCTATATTAACCCTTTAGTCAGGGCCAGACTGGGAGAAAAATTCGGCCCTGGCGTTTTTTTACCACAGCGGCCCACTAAGAAGAGGATTTCGTCATCACCATTGACAAACACGCCCCCTCTCAAAGTGAGCATGTTGGTTCAATGCTCTTCCAGGGCAGACCTAGAGAGCTCTAGCATGAGAAAAAAAGCCCTGTATTTGTTCTGCACTGTGCAAGCAATGGTATAAATGGATACCAGGAGACAAAAGGGCCAGGAAAGAGTATTGTGCATGTGTTTGGAGCCTGCTTGTGGGATTGCGTGTGTGTAGAGTGAACTGATTGTGGTGTGGTATTGTGTAATATGGTCGGTTTTAGTCGTGTTGTGTTTTTGGTGTAATGTAATGCATATGTGGCTAGGGGCTGTAGAGAATGTGTGTATAGGGGATGTAGTAAGTGTGTGCATACAGGCTATAGTATGTGTGTGTGTGTATAGGTGATGTAGTGTTTGTAGGGGTTGTAGAGAGTGTGTGTTTAGGGGTGTAGTATGTGTTTGTTTACAAGGAATCTAGTGTGTGTTTAGGAGATCCAGAGTGTGTTAGGAATGCAGTGTGTGTAGGTGGTGCAGTGTGTGTATACAGGAGTCTAGTGTGTGTTTGAAGGACCCAGAATGTGTAGGAGATCTAGTGAGTGTGTGTTTATAACAGATTCAGAGTGTATATAGTGATCTAGTGTGTGTATATGATCCAGAGTTGGGTAAGGGATCTAGTGTGTGTCTGGAATGTAATGTGTTTAGAGGTGCGGTATGTGTGTGAGGGGTTCAGTGTATGTGAGGGGTGCTGTAGTATATATATATATATATATATATATATATATATATATATAATATAAATATGTTTGGAAGCATTGTGTGTGCGTGTGTTTGTTTGGTGCAGTGTGTTGGGTTCTGTGTGTATGTGTGAGGGGTGCAGTGGGTGTCTGTGAGGGGTGTAGTGTGTATGTGAAGGGTGCAGTATGTGTGTGTGATGGATGCTGTGTTTGAGGGGTGCTGTGTGTGAGGTTGCTGTGTGTGATGTGTGGGTGCTGTGTGCGATGTGTGTGTGAGGGTGCTGTTTATGATGTGTGTGAGGGTGCTATGTGTGATGTGTGTGAGGGTGCTGTTTCTGATGTGTGTGAGGCTGCTGTGTGTGATGTGTGTGAGGGTGCTGTGGGTGAGGGTGCTGTGTGTGTGTTTTGTGTGTGAGGTGTGTGAGAGTGCTGTGTGTGAGGGTGATGGATGCTGTGTTTGAGGGGTGCTGTGTGTGAGGGTGCTGTGTGTGATGTGTGTGAGGGTGCTGTGTCTGATGTGTGTGAGGTTGCTATGTGTGTGATTTGTGTGTGAGGGTGGTGTGTGTGAGGTGTGTGAGAGTGCTGTGTGTGAAGGTGATGTGTGGTAGAGTGCTGAGTGTGATGTTTGTGAGAGTACTGTGTGTGATGTGTGAGAGAGTGCTGAGTGTGATGTGTGTGAAAGTGATGTGTGTGATGTGTGTGAGAGTGTTGTGTGTGAGAGTGCACAGTGTGATGTGTGTGAGAGTGATGTGTGTGAGAGTGATGTGTGTGAGAGTAATGTTTGTGAGGGTGCTGAAAGTGATGTTTGTGAGGGTGCTGTGGGTGAATGTTAGAAGGGATTGTGTGTTTGGGGGGGGGGTAAAAAACTAATAAAACAACTTTAGCCTGGGAGGGGGGGACCGGCACGGTGGTACCCGGTGGGAGAGTGGATGACGGCACTCTCACACCATCCCTGGTGGTCCTATGGGTTAGTGAACTCTAGCCTGTGGGCTAGAGTTCACTCTTGCGAGATTGGGGCGTTGCCATGGCAACGCTCCTGATCTCGCGAGAGGAACCCAGCGGAGCTGCAAAATAGAGCTCTGCCGGGTCCTCCTCTCCCTCCCCAGCCGCATGTCTATTCAAGTGGGCCGGTGAGAGAGAGAGCTTTGATCTCCCCACCGGCCCGTCATGGAAAACAGCGGGGCCTCCCCTGCCGGCCTCGGCCCATGTCCACCGCGGCCCACTGGGCATTTGCCCGGTGTGCCCAATGCCCAGTCCGGGCCTGCCTTTAGTGACCAAGGATGTATCAGGTACGTCCGACACAAAATGGTCGTTAACGACCTCGGACGTACCTGATACGTCCGCTGCAAATTTAAGCCCTTGAAGTGATCATGATTACTTCCAGCCGCTCTAATGGTATTGCAGCGATGCCTCAATATCGGGGCATACTGCAGTACCCCCCTCACTGCCGGGCCCCTCTGCAAAACCTGACCCCCTATACTAACGTCATACTAAGTATGTTTTTTTATATACATATATTAATATAAATATACACTTAGAGTAAAATTACACACATGTGTATATAATATATATATAATAACTATATATATTGTATATATTTATTATAAAAAAATAATTAAAAATAAATAAATAAATGTACAATTTTTTAAATTATATATATAATTATATATGTAATCTTATTCTAACTGAATTTTGATATTAATATATATATATATATATATTGTAGTGGAGCTTGCTGTACCCCGGCTGGGTACCTCCGCCAAAGGACCACTTCCTAGCTGGAACAGGGGACAAACCACAGCACTTCTGCCCACAGTCCCCGTAGCTGGACGTGGGCCCTGGAACCACTCCTTCCTGGAGCCGAATGGGGAATTAGCTCTAGTCCTTACAAGGACTTTCCCGTTGAATCTCCTGCAAGCTGGAACAGCAGACACAGGAGCAAGTCTTCTTTCCCTCCAATAACAGGACGACACACATTTTTGGAGTGTAAGCAGAAATTTAATTCGTCAATTTGGCTGCAGTTAACTACCAGCCTGGGATGTAAATACTCTGCACACTCCACTTGTGTGTGGTCCGGCTGTTCGGAAGTTTGAAGAACAATTGTTTAAAGTCCCAAACAGGCGAAAATAGTATCTTTAACCACAGTAACTTAAATGGGCCATAGTCACAGGGTAAAAGGCTGGCAAGTAGTCCCCTCCAAGAACTCGTGGCAATTT
>OW240917.1:190872692-190923337 GCA_933207985.1 Pelobates cultripes
CGGTAACAGGGAGCCGGGGGGGCCCCCACCGGACCACCACAGATGGAATCTCCCCCCTCCCTGGACACAGGTAAGCAGGGAGGGGGGAGAAACATTTAATTAAATTAATAAAAAATTAATGTTAAAATGCCCCTTCCTCCCCCTCCCCCCCCAGATCACACATTTACACAACACACACTACATACACTAACACACAACACACACACTGCATACACTAACACAACACACACACACTGCATACACTAACACAACACACACACTGCATACACTAACACAACACACACACTGCATACACCAACACACACTACATACACTAACACACAACACACACTGCATACACTAACACACAACACACACTGCATACACTAACACACAACACACACTGCATACACTAACACAACACACACACTGCATACACTAACACAACACACACTGCATACACTAACACACAACACACACTGCATACACTAACAGACAACACACACTGCATACACTAACACACACACTGCATACACTAACACACAACACACACTGCATACACTAACACACACATTGCATACACTAACACAACACACACTGCATACACTAACACAACACACTGTATACACTAACACAACACACACTGCATACACTAACACAACACACTGCATACACTAACACAACACACACTGCATACACTAACACACCCACACTGCATACACTAACACAACACACACACTGCATACACTAACACAACACACACTGCAAACACTAACACAACACACACACTGCATACACTAACACAACACACACACACACACACACTGCATACACTAACACAACACACACACTGCATACCCTAACACAACACACACACACACTGCATACACTAACACAACACACACTCTGCATACACTAACACAACACACACTCTGCATCCGCTACACTAACACACACTCTGCATTCGCTACACACTAACACACTCTCTACATTCACTACACATTAACACTGCATTCACTACACTAACACACACTCTGCATCCGCTACAAACTAACACACTCACTGCATTCACTACACATTAACACACACTCTGCATTCACTACAAATTTACACACACTCTGCATTCACTGCACTAACACACACACTACATTCATTACACTGACACACTCTGCATTCACTACACACTAACACACACTCTGCATTCATTACACACTAACACACACTGTGCATTCACTAAACTATGCACACACTCTGGATTCACTATACTGACACACACACTCTGCATTCACTACACTAACATACACTCTGCATTAACTGTACACACAGCATCCACTACACAAACATCCTGTATTCACAGTACACACACTACATCCACCACAAATTGAAACACTCTGCATTCACTATACACAGACACTGCGTCTAATACACACACTACAGACACTGCATCCACTAAACACATTTCATCTAGTACATAGAAACACTACATCCACTACACAAACACACACTACATCACTGTACACACACTACATCCACTACTCAAATACAGTCTGCGTTCACTATACACACTGCATCCGCTACACAAACACACACTCTGCATTCACTGCACAAACAGTATCTAATACACACAAACACTACATCCATTACACACATTCTAATTCACTTCCACTATACACACACCACATTCAGTCCTGCATCATTGTGAGCGGACTATGTAGGGCGTGGGCAGGCCCGGGAGGAGGGGGGGCGGGGCCCAGACCTTGTGCTTTGTCATGGGCCCCAAATTTTCTGATGGCGGCCCTGCTGACAACCCAGGCCAAAAGTCCAGAGATTTTAATTTGCTAGCACTATATTTAATCCTGTAACTATCCAAGACACCCTAAAACCTGTACATGGGGGGTACTGTTTTACTCAGTAGACTTCGCTGAACACAAATATTAGTGTTTCAAAACAGTAAAACATATCACAGCAATGATATTGTCAGTGAAAATGAAGTTTTTTGCATTTTTCACACAAACGGCACTTTCACTGATGATATCAATGTTGGGATTTACTGTTTTGAAACACTAATATTTGTGTTCAGCAAAGTCTCTTGAGTATAACAGTACCCCCCATGTACAGGTTTAATAGTATGTTTGAAAGTTACAGGGTTAAAAATAAGGCTTGATTTTCTGTTTTTTCACATTGAAATTTGCCAGATTGGTTATGTTGCATTTGAGAGCGTATGGTAGCCCAGGAATGAGAATTACCCCCATGATGGCATACCATTTGCAAAAGAAGACTACCCAAGGTATTGCAAATGGGGTAAGTTTAGTCTTTTTTAGTAACCACTTAGTCACAAACACTGGCCAAAGCTAGCATTCATAATTGTTTTTTGCATTTTTAACACAAAAACAAATATAAATGCTAACTTTGGCCAGTATTTGTGACTAAGTAGCTACTGAAAAAGACTGGACATACCCCATATTGAACACCCTGGGTTGTCTACTTTAAAAAAAAATATGTGTTACAATGTCACTACTGATAAATCTTAAAAAATATATATTTCGAAACAGCAATGTCCTATTTGTAACTTATAGCCCTATAACTTGCAAAAAAAAAGAAGAATCTAAGGACATGTTGACATTGGGTATTTCTAAATTCAGGATAAAATGTAGAAACTAATTAGCTTTGGTGTTTTTTGGCAGTTGTAGATGCGTACCAGATTTTGGAGTTTGGTGGGCAAAGCTAGAAAAGGTGTGTTTTTTACATTTTTTTCCTCATATTTTATACTTTTTTATAGTAAATTATAGGGTATGATGAAAATAATGGTATCTTTAGAAAGACCATTTAATGGCGAGACAAACGGTATATAATATGTGTGGGTTAAGTAAATGATTAAAAGAAAAATTACAGCTAAACACAAGCACCGAAGAAATTTAAAAACAGCCCTGGTCCTTAAAGGACCACTATAGGCACCCAGACCATTTCAGCTCAAGTAAGTGGTCTGGGTGCCAGGTCCCTCTAGATGTAACCCTGCAGCTGAAAACATAGCAGTTTCAGAGAAACTGCTATGTTTATGCTGACGGTTAATCCAGCTTCTAGTGGCTCTCTCACTGACAGCCACTAGAGGCCACTTCCGCGATTCTCACTGTGAAAATTACAGTGAGAAGACACTGACGTCCATAGGAAAGCATTGAGTAATGCTTTCCTATGGGCTGTTTGAATGCGCGCACAGCTCTTGCCGCACATGCGCATTCGGAGCTGACGTCGGCAGGAGGAGGAGAGGTCACCAGCACCAAGGGAGCCCAGCACTGGAGAAAGGTAAGTGGCTATAGGGGTTTTTACCCCTTCAGCCCAGCGGGAGAGGGGCCATGAGGGTGGGGGGGACCTAAGGACTACAAGTTTGTTTTCCTGGTACTATAGTGGTCCTTAAACGGTAAGAAAATTGAAAACTGGTCTGGTCACTAAAGGGTTAAATAGTTTAGTTAATAAAAACCAATTGTAATGAAATATAAATTTAGCTGCACAATAACCTATGCTTATAATAAGAATAATATTAACCCCTTAAGGACTGGACTGTTTTTGCGATGTTGTACATTTGCGACCAGGCATATTTTTACACTTTTGTGGTGTTTGTGTTTGGCTGTAATTTTCCGCTTTCTCATTTACTGTTCCCATACAAATTATATATTGTTTTTTTCAGGACAAAAGGGGCTTTCTTTACATACCATTATTTATATAATCTCATGTATTTTAATTTAAAAAAAATACAAAAATCTGATGAAAAATTGAAAAAAATACATGTTTTTTGACTTTTACTTGAAAAATCTTTTACTCATCTACAAAAGCGAATGAAAAAACTGCTAAATAGATTCAAAATTTTGTCCTGAGTTTAAAAATACCTAGTGTTTACGTGCTTTTTTGCTTTTTTTTGCATGTTATAGGGCTATAGGTACAAGTAGGATATTGCGGTTTCAAAACATACATTTTTAAAATTTATCAATAGTGACATTGTAACACTATTATCTGTCATAAATCTCTGAATAACACCCCACATGTACATATTTTTTTTAAAGTAGACAACCCAGGGTATTCAATATGGGGTATGTCCAGTCTTTTTTAGTAGCCACTTAGTCGAAAACACTGGCCAAAGTAAGCATTCATATTTGTTTGTGTGTGAAAAAAGTAAAAAAACTAAATTGAACGCTAATTTTGGCCAGTGTTTGTGACCAAGTGGTTACTAAAAAAGACTGGACATACCCCATTTGCAATACCTTGGGTTGTCTTCTTTTGCAAATGGTATGCCATCATGGGGGTAATTCTCATTCCTGGGCTACCATACGCTCTCAAAGGCAACGTAACCAACCTGGCCATTTTCAATGTAAAAATATTTGACCCATATATTTGACCTTGTAACTTTCAAAAATGCTATAAAACCTGTACATGGGGGGTACTGTTTTACTCAGGAGACATCGCTGAACACAAATATTAGTGTTTAAAAACTGGAAAACGTATCACAACAATTATATCATCAGTAAAAGTGCTGTTTGTGTGTGAAAAATGCAAAAAAAGTAACTTTCACTGACAATATCATCACTGTGATATGTTTTACTGTTTTGAATCACTAATATTTGTGTTCAGCGAAGTCTCCCGAGTAAAACAGTACCCCCCATGTACAGGTTTTAGGGTGTCGTAGAACGTTACAGGGTAAAATACAGTGCTAGCAAATTAAATTCTCTGGAATTTCGGCCTGGGTTGGCAGGCAGGTCCCTCAAATTGCAATCAATAAAATTACTGAATTATGTAAAAATATTACATAAATACGCACGTAGAATTTAAATATATATGCATATTTATATATTTGAAGTCTACGTGTATATTTATATAATTATTTATGTAATTTTGTATATGGACGTATGTATATTTCTTATTATTTTTATTTATTTTTATATACATAGATATATATACAAATTCATTCTAAGTGTATTTTGATATAAATATATATATATTAATTTTAAAATACAGTTAGAATAAAATTTCATATAGCTATATAATTTTTTTAAAATTTTTATTATTATTTAAAAAAAAATTATTTAATTTAAATTACTTATTATTTATATTTTATAATAATATATATATACAATATATATAGTTATTATATATATTATATATATATGTGTGTAATTTAATTATAAGTGTATTTTTATATTAATATAAGTACATATTAATATAAAAATACACTTAGTATGGCATTATATATATGATATATAGACATATATTATATAGATATAATATATGTCTATATATCATATATACACATATATAATTATTATTATTTTTTTAATTAACATTAACTTTATTTTATTTTTTGATTTTACACATGCAGGGAGACTGCCTGTCAGCACAGACAGTCCCCCTGCAGGCAGACACATGGACACCTATTGTGACCATGTGATCGCTGTGTTAAGCGATCACATGGCCACAGGGGTCCTAAATCAGTGTGGGGAGACTGTCTGGGCTGCAGGCAGTCTCCCCACAACCGGAGCCACGCTGATCGCCGCCGGGGGAACGACGGCGATCAGGTAAGTAGCTCTGACCGTTAGGACGGTTCAGGACCGTCATCGGTCCTCAAGGCAAAAATGCCGATGACGGTCCTGAACCGTCCTCGGTCCTTAAGGGGTTAATATGATTATAACTGTGGTACACATATAAGATGTTCATTGTCCATTTTTGTGGTTTTACTGATGTTGATTTATTAACAACTACTGCTTTGTCTGTAACAGTTCTTTTTTCATTTTCAACAATGAAACATTAATCACTGTTTCACAATAGTCTGAAAGGGTTTTTTCTTTTTTTATCAGTACTTCAAACATTTCCTAGTAAGCTAAGTAGTTTGGCCAAGTAGTTTGGATAACTTAGACAATAATGGCACAAGCAGCCTTTTATCAAAATAGTATCACATAATTCTAATATCTTCCCTAATGATTAACTCAAGCCTGATTACTAATTATGCCTGTATAAATAATGTTATTGTTTATGCTCTGATGTCATACCTCAAATACAGACTGGGAAATAAGATAGTGTTAATGTCTTTCTGTCCAGATAAATATCTAATCAACTGTTTTCCAAGTAAAATGCCACACCAATATAGCTTTTCAATCTTTGACTTTCATTTGGACATAAATATATTTAAACCCCTTGGTTAAAAAAAAAAAACATACCAGAATGTATATCCTATACATCTTATACCAGAACTTGCCTCTTTCAGCGGGATAATGCACCCTGCCACAATTAAAACATTGTTCAGGAATGGTTTAAGGAACATGACCAAGACTTCAAGGTGTTACTTTGGCCTCCAAATTCCCCAGATCTCAATCTGATTTAGCATTTATGGGATGTGATGGAACAACAACATGATCCATGGAGGTCCACCTCGCAACTTACAGGACTTAAAGAATCAGCTGGTCTTGGCGTTAGGTACCACAGAACATGTTCAGAGATCTTGTGGAGACTTCAATGCATCAGAGCTGTTTTGCCAGCACGAGGGGCACCTGCACAATAGAGGTTAGCTGGTTTTAATGTTGTAGTTGACCATATATATAGATGAGAAAACAGTGTATGCTCAATTTCACAGACACACATAGGAATAAATGCCACAGTCTATTCTTGGTGTTCTACAGAGTCATTGCTGATCCTCTGTCGAGCTTGTGGGGCTCTAAAGACATAATGTGCTTAAAGGGAAACTATAGTGCTAAGAAAACAAAGTTGTTTTCTTAGCACTATAGTGACATATAGTGCCTCCCTCCTATGTCCCTCAGAGCTGGATCAGGCTCCGCCTCTGCTGATTTCACTTTGCGGGTGAACCTAATGCACATGCGTGCTTCCATTTGGACAACTCCATAGTAAAGCATTGATCAATGCTTTCTTATGGGGTTTTAAATGATACTGGATGTCCTTATGCGGAGCGTAACCAAAAGTCGCCTCATTATCACCCGTAAATGCCTTTACTAGCTGACTAATAGTTTATCAATAACTGCAATAATTACAATTGCAGGGTTAAACTGACAGAGACATTGCACCCAGACCACTTCAATGAGGGTCTTGGTGCCTCTAGTGTCCCTTTAATAGACATGTGCAATTCGTTTCATTCCAAATGTGAATTTGGAAGAATTTCGGACATTTAGATGCTTCCGAATGTCTGAAGTGCTGAACCGAACTGAATTGCTGAATTTCGGAAGTGCTGAAGTGCTTCGCATTTCTGAAAAGTGGCAAAACAAGAGATGGAGGGAACATTATGTGAAGTGACAAATTTAACTTACCCGAATTTCCGAACCTAACCAATTTTGTTGCCCATGCACATTCCTACCCTTTAACCCGATCAGAGGGCTTCCTCTGATTTCTTTGTCCTCCTGTTTGTACTGTAACCACAGCCAGTTCCACTATAACGTCTTAAAGCATAGAATTTAGCAGGGCTAAATGTACAGATATCTTTGCCATAATATTATATAGTTAGTAAGAGTTCCTCTATTTAAAATATATAAATAATTGAGAATACAATATAAAATAGGGTTTGTCTTGGAAGCAATAAAGTTTTGTCTTTTTAAATATTTTATTAAATAAAAATATAAATATAGACATATAAAATCCATTACAATAATTTATAGCAGAGTTTATAAGATTAAAGTATATGCTTGCAATATCAGTAAAATAGAATAACATACCCTCCTGAACATGTTAACCTTTCTCAGTTATGAGTCTCTGTCTCCAAAATCTCTCCTCTGTGTCCTAATATTAATAAGTACATATAATTATACCTTAGATGTTCAATTAGGTCATTTTAGGACCTACCTTAACTTGGCAAAGATACAAGGCATAACTTGGTCATTTCACATGTGAACATCTTATCTATATTAAGACTAAAAGGTAAGCGTGGACATGACGTGGGAAATTCCCTGACTTGGGGAATTACACTAACCTAGGACAAGATTCTCAATACATGCAGCATTGTACCTCTTACTTTGAGCCTTTTATTGGTAGCTCATAAATCATGGAAGGCATATCTGTCATTCAGTGTATCCTAACATCCAAGCATTACATCCCAGCATTACAGTTCACAACAAATAAAAAGAAAGTGTTTACAATTTGTGACAACCCTGCAATTTGAGCTATAGCTTTCAAAACCTGCATCTCATTAATATTATAAAATACAGGCTAAACAAAAAAGTTCTTAGGGAATTTGTAACAAAGCTCCCTGTACCCCGACTGGGTACCTCCGCCAAGGACCACTTCCTAGCTGAGGCAAACATGGTGCCCATTGCCATACTGCACATCTGACTTTAAAATGACCTATTACACTAGAAAATAAATATACAAAGTTAGCCTTATTCTTTCTAAACGTATCTAGGTATCTGTAAAAGTACCGGAAGAGGCTAGAAAAAGGCACTGATTCTATACCCTTGTCATAATGAATTATTGAATAAAGAGAGGCAACATCTACAGTTACAATTATGTAGTCAACCTGCCTTTTCATATTATCCAGTATTTTTAATATACTTGAAGTAGGATGGGCACATCTGTACTAGAGGTTGGGATCGGCACATCTGTACTAGCGGCTGTAAGAGCATACTCAAATATTCAGCGATTCTTGACATAATAGCATCAATCCTGGAAATAATAGGGTTGGTAGTAGATTTCACACAGGTATTGTGGACCTTTGACAAAAAGTATACGATAGTGATCTACTGCGGGATTAACAATGTCGGAGTCAGAGTTTGACTTATCCGATATCTTGATCCTGAGGCAATATTATGACATACTATGAATAGATTTAGGTTCGTACTTGACGGATGTCTTTTATTGAATAGACAATAAAGGTTATATTTTAAAACGTTATTAGGCTGGATTTCTCTAGCTCTGTATATACCTTACTCAAAACCCTTTTAGAAAGATTAAAGATTCCCATTGGAAGCAAATCTTCCCCCTTTTTACTTTGTTGTACTCTCTCAAGTTTCTCTTCCTCTGAATCCCATCTCCGTTTCCATGGAGATAGAGGAGGTGAGAGATTCCAACTTTTGGTGTGTGCACTTAAAATAGGTTGTGCTCCTGTTTAATCAGCCAGTTTATGAAACCTATTTTAAATTGGAATTAAACTGGGGTTATTTCTGTTATAATTTTAAATTTCATTTTATTCCCTCCAAAAAAGTTTCTTCTGTGATAGGACTTGTCTCCAATACCCATATTCTTATGTATAAATATACATTTTCATTCTAGTATTCAATTACATCTCTATGGTATATATGTACCGGAAAAGTAGGCTGCTAGAATAGTTTACAATGAAATATAAAACATGACCAACAATTAGAAAAACACATATTTCTCCTACAAAAACCCCTCCTTCTTGTAATTTCTACTTCCAGCGAAAAAAAGGAAACCACGTGTGTAATTCCTGCGTTTCTTGTAACCCAATGATTAAAGGTGATGTATTTCACAACCCTTTGAATTTAAAGAAGTATAAGGTTAGGCGCCATCTTGGGATGTAGGAATCGATAAAAGGTCCACCCCCATGTTATTATTTAGGGCCCCCACCCACCACCAATGGGTGGGATCTAGGGAGAACAATAGGTTCACCCCCAGTATTATTTAGGACTCCTACCTGCCTACAATGGGTGGGGACTTGAATCGACAATAGTTCCACCCTCCATTATTATTTAAGGCACCCACCACCAATTAGTGGAGGCTAGGGGATACTGTGTCCCCCCTGTTCAATTTATTTAAGTGAGTGGGGGGAGACCCTAGGTTCCCTGTTTAGTTTAAAAGGTCCCACTCATGGGTTAAGGGTGGAGGCATGCAGAGACACTATTTTATTATTGGATCAGCGGCTGGGCAGCAATAGCCACCTGTGAAGAAATCCCTATTTATTCACCTTAGTTCACCTTTATTCATTCGGTAGATTTAACTACCAAACAAAGACCACCCCCCGGCTCATTAAGCTTCAAAGGATTCGTCAATTAACCCCTCTATCTGTGCGGCCAGCGTTCATATTACCGAATGACACGTGGCTGAGAAAACCGCGGCCATCTTTTTTTCAGCTCAACTTGGACACTCAACTTCCCGAACACCGGTCTCCAACAGACGAACGCTGGAACTATATTTCCCGAATAGCTAGAAGAGCGCTCTTCGGTAATTTTGTGCATTCAACAGAGGGGAACATTCGCTGCTGAGAGCCAGGGGGATCCATTGTTTTTTTCCCCTTTACTGAAGTGACCAGCAAAACCAGCCAAACTCATGGAACTATTTTGGGCAGCCAGCCCACGGTTAGCCGGTCACAGAAGACTTCCACCTTTTTTGAGAACCCCTGAACCGATCTGGGTGAAATTTGAATATGTTGGTCACCCAGATCGGGGCTATCAGGGGACACCTCATGTATAAAGGGGTGTTCCAGATATTGGGGAAAAATTTGATTTTTCTGACTGAAGATAATCAAGTTATTACTTTATCAGACTTGATTATCTCCAGGACTAGGGGAGGGAATTGTATGTGTGTACTGGGTGTGTTTTATGTTTTTACTGTGCCAGATTGGTTAAACTCGGTCCCTCCCTGTGGGATGTCCCCTTGCATGGGGACTTGCATAAAAGCCTGTGTGTAATCATTAAAGCTCAGTTCAGTTGTACCCTTCTTCTTGACTTCGGCTGATGTTTGGGGATTCGTGTGCTTTATTAAGGGAATTATCTTATGAAGCTATTTGGATTACTATACAGTTCATCTATTTCATCTACCGAACGGAGAGCTATAGTCACTGATGCTCTGACGGTTCGGGAGTGAAGTACCGAATGAGGATTACATATACCAGGTTTCCTTACACCACCGTCTGTTCGATGTTACTAGACATGCCTCTACTCACGACACTTGTCTGAAAGACCAATATTAAGTAAAGAAAGGGCTTTTCATAATGTTGGTCTTTCAGCTTCTTAGTAGATAGACCCTTGCGAGATTGCCATAAGCATACCAAAAATGAGCTATCTACTAAACAGCTCCCTAATTTGGTAACCTTAAATTTGTCAATTCCACAAAGGGACCAATTGAAAGAGGTACCTACTAAATGGCTGCAAGATGCAGCTGCAGTTGCAACATGGACAGGAATTTCATTTGTTCAAATGAAATTCAAAACTGAAAATAGTGAACAAATTGGATCCGAAAACAAATGAACAAAAATAATTTTTTGTCTGTATATATTAGGATTAAACAAAACTTTTGATGGCACCCTAGTCCAGCCACAAGCCTGCTGCTCCTACGCGTGTGTGAAACCACGGCACACAGGATGACAGGCCCAGAGGGAAATAGAGGAGAAAAATAACCAGAGAAAGGAAAATCACTTTGGCAGTGTCACCATGCATGGAGGAGCCTACACCTGGCGAGAGAGGATCTGACAGGCCAGAGATCATACTCTTCAGGCACAGTAGGCCAAAACAGAGGTACATTAAGGGCAAACCCAAGGGGACACTGAGACAAGCACAAAAGTCAATATCGAAACCTGTAAAATAGTAATACAAAATCAACAGTTAATGTATAAGGTAAATGAGGAGAACTCCAATCAGTATTCTGACCTGAACCAACAGTGAAATAAAAAAGACGAGGTGCTTAGGTCATTGCAATCTATTTATATGATTTGCTTCTGCTTTCTGATTGGTTACTCTAATCCTGTGTTATTTTCTTTGTTGCTGTGGAGTTCAGAAAGGATATGCAATATATGAGTCTCTTGTCTTGTAGTACATGACAGTTGTAGCCTCGACTACCAGGCTGTGTCTACTATAAATCAAACCACAAGGCACAGGAGTAGTGGGTAGAGAAGGCCACAGCCATTTTTATTTATTAAAACAGTCATTGCCTCTAATTAACATTAAATATATACTGAACCTTTTAACAGCATTAGGCAATGACAATGTTTTTAACACAGGGTTAACATAACCCTATATGACTTCCAGACTGTAATTAGTATAATTAACCATTAACAATTTAACCTTTGCTCCCCGGGATCCCCGTGTTGGAACCGATCCAACCACTGGGACAGAACCGTCTGCCCAGCCCCCCATTTAGGCTAAGAGCCCCTCTTCCAGCTCAAAACCTCTCATCAAGCCTCCATTAAGCTATCGCCACATCCTCATTTTGAGGCCATAGACCATCCCTAGGAGCAAGCTACCGCCAAGGCTGCGACAACGATCTCCTCCGGTACTGCCAATCCAACCACTGGAACAGAACCATTCGTCCAGCCCCCATTTTGGCTAAAAGACCCTCTTTAGGCTCAATACCTCACACCAAGCCTCCATTTGGCTGTCATCACATCTTAATTGTGAGGCCACAGACCATGCCAGGACCAAGCCACCGCCAAGGCTGCAACAACGATCTTCTCCAGCACTGCCGTCCTTGTGACCCACCGTCTCTGCAAGAGAAAGAAAAACCGGCAGAACGTGGAAGTATCACCTAACACCACAAGTCCCATAAACCACCACACTAGGGAGGGAGGGAGGGACAACAATATGAGGGGACAGTTGCAAAAACTAAAATGGCGGAAGTGTAACTGTTACACCAGCCTGCACATGCCCTCTGCTCCCAATGCCCTTCCCCGTTCTCTATCCACCAAGCTATACAGCCTTGCTAAGCACAACTGTCAAGACCCTCCTTCGCTTATTTGTTTCCACGGTGCTGCATTTTTGAGATCTGAAGCATAATATTTCAAATGTAGATTTCAGATCATAGTGCATGTGGCTGAGACTAGGCATGGTGGAGACAGTAAAAAATTACAACACCCTAAAACATAAATATATAGATATAATAAGTAAAGATACAAATACTTAATGATAATGGGTGATTAAAATCAGAAGCTGTTCCTCACAGTCTACAACAAAAGTAATATACATACACGAACATATGGAAATCAGCTAATTCTGTAAAACATGCAAAGCAAAAATAGTATTTATATTATTTATTATATAAATAATTTGCAAGCAGCCCCCCTTGCCAAACTGGAGGTAGAGACAGGTAATGAGATTGAAAATGAAATACATTATGGATAAGAGTGCAGGATTCCCTGATTCCAAATGGCCTTAAGTTGGAATATGATCTACTATCTCTTTTATAAAGTTCCTAATACGCTCATGATTTCCCTATTTTTTTTGCATTTTACTCCTTATTCTTATTAATATTTTTCTAGATTTCATCAAACTTTGGGTGCTGGTTTGTGCTACATTCTTTACTTGTTGGTGATGTTTTAGTAGGAGGATATTTGGACACTTTCACTTTAATTTTTAGATTATTTTTTTTTTCTCTATGGGATTATTAGGATTACAACCCTGTTTGCATTTCCTTTTTACAAAGGGATTTTTTTAACCTCTGAAGAATTTTGTGCACTGTGAAGCTATTTTTATTTATTATTTTTTTATAAATTTTCAATTAATTCATAATTTACTTTTATATTACTATGTGTGGACATTATTGTTATGTTAATGGTAGGCACTTAGTTTGTTAGATTGTTATCATTTTATATTTATGTGTGGAATTAACTTTATTGATAAGCACTGGAAGATGGAGTATTTTTCAATATGTATTTTTAATTATGAATTTAAATATTAAGCACTTTTGCACTTTATTATTTATGAGCATGTTTTATGGCACAAATTGATTTGCATATAGTCATTAATGCACATTTTACGCTTATAGTAGAGGTTATACTCTTTTATTGAGTTATTATAGAGACATGACATATTTAAGTTTTATTGTTGCCATAGAAACAGAGCGCTTTTGTAGAGATAGTGGCTCTTTGCTAAACAATTACTGTGATCAGGTTCTTTAGTAAATATAATTGCATTTTCCAGTTACATATTTTCTGTTTGTGGACTGATTGCCATGGCACTAGATGTGGGATGGATTTTCACTTTAGTTAGTTTGGAGCTTGCTTCTTTAGATTGCTTATTTTGCTGTGCTATCGTTAGAAGTGTTCTCCTATGATTGGATGACACAAGACAAGGTGCTGTAGCAACTACAGAAAGTTAATGTAAACAAAGCCCCAGGGACTGATGGTATTGACCCATTCCCATTGTACGGCGCTTCTGAATTTGCTGGTGCTATATAAATAATAAAATAAGTGAACCTGTTTTTAATCTTTCAGGATTCTTTTTTACAGGAATTCTAGAAGTACTGGAGGAAGGTAAGTGTGGTTCTTATGCATAGAAAGGGTTTAAAATCATTGCCTGGAAATTATAGACCTGTATGCTTAACTTCTGTGGCTGGGAAAGTATTTATAGGGCTATTAAGAGATAATATTCAGGAATTCATTGAGAAGAACATTATTGGCAAAAATCAGCATGTTATTGAGCTGATTTTTGCTAATAATGTTCTTCTCAATTAATTCCTAATTATTATCCCTTAATAGCCCTGCAAATACTTTCCCAGTCACAGACATTAAGCTCACAAGTAGAACATTGACTTAAAGACAGAGAGTTGTCATTAATGGTACATTTTCAAACTGGACAAAAGTGGTAAGTGGTGTCCCTCAGGGTTCTGTTCTGGGACTGCTTCTTTTCAACATACACTATATGGACAAAATATTGGGACACCTGGCCATTATACCAACAGGGACTTTTATGACATTGCATTCTGAATAAATAAACAATAATATGTAGTTGGCCCTCCCTTTGTAGCTTACACTCTTCTGAGAAGGCTTTCCACAAGGTTCTAGAGTGTTTATGTGGGAATTTTTGCCCATTCATCCTACATAGCATTTGTGAGGTCAGGCACTGATGTTGGAGGGGGCAGCAAGGGGCAGGAGGGGGCAGCAAGAAGCAGGGTGGGGTAGGAAGGGTCAGCAAGGAGTAGTAAGGGTCAGCAAGGAGCATGAGGGGTCTGCAAGGAGCAAGAAGGGTCTGCAAGGAGCAGGAAGGGACAGCAAGGAGAAAGAAGGGGCAGCAAGGAGCAGGAAGGATCAGAAAGAATCAGTAGGAGCACAAAGGTAAAGCAGGAGAAGGAACAGAAAGGGTCTACATGGAACAGAAAGGGTCAGCAAGGGGCTGCAAAAAGCTGGAAGGGGCAGGAAGGGACAGAAGGAGCAAAACGGTAAAGGAGCAGAAATGAGAAGGAAGGGAAATCAAGGAGCAGAAAGAGTCAACAATGATCAGGAAGGGGCAGAAGGAGCACAAAAGTAAAGTAGGAAAAGGAACAGAAGTGAGCAGCAAGGGTCTGCAAGGAGCAGCAAGGGTCTGCAAGAAGCAGGAGGGCGCAGCAAGAAGCACAAAGTGGCAGCAAGGAGCAGAAAGTGGCAGCAAGGAGCTGGAAGGGTCAAGCATGGATGTCATTAAAATTATGCCCCCCCAAAAAATTCCTGCGGACGCCCATGGCATTGCAAGTCATGTTTCAGTGTTTGCAGATGACAAAATATTCTGTAAAGTAATTAAATGTGAGGATGTCACTCAAATGGCAGATTGGAATTTAATGTAGACAAATACAAAGTTATAGACTTCAATGTAAAGAATGCACTAGCAAATTTTATTAAAGACACGGAGGCTCCCATTATGCATATCTCTTTCTTTATTACTCTCAGCAGCAAAGAAATAGAGATGAATAAGTAACTGAAATGAACAAAAAAAACATAGTGTTCAAACAGCCAATCACATAACACAGGAAGTGACTATAATATGCTTGAAGCACCCACAATCCCCCTCTTTCTTTGCTGCTCTCAGACCAGTTAAGTACTATTGGTTTGTGCTCTGTGATATATTGTGTTCTTATATTGCTTTTATGTTGTGTATATTTGTTTCTTTGCCTTTTGGTGCCTTTTCTCCCTAGCCCTAGTGGCTTGACAGGGACCCTATGTTTAGTTTTACTTTTGTTTTAATTTGTTTTAATTTTATCTCTGGTGTGCCCCAGTTCTGTTGCCGCCTGTGCGCGGCATTTACAATGCTTGTTTCCCTTCCCTCCCTCCCCCCGCCGGTCGCGGTGATCGCGGGGAGTGGTTGCTTCACCCGACCTGCTCGAGTACACGCCGGGGGCCCCCCCCGCCTAACTCGGCGGCTCCCGAGCGTGTTAGGGTCGGGCCGCGCAGCTGCCGCGTTTTTGCCCATCCCCCTCCCCGGCTCTCTGCATCTCAGTGCGGCGGCCATCTTTGTTCCCCTTGTGTTTGATTCGGAACGCGGAGCAGACTCCCTGCTCTGCTTTCCACTCCCCCTGGGCACATCACTCATTTCACTTTTTATACCACATGCTGTTATATGTTTTTCATGCCATATTCTTATATATATATATTTTTTGTGTGTTTTTTTCCTTATATAGTTTTTGGTCCATAAATAAACTTTATTGTTTTCTGTCTATTTGGGTTAATAAACCCTGACATTTTCTCCTACTGATTACTTATTTTTTCTCCATTAGTTTTACCCTTTTCTATTGCAGACTGACTGTTTCTGAGGAGTTCCAAGCCCTGTTGGACTCCACCATGGCATCCTCTTTACAGAGAGCATTCACCTCCGCTATGGGAGCCATGTCCTCCTCTTTTTTGCAAACGCTGGCTCAGTCCATATTGCTACCCCAGCTGGCTACCCCTACCCTACAGGGAACGGGTCCTGCCCCTACCCCCGCCTCACCTATCGCCCGTAAGGCCGTGGTGAAGAGCAAACACCTCTCCTCCCACTCCATGACGCAGGTTGTACCTGCCTTGACGGACTCGCCTTTGGCAGTCACAGATGGTGCGCTACCACCGCGCAAAAGAGCCCCTGGTCGGGCAAAAACGGCCAGATTATGGAAATGGGCTAGATCCCATGAAGAAGGGTCGGAGAGCGACTGGAGTGAGGGGGATGAGTCTGAGGAGATGGACTATGCCTCTTATGACGAGGCCGGCTCGGAGGAGGGAGCTCCCCCTGCCGTAGCACCCCGTACTGGGGGTGCTGCCCCTGCCCCAGGCATTACTGCTCAGGGAACAGGCGGTGGCGCAGTGCTTCTGGATCCCCAGGGTAACCAGTCCCTGGTTACCCTGGGACTGGTTGACGCAGCGTTCCAGGGACCTGCGTCATCCTCGCTCGGCTGAGTGGGAGCCACCCGAACACATTGCCCGTTATATCGTGCACAGGATGCGCACACCATTGTCTAAAGAAGGGCGTAGTAAATTGCTGGCAGAATGCCCTCGCCCTTCAGTGCCAGGATCGGCGTGCAAGACGCCCGAGGTCGATCCGCAGATCGCACAGTTTTTAAATAAGTCAGGTTGGAAACCGAAGAAAGGACTAGATTTTTCCCTAAAGAGTTGCCAAGATAAAATCATGGACACGTTCGGCCCATTATCTAAGGCCTGCGAGCTGTTAGAGTCCGCAAAATCGGGCGAGGCTGAACTCGACATGGACGTAGCAATTGGCTGGATACAGCGGGCCATCTGTTTAATCGGCAACACCAATATGGCAGTTTCAGCTGAGCGCAGGAAAGCTATCCTGCTTAAGATAGACCCGAAGTTGGCTACCATGGCCATATCAGAACCGGGACCCTCGGCTGAGGGTATGTTGTTTGGCGATAACTTCGTCAAGGACCTGGGTTCTTATGTGAAGACGTTCACCACCATCGATAAGGCCCAGGCTAATATGAAGAGGTTTTTGGAGGGGCCGGGCGCAACAGGAGCCGTCTACCCGGCCGTGGTTTCAGAGGCTCGTTTCGGGCACAAAGGGGCTCCTTCTTCCCTTCTAGAACCTTCCAAGAGCCAAGACCGGCTCCATTCTTCCCATCCAGGGGGAGGCCATGGAATCCCCGCTATCCGAGAGGGGCCACGTCAGGCAGACGCCCTTATGGTGAGTACCCCTGTTTCTCCTTATGTTCAGGAGCGGGTGGCGGGCAGATTGGCAAAGTTTTACAGGGCGTGGGCCACATTAACGACAGATGCGTGGGTCCTCCACACAATAAGGGGTTATCACATAGACTTTGTGTCCATGCCTGTTCAGATTTCTGTCCCCAGGGAACTATCTCTCGCTCGAGACCAGGAAGAATTGATCTCCTCGGAGATCGTAGAACTTTACACAAAAGGGGCGATTCAAGAGGTTCCGTTCACTCAACCAGGGTTTACGAGCAACCTCTTTTTGGTACCGAAGAAGGGAGGAGGTGTGCGTCCCGTCATCAACCTCCGTCCTCTCAACGCCTTCCTCCAGTATCAGCACTTCCAAATGGAGGGCATACATTGCCTTCGAGACCTCCTACAGGAATCCGACTGGTTGGCCAAACTGGACCTGAAGGATGCCTATTTCACGGTCCCTATAACCGAGGGACACAGGGATTTCCTCCAGTTCACCTGGAAGGGAAGACGATGGAAGTTTACATGCCTGCCATTCGGGCTCTCCTCGGCTCCCTGGTGTTTCACCAAGGTCATGAAACCGGTGGTGTCCTTCCTCCGAAGCCGTGGAGTACGGCTGATTATATATTTGGACGACATCCTACTGATGACTCTGTCACGAGAGCAATTGAAGCTTCTTGTTTCATGGACAACATCCCTGCTCCAGAACCTAGGTTTCCTCATTAATTGGGAGAAGTCGATGTTGGTTCCCACTCATTCTCTGGAGTTCCTGGGGTTTACCGTGGACTCCATTCAACAGTTCTTGTTTCTTCCGGAGGCCAAAATGAAGGCCATCAAGAAGGAACTCAGGCGTACACTGCGGGCAGACGATATCTCTCTCCGTCACCTGACAAGAGTGATCGGTCTGCTGGCCGCTTCGATACAGGCAATATTTCCTGGTCCACTCCACTATCGGGCCCTTCAAAGTCTGAAGGGCTCTCATCTGCGTGCAGGCCAGTCCTACGAGATGAGAGTGAAACTGGACGAGGAGTCCAAGGACGAACTGACCTGGTGGTTAGCCCACATGGACGCCTGGAACGGGAGAGCTATTTTCGGCTCCGTTCCAGACGTGGTAATAGAATCGGATGCCAGCTTACATGGCTGGGGTGCGTGTTGTGGTGCCGCATCTACCGGAGGCAGATGGTCAGACCAAGAGCAAACGCTCCAAATCAACTGCCTAGAACTATTGGCAGGGGCGTTCGCCATTCGCAGCCTTACACCAGAACGTGTGAATCGTTGCGTGATGCTCAGGATGGACAATGTCTCGGCAGTGCGTTACATCAACCACCTAGGGGGAACGAAATCACGCATGTTAGCCCTCCTGGCAAAGGATTTCTGGCGGTTCTGCCTTCACAACAATATTTCTGTGCAAGCAGAACATATTCCGGGCCTGGACAACCTGACGGCCGATTGGAATTTGCGTTATTTAAAAGACTCTGGAGATTGGCACTTGCACGCTGCAGCATTCCAGGGACTGGATCAGCTACGGGGCCCATTCGAAATGGACCCCTTCGCTTCCCGTCTCAACGCACAGGTGTCCAAGTTCTTCAGTTGAATGCCGGATCCGGCAGCAATGGCGACGGACGCATTCCTTCAAGAGTGGCCACAGACTCGGATTTACGCTTTTCCCCCATTCAATCTCATAGCTCACACGTTATCGAAAATGACTCGACACGGCTGTTCGATGGTACTGATTGCCCCCCTGTGGCGGTCACGGCCTTGGTTCCCTCGGCTATTGGAGTTGACCACAGATTATCCACGACTGATACCGACTTTCCCGAATCTCCTGAGGGATCCGGATGGCAACTCACACGAGCTAGTGCTTCGGGGCCTCCTCCAGCTGATGGCATGGCCCCTTTCCAGGGACCTGGATCTATCACGGGAGTTCCGCAGACGACTCTCGACCTCCTCAACAATGCGTGGGCACCGGGTACTCGAGTGGCATACCGATCCGCCTGGCGCATCTGGTCTAGTTGGTGCATGGGACGGACAGTGGATCCCGTATCTGCCCCTCTGCATATGATCATGGAATTCCTTACCGTTTTGTTTGAATCTGGGAAGGCTTACCACACCATTAATTTATGTCGTTCTGCTATCTCGGCTGGCCATCAGGGTTTAGACAGTTCACCGGTGGGACGTCACCCCTTCATATGCCGATTACTCAAAGGGATTCGTCTCACTAGACCACCCTGTGCGAGGTTCACTGCCTTCTGGGATGTGAATGTGGTCCTTCCGTTTTTATCATCTTGGTACCCGAATCGAGATCTGACACTGAAGCAGCTGTCAGCTAAGGTGGTCATGCTGTTATGTTTGATCTCCTGTAAATGGGTTTCGGACGTTAGAGCATTGGACTGGAATGCCATTACGTTCACTCCGGAGGGCATCTCCTTTAATATATCCAGGAGGACGAAGTCGGCTTCCAAGGTGTTCGTATATCCCAGATTTCCGGGTAATCCTGCGCTATGCCCGGTGGAATGTTTGAAAGCCTATCTGGAAGCTACTCGAAATTTGCACTCTCCAGAATTATGTCCATTATTCATTTTGTTTCGCACCCCACACCTGCCAGTATCTACCCCTACGTTGGCGAGGTGGGTGCGGGAGTTATTGGCGCTAGTCGGGATTGACACATCCAGATTCACCCCTCATTCGGTCCGTGGAGCTATGACCTCCAAAGCCTCGGCTATGGGCTGTAGCTTGGAAGACATCCTACGTGCGGCAGACTGGTCGCGGGAATCGACTTTTCGTGACTTCTACTCTAAGCCGATCGAACACTTTGCTTCTCAGGTGATTTCTAAGCTTTAAACTAGCATAATAGGAGCCTCCGTGTCTTTAATAAAATTCCCAGATTTTACTATTAACATGACGTAAAGTCATGATTTTATTAAAGACACGGAGGCGAGTATTATTCTCACCCACCCACCCGGTTGGGTTTGGGAAGTGAACTGCTATGGTGGAAGGATCTGGCAAGTTTTTCCTCTATTCTGAGTTTGGTTCCACTGTTTTAGTTTTTCTGACTTTTCTCTTATATATTGGTGATTTGCTTTTACGCTTCCTCCTGATATCCTAGATGTTTTAGGGTAAAATATGTTTTTTTGATTTAACAGTGTATTGGACTGTTTATGTACACATACAGTTTGGAGCCCAGTGATTACCATACTTTTTCTCTTCTGTGTCTCCCCTTTTAGCCTGAATTATCGCGTTTGTCCATGTTGAAGACGCCGTTAGCCGAATTTAGTTGTTCTACGTGCTGGACTTCGTTATCCGCCAGAAAGAGGGGGATTGTGGGTGCTTCAAGCATATTATAGTCACTTCCTGTGTTATGTGATTGGCTGTTTGAACACTATGTTGTTTTTGTTCATTTCAGTTACTTATTCATCTCTATTTCTTTGCTGCTGAGAGTAATAAAGAAAGAGATATGCATAATACTCGCCTCCGTGTCTTTAATAAAATCATGACTTTACGTCATGTTAATAGTAAAATCCGGGAATTATACCATAAATAATAGTGAATCAGGAATAACACACAAGAAGGATTTGGGAATTGTTATAGACAAACTAGGCAACAATGTGCAATATCAATCAGCAGTTGCTAAAGTCAGTAAGGTATTGTCATGTATAAATAGGTATAAATAATGGAAAATAGATATTTTTGTTCTTTTATAAATGAATGGTAAGACCAACCCTTGAATATGCTGTGCAATTTTAGGCACCTGTTCTAATTGAGGATATTATGGCACTAGAAAAACTGCAGAGGCAGGCTACACAATAACTAAAAAGAATAAAACATTTTAACAAATATTAATCTGTTAAGTTTAGAATAACAGCGCCTTAGAAGGGGTATGATAGTAATATACAAATATATTTGAGGTCAGTACAGATCATTGTCTGGAAATATGTTCATAGACAGGGTTATACAAAGGACACAAGGTCATACATTTAGACTTGAAGAAAGAAGATTTAGTCCAGTGGTTCCAAGACTGGGCGCCGCGACGTGCAGGGGGGCCGCAAAATATTTCCATGATGCTATGATTATAGCACAGGGGAAACATTACTGCTCAACAGGCATCCGGTCAAGTGCCGCGGTCCTTTAAGTCCGCAACCAGGCCCCTGTAATGTCGGCCGGCTGGGAGGAAATGACTTCCTCTTAGCGTCATGCAAAGAGACGGCACAGGAGGGAGAGTAGGCAGCCGCAGCGTGATTAGAGAGGAGCACAAAGAGTTCCAAACCCCTTCACTCCCCCCAGCAGGACGAGGACTCCAAACCACACTCCTGGACACACAAGGTAAGCTAACAGGAGGGTGGCTGGAGATATTGAAAAATGACTTGTGTGTTAGTGTTTGTATGAGTTTGAGTATGTGTGAGTCATGATTCTGAGCAGGTCAGAGAGGAGATTTATGCCAGGGTTGACTTCAGGTACTTTTTTTGTGACCTTAGATATAGTATGAACAGGATATAATAGAAAATTTATAGGAAAGAGAGAGAGAGAAAACAGAACTGACTAATTAAGATTACAGGTAAGAATAACTAGGCTATGAAATAAAAGGGTTTAGACAATAAGCATGAAAATAGGTAAACCTATAAAAGAAGTTATAGGTAGGAGTATGAAGATAAACCTATAAGAGAAAATATAGGTACTTATCTTGAGGGAAAACAGAAAACTGGATTTAGGCAATATGCCCCATAACAGGACATAAAGAAACAGGAAAACATATAAGAGAAATTATAGGTTCAGATAAATAGAAGGAACAGAAGAGAAGGTTTAGGCAATATGCTTTAAGCGGTTAACAGGTAACAGGGATATAATAAGATAAACTAAACACGAACATAAAGGATAAAGTAAAACAGGTTAAAGTAGCAAGTGGGGTGATTAGCCTCTTTGGTTTGTAATCAGAACTGCAGTTTCAGGGACTTTGAGGATACTTGCAAATAATAAGAACGTCTGTAATATCCAGGTAGGTTGGAATCAAATCAATATGAAAACAAAGTGCAGTATTGACATAAAGTTGGTTCGTTTTGGAGATCAGATTGTAATAAATCAGGATGGCTGAAGGTAAGTAATGATTGGAGCAGGTTTTCTTTAGAGAGAGCTAGGAGCAGTAGATTTGTGAGGTTCAGAACACAACTTCTCTCAATGTAAAAGCCATGTGATGAGTTGGGTGTAGCCTTTTGTAGCAGATTTGGATTATCATGCTATGCAGGTGAGAGCGACTGAAGTGACTAGTGGCTAGAAACATGTATTGAAGTGATAAAACAATATCATGGTTGTCAGGATAGGTTCCTGACAATGTGTGTGTAAGTGTGTGTATTAGTGTAAGTGTGTATATTAGTGTGAGTATGAATGTGTGTGTGTGTATGAGTGTTTGTATGTGTGTGAAATTATGTATGTGTGTATGAGTGTGTTTGTATGAGTATGAGTATGTGTATGAGTGTATGTGTGTGTATGTTTCTGAGTGTAGTTTCTGAGTGTATGTGTATGAGTGTGTGTATGTGCATGATTGTTGTATGCATGGCTGTATGTCTCCTTCTTTCTTCTTTTCTTTAAATATCCCACTTGATTTTCACTTCCGGTTTTCGGCAATTCGGGCTGTTGGAACGCAATGTGCGTTCCACCGCCAAGTGCTCGCGTACATCCGTTTCCGACCAGTTACCTCCGCTAATTCTTACCCTCAGCCACTCTGGAACCACTTATAGCATAAAGACACCCATTCCCCCAAGTAACTGGACGACACACAGCTCTGGGAGTACAACACAACTGAGCTTTATTGGAACACGCACGGCTTTTATGCCCAATCCCCTACATGGGGTTTACAATACAAGACAACAGGAGTTTCAATCCCAGGATCCTCTACAGAAAAATATACAATATTCTGAGACACTCCAAAAATACATTTCCAAAAGCAGTCAATTTGAATGTGAAAGGGGGCAGACGGTTTACAACATGGATTGATCCTTTAATTAATCAAAGGCTCTGCAAGGTGTGAAATGCTACACTTGAGATGCCTGGCTGTCTAGTTCCAATGTAAACTAACTGCCTGCAGCAATGTGGCCTGAACCTCTTAAAGGACCACTATAGGCACCCAGACCACTTCAGCTTAATGGTCCTTTAATCGATGAGTTAATTTCTTTGAAATGTTAATGATCCAGAATTACATTACATTGAATTACATGTAACTGTGAATGAGTGAGTGTGTATGTCTGTGAATGTGTTTCAGTGAAAGTGTGTGTGACAATGACTGTGTATCTGTCAGTGGGTGTATGTTGTGCATGCATCAGTGAGGGCGTATGTCTGTCATAAAGAGAAATTTGGAAGGGAGAGCAGGGTGCCTAGGGCAGCACAAAACCAGAATACACCACTGCACAAACACATACATTCTGACATACATACATACTGACACACACATACAGACATACTGACATACATACTGACAGACACATACATATATTCCAACATACATACATACATACACACTGACACACGCACACTTGCAGCTCATTTTTCAGCCACCCTCCTGTTTCTTACCTTTTTGGTGCAGGAGAGTTGCTCGGGATAATGGGTTGGTCTGGCTCTCCCTCTTCACGGCCTTCACTCTGTCTCTCTTCCCTCCCTCACGGAGTGAGCTGGGAGGAAGTGACCGGCCATCACTTATTCTCAGCAGTACTTGCTGTGTATCCTGGTTTTGTGCTCCCAGCCTCACTCTGCGGCGTGCGAGGGGGCCTCTGAGCAGACAGCTCAGAGGAAGAGCTCCCTCGCCAGCCGCCCAGCAGAGCTTCCCGCCCAGCCCAGCATGTCAGTTAGCCGTGAGGCTAACAAGGCATTTGCCCTGGGCATTTGGGGGGCGGCGTTTTTTGCCGCCCCCTGGAAAATGCTGCTCAAGGCAAATGCCTTGTTTGCCTCGCGGCTAAAACGTCCTTGACCTGCGGCTGACATTTTTAAAGGGGCCTAGTTGCACTATTACACGGCGGCCGCAGCACTGACCGGACCTCTAATATATAGAAGAAATAGGGCCCATTGGGTGGCCCTAAGTGCATTTCTACAGCTACACATGGGGCCCGGGGTGGCAGGGCCCCCCCAAAGCCGCCGGACCCATGACAACCGTCATGGTTGTCACCCCCTGGCAGCCCTGTGTGTGTAGGCAACATAGTGTGTGGTGGGATAAGGAGGTAATGTGTTTGGTAACATAGTGCTGGTGGGATAGGGATGTTGTATGTATGTGTGTAGGTTATGCATTGTGTGTAGGGAACATAGTGTGGGGTGGGAATGAAGAGTGCATGTGTTTATATTGTGCAGTCTGTACAGGGAACATAGCGTGGGGTAGGATGGGGATGAAGTGTGTATGTGTTTCGTTTATGCAATGTGTGTAGGGAACATAGTATGCCATAGGATAGGGATGTGGTGTGTGTGTGTGTGTAGGTTATGTATTGTGTGTAGGAAACATGGTGTGTGTTTATAGGGCTTGTAGTGTGTGTTTAAGGCTATGCTGTGTGTGTAGGAAGGGTGGTAACATAGGGCTTTAAAGAGGGGGGTGAAAGAGCAATTTCATGTATTTTTTTAATTAATAATTTGGTTGTTGCGAGCTGTGTCAGCAGCCTTCTGCCCCTGTTGCCATGGCACCCTGTGCTGCCACACAGATGCACACCCCTAAGGCCGGCCTTGAATCCACTTATATGTATTTCTCTGACTATTGCCACTTATTTGAGATTATAATGGTCATAAATTGCATTTGCAAACAGAGTACATAAAAAAAGATTTTTTTGTTGTGACACTTCACACACTGTATCGTAATTGACACATGCAGGGTGATTTACTAAAGTTACAATTCTCAGATATCTAACCCCTTAAGGATGGGGGTTCTATGTTCTATGCCATCCTTAAGGGGCTGGTTCTAAACGCCGGCGAACGCCATTAAATGTCCCTGCCGTCCTTTATACTTACTGGTACCCTGCCATTCCCCTACCTGCGGTCGTGATCCTGGGGACTGCCTTACATCCCAGGCAGTCCCCCTCCAGCTGATTGTGAGGTCCTCGCGATCACATGACAGGAATGGCTGTCCACAGCTCTGCCTGCATATGCCTGTAAAAAAGTTTTTAAAAGTATATTAAAAGATTAAAAACAGTTTATAATTGAAAATAAAAGTACATAGGTAATATATACATACATTGCCTGGCCAACAAAAAAGTCGCCACCTGGATTTAACTTAGCAAATAGGTAAGAACCTCCTATTGGATAGTTACTGCATGGGTGATTATCTTTCAGCTGGAAACAAGTTATTTAACCCCAACTGATGCAATGAGTAGCTTCTCATTTCTTAAACAACCATTTCGAAAGAGACATCCTGTGGTCGTGGAAAAGATGTTAGTCTGTTTGAGAAGGGTCAAATCATTGGCATGCATCAAGCAGAGATAATATCTAAGGAGATTGCAGAAACTACTAAAATTGGGTTAAGAACTGTCTAACGCATTATTAAATCTGGAAGGATAGTGGAGAACCACCAGTGATGGGCGCATCACGGTAAGAAGAGAGGAAGTGATGCACCCATCATGCCTAGTGCCTACTGTACACACCTGTGGGGGCAGTGCTATGATCTGTTGGAGCTATATAAGTGGCAATAATAATAATAAAGGGGATTTCAAAGACTCTCATGAAAGACATTTGGGTTGAAAATTATCACACATTTTAACACCAGAAATGGGCTTCTCATGCACTACCAAAACTTCATATAAACACACATCTTAATGTCTTATATGGTTATTTTTCAATATTCTCGCTTCACCTTTATTTGATCAATTTATATACATACATATATGCAGCTATATATCTGCATGCCCTGCTCTGCTGGTTTTTTTCTTTTTAACTAGCTTATTGACTCTCCTCTGTTTATTTACTTTTTCTGGCTATTCTCAACCAACCTGCACCTTTCACTTTCAGGCACGCTGCTATTTATGACACGCCACTCACCCACTCCCTCCCCTTCTCTAACATCAGTTGTTTTAAGTGTTAAAGGACCACTATAGTGCCAGGAAAACATACTCGTTTTCCTGGCACTATAGTGCCCTGAGGGTGCCCCCACCCTCAGGGTCCCACCTCCCGCCCGGCTCTGGAAGGGGAAAGGGGTTTAAACTTACCTTTTTCCAGCGCTGGGCGGAGAGCTCTCCTCCTCCGTTCCGCCCCGTCGGCTGAATGCGCACGCGCGGCAAGAGCTGCGCGCGCATTCAGCCGGTCGCATAGGAAAGCATTTACAATGCTTTCCTATGGACGCTGGCGTGCTCTCACTGTGAAAATCACACTAGAGGCTTTGGGGGAAGGCTTAACCCATTAATAACGTTTGAAAACTTGTCTTTAAAATATGTTAGTCCAGTAAAAAAAAAGTATCTTTACATACTCTGGCATCATATATATATATATATAGTGCTTCCAGGGGATATTAATTTCACACAATGTAATGGTACTCATTTTATCTACTTCAAAGGGATGAATGGCTATATCAATTTGAACACCGAATCTGAGCCAGAAATTCTCCAATCAAAGATTATTTCTGCATATCCTTGAATGGGGATCATTCCACTTCACGCGCATAATATCAGAGCTATAATTTAGCTCTGAAAAGTGTGAGTACGGCTATTTTCACTATTTTAGAATTTCATTTTCATTGATATATTGTACCATTGGAGTTCCTGTTTCTGCTTCCCTTTCATATATTCTCCACTGGATTCGAGCCCACCATTGTGAAGATTCTACACCGCTAGACGTCTCCTTGTCTTCCCATAAGAACTGATTATTACGGACTCTTGATAAGTGTTTTGGACTTTTTCTTATTGTTTAATTTTATAAATTTTATATTTTATACTCTATATTATTTTTTTATATATTCTGCATATGCTTTATTATAATTTTTAGGCGCACTCTTATTCTTTTTGTTTTTTTTGTGGAATTAAGAAGAACAGGGGTGGGGGATTAAGAAGAACAGGGGGGATAGAAGAACGAGGGGGAGTATGAAGAACACGGGGGTAAGGAGAACACAGGGAGGGGGGAGTAAAAAGAACACAGAGAGGAGGGGGGAGAGTAAGAAGAACACAGGGAGGAGGGGGGAGAAGGGAAGATGAGGAGAACACAGGGAGGGGAGTGAGAAGAACACAGGGAGGGTGGGGGGTGAGGAGAACACATGGAGTGGGAGGTGAGGAGAACGGGGAAGTGAGGAGAACACATGGAGTGGGGGAGTAAGAAGCACACAGGGAGGGGGGGGGGTGAAAAGAAAACCAGAGTTTTGGGGTGGATGAGAAGAGACTGCTAGGAGAGAGGAGGGAGAAGAGAGGCCACTAAGGGGCAGGGGAGAGCTCTAAGGGACAGAAGGGAGAGCTCTGTAGGACAGGGGGCAGGACAGGGGGCAGGACAGGGAGCTCTTTCACACTACACGCACACACACACAATGCATCCCTATACATACACAGAAACACACAATGCATCCCTACACACACAGAAACACAACATGCTTCCCTTACACACAGAGAAACACACAATGCATCCATTACACACAAAGACAATGCATCCTTTGCACAAATACACAGAAACACACAATGCAAACCCTTACACACACATGCAAACACACACACTGCTTCTCTTACATATACACAGAAACACAATGCATTTCTTACACACACTCAATGCACACACTTACAGACACACACCTTGCATCCCTTATGCACACAAACACAGATTCACACAATGCATCCTTTACACACAACCAGAAACACACAATACATCCCTTATACACAAACACACACTGCTTCCACTACAAACAAATACACTGCATCACCTAAACAGCCAGGTATCCCTATACACTACATACCATAAGCACACACATTAGATCCTCTACAATAACACATAACACATCCCCTACACATTCCACTCCCTGTGAGCGAACTCATGGGTGGAACATGTAGGTGGACTTATAGGTGGGCCTAATGGGCATACTCATCGTCAGGCCCTGGGGACCAGACCTTGAGCTGTGTAAAGGGCCCCAAAAAAATTGAGCTGCTTCCCATTCTACTAGAACTTTGAATTTTGTGACCACAGTTACAAACAGCCTCCAGAGATCCTGTTCTACATCAGACCAGTGGAGCCAAACTGCAGCCCATCATCATCCTCATCTGGTTGTAAGTAGGCAATCTAGTATATTATTAGTGACACTAATCTATAATTTACCTCACATTAAAGGGACACTATAGCTTAATGAAGTGGTTCTGGTGTCTATAAACCAGTCCTTGCAGGCTTTTTAATGTAAACACACACTGTGTGCAGCACTGGCATTAGTTCATATGGCAGATCATATAGGTGGAGCATTGTGATGTCACATGGGGGGGGCGGCAAAAATCCTTGCACCGACTCTGATCCTGGGCAGGTGCACCAGTCTACTGGTGACCCACAGGAGGGGAGTGCACTGATTGCACAGCACTCTCTTCCTGCCCAGATCCGTCTTTACCACAGTGCAAGTGCCCTCTGCCCCTAATTTACAGTGGCTCATACTCACAGCAAGCATCAGGAAAAAAGATAAAAAAGGTTAGCGCTAATAATAAATTAAATAAAATAAATAAGAGGCAGCAGCCTTATAGGGGGTCACCCTCTAACCCTCTACAATAAGAGTATACACAAAAACAAAGAAAAGGCTGCGCCAAAAGGGTGATAAAACAAGTAAATTAGGTCCAAATAAAATAGTAATAAAATGTTCTAATGAAAGAGTCCCAATAATGGATGATGTCTAAACTGATATGGTGTCTTCTTTGGTAATAGTCGTCCGTCTCACGATATGAAAGACACAATGGGAAAGAGCCAATCGTGCAGAGTGTATAAATAAGTAATTGTGAAATTAAAATATAAATTACACACTCACATTTCCATGAGCTAGGACCAGCTCTGGTATGATGGGCATACGGCGGATAACCCTCCGCTTATGGGGGTGCTTGTCCTCTTGGAGAGTGCTGGTGTCCAATTCTCAGGAAAAGAAATAAAAACAGCCAATAGTGCTCTCTGGTGAGGTAGTTAGTAGGAAGATTAAAAATAAATAAAATATACTCACAAGTAGAGTGCAGGTCTATCTGCACTCTATTATTCGCGCGGGTGGTATGATCCCCACCTTAGGATATGCCAGGAACAGTAGATAAGGATAAAAATAATAATATAAAAGGTAATATATGTAAAATTATTTATTAGTACAATATATTAAAACCAATAACGCGTTTCGCCGTAGAGGCTTTATCAAATTGGAATAGTGTTAGTACCTGGCACATAAGAAGTATATATAGCTAATACAAACATTCAAAATTGGCGCCAAAAAATGATCAACCAATCAGAGTAATACAAAATATAGATAAAATAGAAAGGTGAACAGCGCTAAAAATCAGAAAATGTACATACGTTTTGTAGAAATACTGGCCAGCAGAGTAGCTTTAAAAAAGAGAGAAACAAAAATACAAATAATGGTACAGTATGTATGAACGATATAATTCCACAAGAACAAAGGTGTTATATTCACACTCACACTTTGAAGAGCTATATCAGCTCGGTGTTAAGAGCCTGGACGGAATAATCCCCGTCTATGGATTTCTTGAGGTTCAAGACCGTTGGTGAATTTATAGTTGTAAATATTCGTTACATGAAAAACAAGAGTAAAATACACCACATGGTATAGTACGTAAATATAAAATATTGTGAAAAAAAAAAAAGTGGATGATCCTACTTACATATACTAGAGCAACGACCTGCTCTAGTTTGGAGAATTTCAGGTGGAATAATCCCCACCTTGGGATATAGTGGACCCAGGTATAGCAGCAAAGCAGTATTGGATAGGAAGGAGGACAAAAGGAATGACTGGATAGTTTAAAAAATATATATACTTTAATACAATAAGTGAAAAGTGAATAATAAACTATAAAACCAGTCCTGTATAAAAGTCCAAAATTCTTCCTCACTTGACGCGTTTCGCCGAAGCTTTCTCAAAAGTGATTCACTTTTTTTTTTCACAATATTTTATATTTACGTGGTGTATTTTACTCTTGTTTTTCATGTAACGAATATTTACACCTATAAATTCACCAACGGTCTTGAACCTCAAGAAATCCATAGACGGGGATTATTCCGTCCAGGCTCTTAACACCGAGCTGATATAGCTCCTCAAAGTGTGAGTGTGAATATAACACCCTTGTTCTTGTGGAATTATATCGTTCATACATACTGTACCATTATTTGTATTTTTGTTTCTCTCTTTTTTTAAGTTACTCTGCTGGCCAGTATTTCTACAAAACGTATGTACATTTTCAGATTTTTAGCGCTGTTCACCTTTCTATTTTATCTGTCCATTTATCACAAGGTAGAGGAACACCTTGTTGGTGAACTGCAGCTTATCCCTGAGAAGAGAGCGCTTATTATTCTTTTGCATTTAATACAAAATATAAATGGAGAGTATACATACAAAAGATAAAAAATAATATACAATATAAATATATTGGGGCATAAGATAGTATTTATGTAAAAATAATTTAAAAACGAGCATTATTTAATATGAAGAAAGTGTAAGATTAAAACTGCCGTATTCGTGCGTGTCACGTGACCCGCAATGCACTCTGGGATCTGTAGTGCCGGGCCACGTGACCGCACGTATCTGGCCAATATACACACAGTCCGTACGGCCAGAGCTGAAGAAAACGGCACACACGGACGCAGGAGCGGCAGGGCGGGTTCAGGCTCTGTCACGTGACCCGCAGCGTCATATAACAACAGTACCCGCGGGCCACGTGACTAAAGCCGCAGGGGGAAATGGGAAATGTAGTAGTTAAGCTGTATAGCAAAAAATTATAATATAAATGAAAAATGAATCAAGAATTAAATGAGAAATGAATAAAATACTTGCAATTAAAACATAAGATTTAAAAATATAAAGTTATATAAAATATAAGACTAAGATAATAGATAGAAGTGGAATCTGCATAAAATTATCTGCCTTATTAATACAAAATAAATAAATTACACATATTATATATACAGCCACAAAATGAATAATGGTGACAAAAGTAAATAAGTGAAAGTCACATAAGAGGAGCATAAAATAATGAATCCATATAGGTAAAATCAATGATAAAAAATAGATTAATGAATAAAATCCAAAGAAGAAATTATTTAAAAATAAAGAATTATAAAAAATTTAATAAATCAAATCTACATTAAGTCCTTGGGGTGTTAGGGTTTGTAAGTTATATACCCATTCCATCTCTGATCTACCAAGAATATTTTTTATGTTACCACCTCTCCAAGGTATTTGGCATTTCTGAATTCCTAAACATTTGAGAAATTTAGGATCTTGATTGTGGTTAATAAAGTGCTTAGATACAGAGTGGTTTAGGTACCCATTTCTTATATTCCTACAATGTTCTGCTAGTCTTATCTTAAGGCACCTGGTGGTCATACCTACATATTGGAGGCCACAAGGGCACTCAAATAGGTAGATAACATTGGTAGTATTACAACCGATGAAGTCTCTTATGGTATAACTTTTATTTGTTTGGTTAGATTTAAAGTTAGTAGTTTAAGATTTAGTTGTTAAGTCAGTATTTTTACATACGGTACAGCGTTTGCATTTATAAAAGCCTTTTGCCCCATCTAAAAAAGTGTGATGAATATTTTTGGTTTCTTTGGTATAATTATTAGTTAAAATGGATCTAAAATTGGGTGCCCCTCTAAAAACTATTTTCGGCTGTATAGGTAAAATTTCTTTGAGCAGATCATCTTGTCTTAGGAGATGCCAATGTTTTTTAATTGTTTTTTTGATAAACCCACTTTTATTATTATAGTTAAAAATTATAGGAAGAGTGGGGGTTTCTAGAGTATTTTTATTCTTGTACGTTAGAAGGCTTTCTCTAGGTTTGTTTCTGACTGTATCTATAGTACTATCAAGAAGTGTACAGGAATAGTTCTTTTCTATAAATTGTTTCTTTAAAACCAGTGATTGCTCATTGAAATCGTTTATTTGAGAGCAATTGCGACGTATTCTCAAAAATTGGCTTTTTGGAGCGCTTTCAAGCCATGGTTTATAGTGGCAACTAGTTTGGTCAATTGCAGTGTTGGTACATACTTTCTTAAAAAATGTTTTCGTATGTATTTTGCCATCTTTGATAAAAATATTTAAATCTAAAAAATTAATTGAATTTGTACTATATTCACAAGTCAGAATGATGCCTCTACTGTTAGAGTTGAGGTGTGATATAAAAGAATTCAGACAGTCTTCTGAGCCCTTCCATATAAAAAACAAGTCGTCAATGTATCTAAAATAGGAGACCAGATTGTGCTCCCAGGCATGCCGTCCCCAAATGGCGGTTGTTTCCCAATCCGCCATAAAGAGGTTGGCATAGCTAGGAGCAAACCTAGTCCCCATAGCTGTCCCGCTTTTCTGGAGATAAAAAGAATCATAAAACCAGAAATAATTGTTATTTAAAATAATATTAATACCATCTACAATAAAATCAATCTGAGCAGCTGGAATTTTGTTTTCATTTGATAAAATAGTTCTGACTGCGTTATATCCAAGTTGATGGGGGATAATAGTATACAGGGACGTAACATCACAGGAGACAAGTATAAAATCTGACTTCCACTCAAATCCATTTAAAAATCTCAGTAGTGACATAGAGTCCTTTAAATAGAACCTCATTAGTTTGACTGACGGTTGGAGTAGAATGTCAATATACTGAGATAAATTGCACAAAGGAGAGTTTATCCCAGATACTATTGGTCTTCCTGGAGGGTGTTTGGCATCTTTATGTATTTTGGGTAGAAAGTAAATAACCGGAATTTTGGGGTTCTTAATAAATAGGTAGTCAAATTCTTTTTTATTCAGAATATTATCATTTAAACCTTTTTGTAAAAACGTGATTAATTTCTGCTGTATATTAGAGGTAGGATGAGACATCAGTTGAGACATCATCCATTATTGGGACTCTTTCATTAGAACATTTTATTACTATTTTATTTGGACCTAATTTACTTGTTTTATCACCCTTTTGGCGCAGCCTTTTCTTTGTTTTTGTGTATACTCACAGCAAGCATCGCCTGGAGCCCTTTGCAGAGACGGGAACAAAGAGGTTCTGGCCGTCCTGCAACCATTACATTAAACAGCTGTTCCCCATGAAGCCACAGGTGCCGCTGTGCTGGGAGAATGTGATTACTCTTCACTTCCTCCCAGCCTACAGAGCAGCGCATGGGAGAGAGAGAGGAGGAGGCATGATTTAATCTTACAACAAATCCAGTAAGCAAATCTTTATAAATTTGGGGGGATCAGCTCTGTTTCCACAGTTTATTGGTGTTTACTCTGATGTCTGTATTAATATTGAGGGATGTCTAAGTAGTAACGTCAGTGTGTGTCAGCAGGGCTAGCCGTTGGGGTGTGCAAGCTGTGCGGTCACGCAGGGTGCCATGACAACAGAGGCGCCCGGCGGCCAACACAGCTCACAAGTTGGGAACACATGCATATTCAATTTAAACGATTCGCTGGTGGTCCACTTATGCGCACCAGCAGTAGGTGCAGTCAGATCATATCCTCTTCCTCGTGGTTCTGGCGCTCAGTTAGTCGGAGCACAGGCTCAGAGATTCTCAGCCTGCGCTCTGACAACATTGAAAGTCAGAGCCGTGAAGGAGCGGGTATGGCAAATAGCTACTGATTAGCATAACATCAATATCCGTTATAAAACCAGGAAAAGGTGGGCATGGATGGTGAACTGATTTGGTGGTGCAATGGGCCACTTGACTGGTTTTGCCCCCCAGGCCTAAGGCTGCCAGCCGTCCCCTGCTCTGTATGTGCCTGCCCAGCCTGCTACTCCTTGGTACTGCAGGAAATAGGGTGATGGTATAATCTTGCTACCTCTAGGGTCACTGCAAATAAATCCAGGGCCGTCTTTTCTCATGGGCAGGCTGGGCAGTAGCCCAGGGCCCCATAGGCATGGGGGCCCCATTGCGCTGCCCAGTGTGCCCTTTGGTCTCCCCTGCTGGCACCCTTTTTCTTCCGGTGGACCCTCTCGGGCTGGTGGGGAGATCAAAGAGCTTCTTCCCCAGCCCAAAAGCTCTTCGTTAGAGGGAAGAGACGACGGGAGGACCCGGAGACAAGAGGAGGGACCTGGGAGGTGATCGCTCCTCCTACGAGCTTGCTGTGTGGAGTGTTGCCACGCATTGCCATGGCAACACTCCACACAGCGCTCAGCTCGGGAGGAGTGAAGATAGCCTGCAGCCAGAGGAGCTGCAGGCTATACAGATCACCACCACCAGACCACCAGGGCAGTGTCCCACTCTTCATCACAAAAGGTAAGAAGAAAGGTTGGGGGGGGGGACATGAAGATTTCATTAATAATGCACATTTATTATATATAAAAAACAAAACAAGAAAACCTTTGCACCATGCACGCCTCACACTCTGCAACACACACACACCACTCACCCCTAACATACAGCACCTCTCTCACACACACACACACACACACACCACTCACCCCTCACGTACAGCACCTCTCACACACACACACAGCACTGCTCACACACACAGTACCCCTCACATACACACACAGCACCTCTCTCACACACACACCCCTCTCACACACACAGAACCTCTCACATACACACACTGCACCTCTCACACACATCACCTCATACACAACACCTTTCACACACAGAACCATTTACACACACAGCACCCTTCACACACACAGCACCTCACACACACACACACACGCACACAGCACCTTTACACACAGCATCCCTCACGCACACAGCATCCTTCCCACACACATCACCCTTCACACACACACCGCCCCAATACACAGCACCCCTCACACACAACACCCCTCCACACAAACACATACACTGCACCCCTCACTGCAATATGTGTGTATTCAGCAGTCTGTGTGTGTGTATTCAGCAGTCTGTGTGTATTCAGCAGTGTGTCTGTGTGTGTGTATTCAGCAGCCTGTGTGTATTCAGCAGTCTGTGTGTGTATTCAGCAGACTGTGTATGTATTTAGCAGTCTGTCTGTGTGTACTCAGCAATCTGTGTGTGTTCTCAGCAGCCTGTGTGCGTGTATTCAGCAGTTGGTGTACATGTATTCAGCAGTCTGTGTGTGTATGTGTTGAGCAGTCTGTGACTGTATTCAGTAGTCTGTGTGTATGTATTGTATGTATCTATTGCATTTGTTGGAGGTACCAAAAAATATAAGCTTAATCGATAATTTTAATTTTTATTCCTGTTAGTTGTTGTGTAGTTAGGCCCCAGTGCACTGCTTTGCCCGGGGACCCATAATGCTGATAAGATGGCACTGAGAAAATATGTTGTAAAGTACAAGATAAGAGAGTTGTACTTTAACCCTTTCAGCAGTCTCACATTAACTCTTTCAGCGATGGAATGTTAATTAATGTCATAATTATCCTTGCAATCCATGTGCTCTGTATGTGCATGTCCAGCCTGCTACACCTTGGTCACTGCAGGAATTATGGTGATGGCATGATCTTACTACCCCTAGGGTCACAGCAAGTAAAAACCCCGGTCACTAAATGGGTATCTTCAGGGGGTCACCTTTGCACAGGGCCGTGTACTAAAGACTTCCCAAGGAAGAAAGGCTGAACTCCCTTGAGGCAGGAGGAAACAACCCTCAGGTAAGCCAAAAAAAAAAATTCACTAGTCTTAGAATGACTAAGTCTGTCCTAGGGATAGGACAGGAACAAAAAGACTGAGGGTGGAAGGGGTAGGTGGGGTTACATATACCTTCAGTTTTAATTAGTTTCCTATCTAATTACGGATATTAGGGATAGGGAGGAACTACCCATTGATGTGCTGCCATGGATATGGCCAGGAAATATATACAGGTAGTTCCCGACTTTACAAACTAATTGGTTCCGAAGCCTAGTTCATAAAGTGAGAGTTCATAAAGTGAGAACCAATTTCCTATAGACCGCAATGTAATAAACATGGGTTCAGTTCCTGACCAACACATATTTCCATTGAAAACCTTAATTATGAAGTACAAATACAAGATGAAAGCATATCAAATACATATATGTTGTAAGAACATTAAAAGAAGACATACCATATTGAAATATTCATCAGTTTTCTTCCTCCTCAACCACATGTTGCACTTGTTGAATGTAGCACTGCACTTGTTTCTGGTTCATTTAAGACGCTCCATGTGTCTCATTCACCCCCCCAGCCCCTCCAGGTGTCTCATTAACCCCTCCCAGCCTTTCCAGGTGTCTCATTACCCCCTCCCAGCACCTCCAGGTGTCTTATCCCCTCTCCCAGCCCCTCCACGTGTCTCATTAACCCCTCCCAGCCTTTCCAGGTGTCTCATTCCCCCTCTTAGTGTCTTATTACCCCATCCCAGTGTCTTATTACCCCCTCCAAGCCCTTACAGGTGTCTGCTTCCCCCTCTCAGTGTCTCATTGGCCCCTCCCAGCCCCCCCAAGCCTATCCATGTGTCCCATTCCCCCCTCCCAGCCCCATCCATGTGTCCCATTTCCCTTCCTAGCCCAATCCAGGTGTCCCATTTCCCCCCTTCCCTCACTGTCCATGTGTCTATCCCTCCCCTATTGTACCTGTCAATGTGTCTCTCCCCCTGCTCTCCTGTACCTGCCCATTTGTCTCTTCCCCCCTTCCTTCCTATACCTGCCAAATGAGTCTCTCCCCTTCCCTTAAAATTGCCCATTTGTCTCTCCCCCCTTCCTTCCTATACCTGCCAATATGCCTCTCCCCCCACCCCTTCTGTACTTGTCCATGTGCCTCTCCTCCATCCACTCCTTTCAGGTGTCTCTCTCCCCTCCCGTCCTGTACCTGATCACCATGATACATTACCCGGTCTGCCAGGAAGTGCTCTCTCAGTAAGCACTTCCTGGCAGACTGCAGTCTGCTCAGCCACACTACAACAGCGGCAGGAGGGGAGCAGCTCAGCTCAGCACTCCCCTCCTACCGATCACCATCATTGTTACTCACCTTTCTCTTCTCCTGGCCACAAACTCTGGTCCATGGTCTGCATCCACGGAGCACCGCCGGCACAAAATGTCATCAAAATGAAATGGTGGTGAGTCCGTGGAGCGTTCGTAAAGGCGGGAGTACGTAAAGCGGGAAATGCCTGTATATAATATATGTGTATATATATAAATATATATATATATATCTATATATATTTGTGTTCGGGGCTACACCGGTTATGATTCAGGTAAGATTGTTAATAACCTTAATATGAAAAAGTCGGTTGTGTGCCGAAATCGACGTATGCTGTAGGCCAGTAAATAAAGTGGGCCTACACTATATATTGAAGGGAGTGGAGGGTGGGGCAGCAGATCGTCGGACCAATTACGATGAGGTAGGGAAGGGGGGGAGTCCCTTTTAAAGGTCTACAAACCCCTCCCACAACTTCGGGCCCTTCCTTCCAATGTGTGTTCGGGGCTACACCGGTTATGATTCAGGTAAGATTGTTAATAACCTTAATATGAAAAAGTCGGTTGAGGTGTGCCAAAACCGACATATTCTGTAGGCCAGTAAATAAAGTGGGAAAAAAGTAACACATTAAGAGGACACTTTCTCAAAGACTTTACACATCTCTTGTATTGGTTGAGGAATGTAGGTTGTATAAGCTGATGACTGCCAGCGGCCTAGCGATTTAATGACATGGACTGGAACATTCTGGCTGGATGCCATAGATGCGGCCCCTATTCTAAATGAATGTCCTGAATAAATGCTAGGGTTCAGGCCGAGTCTTATTAATGATAAACGGACATAAAACATGAATTTGGACGTAGTGAGGATAGCCCCATGCAGTGACAGAAGCGGCAATGAGGCGTGATTTGGTAGGGTGAGAAGGTAGGAATCGAAAACTTTAACTGGGCACCAGGAATTGTTAGTGGGGTAATAAGGAATGTGAACAGATTGGCCTAGCTGGCCCATTTTGGTCACAGGTAGAATGAGTATGTAATGCTCTAGGTGTTTCCTTAAATATGAGATGCGGAGGCAAAGTTGTGCGTTACGCTGTCCACTTATGGTGAACTCCCTTGGTCTCAGAAAGCCATAAAAGTATAGGTATATGGCTTCCTTAATGACTGAGTTAGTCTGGGGTTCGAACTGGGCTGACTCGTCTACTCCATAATTAGTTCCTGAAATAGGGGAGCTATTGTGGCCAGATGTGAGGCAGTGGGTAGGGTTTCTCGGAAACCCTCAAATTGAAAGAGAGACAATCGATCAGCTGCAGTATTTAAAACACCTGGGACATGTCAGCACACTAAGTAAAACTTGGTGTAAAGCGTGTGTGGTGGCAACCAGGTGAGGAGTACAAAGACAAGTGTGTCTTGCCTACAGTCAAGCATGGTGATAGGTGGGTCATGGTCTTGGCCTGCATGAGTGCTGCCGGCACTAGGGATCTACAGTTCATTGACGGAACTGTGACATATTGAAGCAGAGCATGATCACCTCCCTTCGGAGACTGGGCCGCAGGGCAGTATTCCAACATGATAACAACCCCAAACACACCTCCAAGACGACCACTGCCTTGCTAAAGAAGCTGAAGGTAAAGGTGATGGACTGGTCAAGCATGTCTCCATATTGAGCATCTGTGGGGCATCCGCACTCGGATGGTGGGGGAGCATAAGGTCTCTAACATCCACCAGCTCCGTGATGTCGTCATGGAGGAGTGGAAGAGGACCCAAGTGGCAACCTGTGAAGCTCTTGTGAACTCCATTCCCATGAGGGTTAAGGCAGTGCTGGAAAATAATGGCGGCCACACAAAATTTACACTTTGGGCCCAATTTGGACATTTCAACTTAGGGGTATACTCACTTTAGTTGCCAACGGTTTAGACAATAATGGCTGTGTGTTGAGTTATTTTGAGGGCACAGCAAATTTACACTGTTATACAGGCTGTACACTTACTACTTTACATTGTAGCCGAGTGTTATTTCTTCAGTGTTGTCATGTGAAAAGATATAATAAAATATTTACAAAAATGTGAGGGGTGTACTCACTTTTGTGAGATACTGTATATATTTGTTTTCCACACACAAATGGCACTTTCACTGATGACATCATCGTTGTGATACTTTTTTAGATTTTAATTATATTAAATTATGTTTTATATATGAATAGTTGATGTGAAATGAAAGCCCTGTTTCTCCTAAACAGGAGGATAAATAATAAGTGGAAGTGCACTTAATATGAAGGAGGTAAATTATGGTTGAACAGACATATAGTCACATTCCAGGTTTTGTTTTCATTTTGTTTTGTTAAAAATATGTACAATTGCCTCTGTCCTTAAGGGGTTAAATTAATTTAAAGTGAATTTCAAATACAGACAGTCCTCACTTACCGACCAGGGTTCTGTTCTTATGACTCTGTCGTGAAACAAATTGTTTGGTAAGTAAGGATGTGCTAGCGAGCATGCGCTAGAGAGCAGGTCTATGTTCGGGTAATTCCTCAGAACATAGAGCAGTTCACTACCATAGGGAATCCCGCAAATCTATGTTCGGTGAAAATTCCCTGAACATAGGTTAGCTAATTAGTGCAGGGTATCTCCGAAATGTATGTTTGGGGAAAATTCCCAGAGCATAGACCAGCTTTCTAACATGGGGCATCCCTTGAATCCCCATGCTAGAGAGCTGTTCGTTAGTCTGAGCAGTCATAAAACAGATAGGTCGCAAAGTGAGGACCACCTGTATAAGGCCATGATAACAGAACTGGAAAAAAATCCTCATAGGTTTCCAGCTCAGATATTTCTGCCTTAAACATGAAATTAACTTTGTATTCACTTTGAATTCCTGACAATTCTCACTTTAGTGAATAATCCTGTCAGGGTAATTTAAAATGTAATGTAATTTAAACACTAGATTTTGTCCAGATAGACAAAACCTGTGCACATGGCAGAATTCTGACCAGAATGTCAATTCTTATACTGACTAATGCCAAATCTGGTCAGAATTTAGCCATTGTTCATAATGCTTTAGGGTAGACGTGAAACACAATAATTTTAAGTACAATTTGCCTAGTGTCAGATCAAAGTGCTGAAGAACCCCCATCATTATTATTAGGGTAAGTTTATGTTTGTTTTTGTTTTTTAATGGAGGTTGATTACAATGGCAGGCAGACAAATCGTTTGCATTTTTAAATCAAACCTAGATTTAAAGAATTCAGGTCTGGATTTAAACTGTCTGTCTGGTGTCCAGTCCCAGTCCAGTTTAAATGTACGAGGCTGTTAGTATAAGTCTCTTTGTTCTTCTTTGTTCTTCCTTGTTCTTCTTTGTTCTAGACAACCTATTGGGAGTTTAACATAGCCTTACAAAAGTTTCAGCTTGAGGATTTTTTGCTCTATAGTTCACAGAGAAAGTTGCAATATATATTGTATACAGCAAGGAAGTCCTCATGAGTAAATCAGAATTTGCATTATTGGATCATCTGGACTTTTCTATGGGGCTTTTTGGCTTTGCATCAGTCAGTCTGTCCCAGTCAATAAATGTAATCCTGCATTGGCCATGCTTTATTCTGCTGAGACACCTGGATTCTCCCAAAAGTGGAGACTGGATGCAGGGGATGCAGGGGATGCAAGCCAGACACCCAATGGAACACAGGTAAGTTGCCATTGAATGGTGTCAGGACTGTGGTTGTTATGGTCTTTTAGTGTTCCTTTAAAATTCAAAAAAAATAAAAAGGACTTCTGAAACCTTAAAATAAATCTCACCACTTGTTAAAACACAAGAATAAATCAAAATCAAGGTCAGAGCTAAAAGGATTACACATACTGCATATAGAGTTTGCTGCATCATAAACAGAAATAGTCACATTCAAAACAATTAAAAAATAAACACAGTAAAGTTTAGAGGAGAATTTATAACCAGGATAATCAAGGGCCACGTACTCTGTATAAAACAGAATAATCTACAACTAAACATTGAAAGAGTGGTAAAGAATAGTTATTTTGAATATAAAATGCATTTCTACACATTAATAGCTACATGGTATTACTTCAGCAACACATTATTAATGTATCCAATATATTTGAAAATACTAATCATACTAGCAGAGAGTTAGATAGAAATTGACACTGAAAAATCCATATTAAGCCCATGTAGATTTACTTAAAGAGCATTTAAATGATCAATCAACATATTTTCTTTACATGTGAGCACCTATATTCTATCATTCCCTCTTCTAAACTGAGGGACAGACCCTGAGGACTCAGGCAAAGCCTAAACAGAACAGGGACATGTGAGTGTGAGTGGGGGTGTATGGATAGAATGGTAAGGAGGTCCTTAGAATGGTGGAAGGAAAATTAGAGGCAAAGCGGTGGGATAGTATAAATAGGTGGGCACTTTACAGGCTAAGCAGCCATCTTAATTATCAGTTGGTAACAGCTTGGTAGTTGCGTTGGTATTTGCTTCCCTTGTGTACCTGCTTGCCAAGTGCTGTTTTCAGCCAGGGTCTGAGTATGGACGTCGAGGCTGTCCTTTCTGCTCTCAGGGCTAAGGCCTTACAAGATAGAGTCTGTTGCTACCTGGGTTGCGGGGCTGTGCACCATGCTCATTTCCAGTCTTCTTCTCCAGCCCCTTGCAGCAGGAGCCACAGTCCCACCTCCTGGGCCGGCTGGTCCATGGCTACACTGGCAGATGCTGCTCCTACACAGGGTGGATCTGCTTCCGGGGCTGCCAAGGGTTTTCCGGCGGCCCGATCATCTCATGTGGACCCGCCACGTGTGGCCCACACCCCAGGCAGGTGGAATAGTGGATGGGCCACCAGGCGGGTGAGTAGGCTTCAGGGTATTTCTCTGGGGGCAGAGGTTTCTTCTCCCGAGGTGGGGAAGCTGGCTGGGAGTAGTGGGAGACAGCTGTCCCCTTCCCCATCCTGTATTGGCTATTCTAGCCCTCTTTCCTTCCCTGGGTGTTTCGCCTGGGCCTTCTGGGGTCGGCCTCCCATTCTGGCTCTGGAGGGAGGGATATGGCTTAACCTGTTCTCTCTTCCCAGGTAGCTACAGAACAGGCTATGTTTCAAGCATCATTGGGTTCTACTCTGGTTTCCTTTCCGCTGGTTGCTGCAGCACTGGCCCTGCCTCCTACTGGCATGACTCCACTGCTCCAGTAGACTCCTGTGCTGTCCGGTGAGTCTGGTTCTGTGGTGGAAGATGGTCAGGCTGGGCTTGGGGGTGGCTCTGTTGGGGTGCTTTTGCCTGATTGGGGTTCTCTGGTGGGTTGTCTACAGGGTTTATTGGGTCATTGGGAGCATAGCTCGGTGGCGGGGTCTCTGCACCCCCCTTCTTTGGACATGCATGCTTCCCCTGTTTCTTCTTCTGGGGGGAATGGGGTGTCCATCCTGGGGGGGAGGGGGCGCCTATTGCCTTAGCCCCTATGGTGTCCGCATCTCCCTCCTCCGCATCGGGTTTGGTAGCGGGGTTGCCTGCAGCTCAGCCAAGTGTTGAGGTTGTGCCGGCCCCATGGGTTGCTGCTTGTGGGTTTCCGCGATGGGTTTTGGTCTGTCAAAACCTCAAGAAGCTGTCATTGGGGCATATGGCCGCCCCATTCTCAGCTATGAAGATTTCTAACCTTCGGGTCTATCCTCTGGGTGTGGTGCCCAAGCAAGTTTCAACTGATTCATCATTTATCGTACCCATTTGGGGGATTGGTGAATGATGATATTGATGCTGAGCTGTGCAGGGTATCGTACGCATCACGCGGCGGTTCAAATGGTCCATGTGACGGATGTTTCGGCTTCTTCCGGTGCACCCGGACTGCCACCATCTGCTGGGCACACCTTCTTTGTACTCTGGAGTCGGTCTCACAGTTTTTTGGGGTTCCTCTCGCTCCTGATAAGACAATGAGTCCTTCCACTTGTTTGAGTTTCTTGGGGATTGAGATTGATTCGGTCACTAAGGAGTGTCGCCTGCCGAAGGATAAGGATTTGTATTTGCGCAAGAAGATTCAATTGCGGCAGCTGCAGTCACTGTTAGGCAAGCTGCAATTTGCATGCTGGATTATTCCCATGGGTTTACTCATGTTTACTCGTCGCATGGCGACGGCGAGTTCCGGGGTGGAATGCCATCATCATTATGTGCAGATCACTTGCCCCCTGCTCGAGGACTTGGCAGTTTGGTCCAACTTCTTGGAAGGTTTTAATGGGCCTTTTATTGGCAAGCTCCTGAGGTGTCCAATGCTGAGCTCCATCTCTTTACTGACGCGGCCAGGGTGGTGGGTTTTGGGGCCATCTTTTGGGCCCACTGGTGTGGAGACTGCAGGCCAGAGTCTTGGCATGCTGCAGGTTTAATAAGGAATTTGACCTTCTTGGAACTTTTCCCTATAGTGGTTGCGGTGGAGTTCTGGGGGGATCTTCTACGGGATTGGAGGGTAGTCTTCCACTGTGATAATATGGGGGTGGTGCTGGCCATTTACAATTTGTCTGCATCTTCCCCTCCTGTGGTGCAACTGCTGCGGCGCCTGGTTCTTTGCTGCTTGATTTTGAATGTGTACTGTCGGGCTGTGCATGTCCCCGGGGTTGATAATATTACAGCAGATGCTCTCTCATTTGCAGTGGCGGGAGTTCAGGGCGACAGCACCAGGGGCGGATGAGGTGGGCTTTCCGTGCCTAATGGATCTCTGGGGCCTTGAGCTCACCGAGTAATGTCCTGGATCTGGGGTTCGGTCTTGGAATCTACATGGCAGTGTCATGGTAAGGCATGGTGTGAGTGGGTGGATTTTGAGAGGCAGCTCGGTGGTTTCCGGTCTGAGGGTGTCACATCCTGTCCCAGTCTTATCATTTCTGGCAATGGCTTCTGGTATCCAGTACTCTTTTTACAATTCTTGTTTATTTTTTTTTATTTTTTTCTGGTTTTCTATTCTATGTCTGGTTTTCTTTATGCTGGGTTTTCTGGGTTCATTCCTGTATCATTCCTGTAAGGAATCTCTTGGATTCCTTTAAATGTTTGTTTTTTGTTGCCACACTCGTTCCTTTCCCATTAATCCTTTCTGTTTCAGTCTGGTCCTGCAGGCAGTGGTTTCATTTCCTCTGCTGCTTTCTTTGCAGGTAAATGCTTTGTGTGTTTTATTATTGTTTATTTAGTCATGCATATCTAGGCAGTTAGGACCCACCGTAATTGGAGTACTTTGATGCAATGGTGGGCTGCATACATCTTAGCCATTTATGTTTGTCTAAATCTCCAATGTTTATTGCACATATTAGTACTTAGTTATTTTTCCTCTTGTTTGGCCTTGTATTTCTTGTCTTGTATTCCCAGTTCATATACAGTCCTGTCATGTCCCGTTCATGTTTCCCTTATGTATTGTGTACATCAAGCATGTCAAACTCAAAGTCTAGCATGGGCCACATAAACAAAGCTTAAGTTTACGTGGGCCACAAAAAATAAAAAAAGTTTTAAATTTTCATAGAAACGTATGTTTATTTTTATGCCGCACCCCCCTCTACTAAATCCCAGTCCCCCCATATACTAAATCCCAATCCTCCCCTATACTAAATGCCAGTCCTCCCCCTATACTAAATGCCAGTCCTCCCCCCCTCTATTAAATCCCAGCACCCCCCATTAGCCAACAAGCAGACTCCACTTACATTGCCGCTGCCAGTATGCGACTCCAGAGTCTGGCCGCTGGTATTCCCCAAAAGGCACCGTCCGCACCCTGTGCCAAAGTGGATCCTCCCGCTACTTCTTGAAACCCTGTGAAGGTGGAGCACGTCGATTTCACGGCGGAATGTGACTCACAGACAGACACACACAGACAGACACACACTGACAGACATACACACTCACTGACAGACATACACACTCACCGACAGACATACACACACACTGACAGACAGACAAACACACAGACATTCACTCACATCATTCCCTGGGGTCCAGTGGGATCTTTTATCTGGAGCTCAGTGTTACTGCTCCTCACTGCTCCCTTGCGCGAAGTTTAGTAATGCCGGGTGCCAGAATATGACGTCATATTCCGGCGCCCGGCATCACTACAGACGGTGCAAGGGAGCAGTAAGGAGCAGGAACACTGAGCTCCCTTGCTGCGACCGTGTCCTGTTTCCTCTCCTCCGGCCTGGTAAACGATAGCAGAGTAGGCACCTGCAATGTGGGGGGTGAGCAGGTGCCTACTCTGCTTTTTTATTCTTTATTTATGATGTCAACAGAAGCAAAAACATTGCAGTGTCACTTTCTGGTACAATGCATATCTGTTTACATAGAGGTGATTAACATGGGCATGGCCGTGATTGTGATACGTACAAACTGTAGCTGAAGTACATTGTTACATTACTCCATGCCCTCCGTCCGATACAATACATGCATTGTTTGTGGTAATTGGTTATGCCCTGTCAACTGTTTTTAATAATTTTTCAAAAGTAAAAAGGAACATCTCTATTTACCTTAAAACTTATAACATCCTATCTTATCCCCTGTAGAGTATTACGGGATATGTGCTCCTTGAGTAAGAAAAGAAAGACAGAAAGAAAGAAAGAAAGAAAAGGAAAAGTAGTAACATAAGATTGGGGTCCGGGTAGGATATGAGGGGGGATAAAAGGGGGGGGAGGGGGAATCCAGGGGCACCTTCCCTCTTTTCCGGCTTAGCCCTATGCTGAGGTCCTAAGCCAAGCCGGCCGTCAGGATCCGTCATCTGGCATAGTGTGATCTGGTATTGTGCGCTGTCTAATCATCTCTGACGGAGCCCTTGTTGAGCCCTAAATGTTACCTCTGCTTGTTTATGTAGGGTTACTGGAAACTATCGACCCAGAGGGCTATCCTCCCAAGGAGCCCATACCTTCTGGAAGTTCTTTTGGGTACCTCGCACCCTGGCTGTAAGGCCGTCCATTATGTGTACCTCCCTAATTCTATTTACGACCACCGCCATGGGTGGGGTGCTTGGTTTAAGCCAGTCTGAGGCCACTGCTCTCCTAGCCGCAAGGGTAATTTTATGTATGAGTTTCTGTTCGTGTCTGGTCCACCCATCAATTGTTTTGCTCAGTAGATATAACCATGGGTCCATCGGGGGGGCCCTCGAGAAAACTTGGACTATCAGGTCTTTGATCTACTGCCAAAAACTGTTAATCTGGGAGCACTCCCACCACATGATAATATATGTCCCCTTCATCCCACACCCCCTTCAGCATACCTCCGTTGAGGTCTTTTTTTATTTGGTACAATTGTACTGGGGTTGTATACCATCTTAACATTGTTTTAACTGCTTGTTCCTGTAATGTAACGCATACGGAGGATGTATGGTTAGCTTCCCAAATCTCCTGCCACTCTATACCCTCAAGCTCCCTTTCCCAGCGGTCTGTGTACGTTAGGCTACCCCATTCAGTAGTGTCTGAGCAGAGGTGGGCGTATAGCTACTATATCAGACCTTTTGGTATATTTCGTGTAGGCATATGCGCTCATAGAATGTTAAGGGCTTTTGGGCAGCTGCTAGTATGTGTGGAAGTTTAATAAAGTCTTGGATTTGGAGATATCTAAAAAAGTCTGCTATTGTGAGGTGGCCTCGTTGTTGTAAGGCGTCAAACGGTTATTTGAAAAATCCAAGATTAATGGTAACATACATTGCATGCTTTAATCTTGTATGCTTTTACACTTGGTGTATATAATTTGCTCTCACACGCTATTTATTTTATTTTGTCAAACGGTACTATCTCTGGCAGATGCCTATCCTTTCCAGCATCCTAAAGTCCCTTGCTGTCATCCCTGGGGGGAATGCTTGTTTGCGGAGATAGGGCATCAATGGGGAAAGGGTTGGATGCTAGCCCATTTTTTGATTGGACAAATCCCATATGCGTATAGAGTTTAGGACTGCCGGGCATGTGACCCTAATTGTCGGCCTATTGTCTTTGGGTACCCATATGAGGAGTTGTGGTATGTCTGCTCCGAGCATCATTGATTCTAAGTCCACCCATTTTCTAATCCCCGGTGGCGAGTGCCAAAGTGCGATTTGTTATAGTTGGGCTGCCATATAGTAAAAGTATAGATTAGGCAACCCCAATCCTCCTCTTGTCTGTACAATATGTGTCTAGAGATTCTATGGCGTTTGTTTTGCCACACAAAGTTCCCTATCGCCTGTTGCAGAGGAGCCAAGTTTGCCTTGGAGATGTGTATAGGCAACGTTTGGAAGTAGAATAGAATCCTGGGTAAGGTGTTCATCTTGACCGCATAGATCCTCCCCATCCATGAGATAGGTTGGTCGTTCCAAGTTTCCAGTTCCTTTATCAATTGTTTTATAAGCGGAGTGTAGTTTTGTTGTAAGAGTTTGTCTGGGTCTGCTGTCAAGTGGACACCCAGATATTTAATCCTCTGTCTTTCTATGTGTATGTGGTGTGTGTTATTAATTATGGCTATATCTCCCTCCGATACGCATGCTGGTAGGGCGCTTGATTTGGTCATATTTACTTTGTATCCTGATATAGCTCCATAGTCCGTGAGAATCCCCTGCAAGGCCCTCATTGAGTCAACCAGGCTGGTGAGCGCCAGGTGCACATTATCTGCATATGCTGATACCAAATACTCCCTGCCCCCTGCCCGGACTCCTTGTATGTCTGGATGTCTCCTCAGAGCCTGGAGTAGCGGCTCCAGGGAAAGCACAAATAAAAGGGGGACAATGGACACCCCTGTCTTGTGCCGTTGTGAAGGCTGAATGGAGAAAGTGGAGCACCCGAGATTTTTACCTGTGCGTGCATGTTGCTACACATGGCTTTAATCATAGTTATTGCCTGTTCCGGGAAGCCCATATGGGTCAGGAGTGTGAATAAGTATGTCCAGGTGACTCTATTGAATGCTTTTTCAGCATCTAGGGATACAAACATGGTTGGGGTATGAGTGGCCTGCTGTTTCCATATGAGATCTATATTTCTACGGGTGTTCTCGAAGAGTTGCCTTCCCTGAACAAACCCTACTTGATCTGCGTCTACTAGTGGGCATAACAGAGGGTTTAGTCTTGATGCCTGAATTTTATCCAGTATTTTTATGTCATGGTTTATGAGAGAGATTGGGCGATAGTTACCCAAGAGGCACAGGTCTTTGGCAGTAAAATAATAGTGGCCAGGGACATGTCTGGGTCTGGGATGCCTCCTGAACTGAAGTCGTTAAAGAGAGCCACTAGGTGGGGAGTGAGTTCTTCTCTAAACTCTTTATAATAGCAGCCGTCAAACCTGTCACGATTCGGGGAACCAAACACGCCAACACACACACACACACAAAGTGCCGTACCGGACCTTAGAGTGGCCGGGCTAAGCACACAAAGAATAGTCAGGAAACAAGCCGAGTAAGGGGAACCAGAAGACAGAATAACGTGAAACAAGCCGAGGTCAAAGGGTAGGAGAAAGTCACAGAGTTGGATAACAAGCCAGAGAGAACGTAACCAGAAGCACAAGTTCAGAATCAATACTAACAAGCAAAGACCACAACAGGGCAAGGAGGAACAGGAAAGGTAAGTATTTAAACCATCAGGTTAATTCTGATTGGATGATTTCCAATCAGAATTAACAATCACATGTGGGAGATATTTAGACCTCCCACTGTGATTGTGGCACTTTGCCTTTAACGCCGGGTCAGGTGACTGACCCCGGCGTGTATAAACCTGGGCGGTCTCCCAGCGTGCAGCGTCATGTATGCTGCCGCTGGGGGACGTGGAGGGAACGGCGGGCGGCATCCGAGGCTGGAAGGATGCCGCTCGCCGGACCCACGAGGAGGAGGGGACCGCGGACGGCTGGAGGGTGAGTACCGCGAGCGGAGTGCAGCCTCCCCTCGCAGCCGCCCGCGGGATCCCAACATTACCCCCCCCTCGAAGACCGCCCGGAGGGCGGGAAGCGGAAGGCTTCAAAGAAAAGCGGGCATGAAAGGAGCGGACCAAAGAGGGAGCGTGCACATCAGAGCTCGAAACCCAGGACCGCTCCTCAGGGCCGTACCCCTTCCAGTCCACCAAATATTGCAGCCGACCCCTAGAAACACGAGAGTCGAGAAGGGTAGCCACCTCATACACGTCGTCAGAGACAGCTCGAGGGGAAACGGGCCGCCCGAGGGGACGAGAGAACCGGTTACACAGCAAGGGTTTCAAAAGCGAGACGTGAAACGTATTCGGGACACGCATGGAAGGAGGCAAATCAAGGGAGTAGGAAACGGGATTAACCCTACGTAACACCTTGAAGGGACCAAGAAACCTGGGGGCAAATTTCATTGAGGGAACCTTGAGACGGAGGTTCCGGGAGGACAACCATACCCTATCACCCGGAACATAGGAAGGGGCCGCAACCCTACGGCGATCAGCAAACTTTTTCTGAGCAGCTGCTGAACGAGACAGCGCAACATGGACTTGATCCCACGTCTTCCGCAAAGAGGCGAGGTGCTGGTCCAAGGCGGGCATTCCCTTGTCAGAGAACGCACCGGGAAGGACAGAAGGCCGAAACCCATAAGCAACCTCAAAAGGACTTAAGCCAGTAGACGAATGAGACACCGTATTCCTGGCAAATTCAGCCCACGGAAGAAGGCGAGACCAGTCATCCTGGTGCGCATTAGTGAAGCAGCGCAAATACAATTCCACAGGCTGATTAGCACGTTCGGCCGCACCATTAGATTGCGGGTGATAGGAGGAAGAAAACGACAAGGATACCCCCATCTCAGCACAAAAGCCCCTCCAGAACCGAGAGACAAATTGAGGGCCCCTGTCAGATACGATATCTTGGGGTACCCCATGCAATCGGAACACTTCTTTGGCAAATACCTGAGCTAACTGAACCGCAGAAGGCAGTTTCTTAAGCGGAATGAAGTGCGCCATTTTAGAGAACCTATCCGTCACAGTCAGTATCACCG
>OW240917.1:190930081-190944057 GCA_933207985.1 Pelobates cultripes
ATAATAAAATAAGTGAACCTGTTTTAAATCGTTCAGGATTTTTTACAGGAATTCTAGAAGTACTGGAGGAAGGTAAGTGTGGTTCTTATGCCTAGAAAGGGTTTAAAATCATTGCCTGGAAATTATAGACCTGTGTGCATAACTTCTGTGGCTGGGAAAGTATTTATAGGGCTATTAAGAGATAATATTCAGGAATTCATTGAGAAGAACATTATTGGCAAACATCAGCATGTTATTGAGCTGATTTTTGCTAATAATGTTCTTCTCAATTAATTCCTAATTATTATCCCTTAATAGCCCTGCAAATACTTTCCCAGTCACAGACATTAAGCTCACAAGTAGAACATTGACTTAAAGACAGAGAGTTGTCATTAATGGTACATTTTCAAACTGGACAAAAGTGATAAGTGGTGTCCCTCAGGGTTCTGTTCTGGGACTGCTTCTTTTCAACATACACTATATGGACAAAATATTGGGACACCTGGCCATTACACCAACAGGGACTTTTATGACATTGCATTCTGAATAAATAAACAATAATATGTAGCTGGCCCTCCCTTTGTAGCTTACACTCTTCTGAGAAGGCTTTCCACAAGGTTCTAGAGTGTTTATGTGGGAATTTTTGCCCATTCCTCCTACATAGCATTTGTGAGGTCAGGCACTGATGTTGGAGGGGGCAGGAGGGGGCAGCAAGAAGCAGGGTGGGGTAGGAAGGGTCAGCAAGGAGTAGTAAGGGTCAGCAAGGAGCATGAGGGGTCTGCAAGGAGCAAGAAGGGTCTGCAAGGAGCAGGAAGGGGCAGCAAGGAGAAAGAAGGGGCAGCAAGGAGCAGGAAGGATCAGAAAGAATCAGAAGGAGCACAAAGCTAAAGCAGGAGAAGGAACAGAAATGGTCTACATGGAACAGAAAGGGGCAGCAAGGGGCAGCAAAAAGCTGGAAGGGGCAGAAAGAAGCAGAAAGGGTCTGCAATGAGCAGAAAGGGGCAGGAAGGGACAGAAGGAGCAAAACGGTAAAGGAGCAGAAATGAGAAGGAAGGGAAATCAAGGAGCAGAAAGAGTCAACAATGATCAGGAAGGGGCAGAAGGAGCACAAAGGTAAAGTAGGAAAAGGAACAGAAGTGAGCAGCAAGGGTCTGCAAGGAGCAGCAAGGGTCTGCAAGAAGCAGGAGGGCGCAGCAAGAAGCAGAAAGTGGCAGCAAGGAGCAGAAAGTGGCAGCAAGGAGCTAGAAGGGTCAAGCATGGATGTCATTAAAATTATGCCCCCCAAAAAAATTCCTGCGGATGCCCATGGCATTGCAAGTCATATTTCAGTGTTTGCAGATGACAAAATATTCTGTAAAGTAATTAAATGTGAGGCTGTCACTCAAATGGCAGATTGGAATTTAATGTAGACAAATACAAAGTTATAGACTTCAATGTAAAGAATGTACTAGCAAATTTTATTAAAGACACGGAGGCTCCTATTATGCATTTCTCTTTCTTTATTACTCTCAGCAGCAAAGAAATAGAGATGAATAAGTAACTGAAATGAACAAAAAAAAACATAGTGTTCAAACAGCCAATCACATAACACAGGAAGTGACTGTAATATGCTTGAAGCACCCACAATCCCCCTCTTTCTTTGCTGCTCTCAGAACAGTTACGTACTATTGGTTTGTGCTCTGTGATATATTGTGTTCTTATATTGCTTTTATGTTGTGTATATTTGTTTCTTTGCCTTTTGGTGCCTTTTCTCCCTAGCCCTAGTGGCTTGACAGGGACCTTATGTTTAGTTTTACTTTTGTTTTCATTTGTTTTAATTTTATCTCTGGTGTGCCCCAGTTCTGTTGCCGCCTGTGCGTGGCATTTACAACGCTTGCTTCCCTCCCCTCCCTCCCCCCGCTGGTCGCGGTGATCGCGGGGAGTGGTTGCTTCACCCGACCTGCTCGAGTACACGCCGGGGCCCCCCCCGCCTAGCTCGGCGGCTCCCAAATGTGTTAGGGTCGGGCCGCGCGGCTGCCGCGTTTTCGCCCATCCCCCTCCCCGGCTCTCTGCATCTCAGTGCGGCGCCCATCTTTGTTCCCCTCGTATTTGATTCGGAACGCGGAGCAGACTCCCTGCTCTGCTTTCCACTCCCCCTGGGCACATCACTCATTTCACTTTTTTTTTCATGCCATATTCTTATATATATATATTTTTTTTGTGTGTTTTTTCACCAGTTTTTTCCTTATACAGTTTCTGGTCCATAAATAAACTTTATTGTTTTCTGTCTATTTGGGTTAATAAACCCTGACATTTTCTCCTACTGATTACTTATTTTTTCTCCATTAGTTTTTCCCTTTTCTATTGCAGACTGACCGTTTTTCTCTGCCCTTAATTTGTGCATCATCTGCATTATGCAGGATAAATGTGATGGGCCTGAGGGCCACAGTGAAGAGCCTCCTATGGGGGTCCCTGAGGAACACGCTGTTTCTGAGGAGTTCCAAGCCCTGTTGGACTACACCATGGCATCCTCTTTACAGAGAGCATTCGCCTCCGCTATGGGAGCCATGTCCTCCTCTTTTTCGCAAACGCTGGCTCAGTCCATATTGCTACCCCAGCTGGCTACCCCTACCCTACAGGGAGCGGGTCCTGCCCCTACCCCGCCTCACCTATCGCCTGTAAGGCCGTGGCAAAGAGCAAACACCTCTCCTCCCACTCCATGACGCAGGTTGTACCTGCCTTGACAGAGTCGCCTTTGGCAGTCACAGATGGTGCGCTAACACCGCGCAAAAGAGCCCCTGGTCGGGCAAAAACGGCCAGATTATGGAAACGGGCTAGATCCCATGAAGAAGGGTCGGAGAGCGACCGGAGTGAGGGGGATGAGTCTGAGGAGATGGACTATGCCTCTTATGACGAGGCCGGCTCGGAGGAGGGAGCTCCCCCTGCCATAGCACCCCGTACTGGGGGTGCTGCCCCTGCCCCAGGCGTTACTGCTCAGGGAATGGGCGGTGGCCCGGTGCTTCTGGATCCCCAGGGTAACCAGTCCTGGTTACCCTGGGACTGGTTGATGCAGCGTTCCAGGGACCTGTGTCATCCTTGCTCGGCTGAGTGAGAGCCACCCGAACACATTGCCCGTTATATCGCGCACAGGATGCGCACACCATTGTCTAAAGAAGGGCGTAGTAAATTGCGGGCAGAATGCCCTCGCCCTTCAGTGCCAGGATCGGCGTGCAAGACGCCCGAGGTCGATCCGCAGATCGCACAGTTTTTAAATAAGTCAGATTGGAAACCGAAGAAAGGACTAGATTTTTCCCTAAAGAGTTGCCAAGATAAAATCATGGACACATCCGGCCCATTATCTAAGGCCTACGAGCTGTTAGAGTCCGCAAAATCGGACGAGGCTGAACTCGACCTGGACGTAGCAATTGGCTGGATACAGCGGGCCATCTGTTTAATCGGCAACGCCAATATGGCAGTTTCAGCTGAGCGCAGGAAAGCTATCCTGCTTAAGATAGACCCGAAGTTGGCTACCATGGCCATATCAGAACCGGGACCCTCTGCTGAGGGTATGTTTGGCGATAACTTCATCAAGGACCTGGGTTCTTATGTGAAGACGTTCACCACCATCGATAAGGCCCGGGCTAATATGAAGAGGTTTTTGGAGGGGCTGGGCACAACAGGAGCCGTCCACCCGGCCGTGGTTTCAGAGGCTCGTTTCGGGCACAAAGGGGCTCCTTCTTCCCTTCTAGAACCTTCCAAGAGCCAAGACCGGCTCCATTCTTCCCATCCAGGGGGAGGCCATGGAATCCCCGCTATCCGAGAGGGGCCACGTCAGGCAGACGCCCTTATAGTGAGTACCCCTGTTTCTCCTTATGTTCAGGAGCGGGTGGCGGGCAGATTGGCAAAGTTTTACAGGGCGTGGGCCACATTAACGACAGATGCATGGGTCCTCCACACAATAAGGGGTTATCACATAGACTTTGTGTCCATGCCTGTTCAGATTTCTGTCCCCAGGGAACTATCTCTCGCTCGAGACCAGGAAGAATTGATCTCCTTGGAGATCATAGAACTTTACACAAAAGGGGCGATTCAAGAGGTTCCGTTCACTCAACCAGGGTTTACGAGCAACCTCTTTTTGGTACCGAAGAAGGGAGGAGGTGTGCGTCCCATCATCAACCTCCATCCTCTCAACGCCTTCCTCCAGTATCAGCACTTCCAAATGGAGGGCACACACTGCCTTCGAGACCTCCTACAGGAAGCCGACTGGTTGGCCAAACTGGACCTGAAGGATGCCTATTTCACGGTCCCTATAACCGAGGGACACAGGGATATCCTCCAGTTCACCTGGAAGGGAAGACGATGGAAGTTTACATGCCTGCCATTCGGGCTCTCCTCGGCTCCCTGGTGTTTCACCAAGGTAATGAAACCGGTGGTGTCCTTCCTCCGAAGCCGTGGAGTACGGCTGATTATATATTTGGACGACATCCTACTGATGGCTCAGTCACGAGAGCAATTGAAGCTCCATGTTTCATGGACAACATCCCTGCTCCAGAACCTAGGTTTCCTCATCAATTGGGAGAAGTCGATGTTGGTTCCCACTCATTCTCTGGAGTTCCTGGGGTTTACCGTGGACTCCATTCAACAGTTCTTGTTTCTTCCGGAGGCCAAAATGAAGGCCATCAAGAAGGAACTCAGGCGTACACTGCGGGCAGACGATATCTCTCTCCGTCACCTGGCAAGAGTGATCGGTCTGGTGGCCGCTTCGATACAGGCAATATTTCCAGGTCCACTCCACTATCGGTCCCTTCAACGTCTGAAGGGCTCTCATCTGCATGCAGGCCAGTCCTACGAGATGAGAGTGAAACTGGACGAGGAGTCCAAGGACGAACTGACCTGGTGGTTAGCCCACATGGACGCCTGGAGCTATTTTCGGCTCCGTTCCAGACGTGGTAATAGAATCGGATGCCAGCTTACACGGCTGGGGTGCGCATTGTGGTGCCGCATCTACCAGAGGCAGATGGTCAGACCAAGAGCAAACGCTCCATATCAACTGCCTAGAACTATTGGCAGGGGCGTTCGCCATTCGCAGCCTTACACCAGAAAGTGCGAATTGTTGCGTGATGCTCAGGATGGATAATGTCTCGGCAGTGCATTACATCAACCCCCTAGGGGGAATGAAATCATGCATGTTAGCCCTCCTGGCGAAAGATTTCTGGTGGTTCTGCCTTCACAACAATATTTCTGTGCAAGCAGAACATATTCCGGGCCTGGACAACCTGACGGCCGATTGGAATTCGCGTTATTTAAAAGACTCTGGAGATTGGCACTTGCACGCTGCCGCGTTCCAGGGACTGAATCAGCTATGGGGCCCATTCGAAATGGACCTCTTCGCTTCCCGTCTCAACGCACAGGTGTCCAAGTTCTTCAGTTGGAGGCCGGATCCGGCAGCAATGGCGATGGACGCATTCCTTCAAGAGTGGCCACAGACTCGGATTTACTCTTTTCCCCCGTTCAATCTCATAGCTCGCACGTTATCGAAAATGACTTGACACGGCTGTTCGATGGTACTGATTGCCCCCCTGTGGCAGTCACGGCCTTGGTTCCCTCGGCTATTGGAGTTGACCACAGATTATCCACGACTGATACCAACTTTCCCAAATCACCTGAGGGATCCGGATGGCAACTCACACGAGCTAGTGCTTCGGGGCCTCTCCAGCTGATGGCATGGCCCCTTTCCGGGGACCTGGATCTATCACGGGAGTTCCGCAGATGACTCTCGACCTCCTCAACAATGCGTGGGCACCGGGTACTCGAGTGGCATACCGATCCGCCTGGCGCATCTGGTCTAGTTGGTGCATGGGACGGACAGTGGATCCCGTATCTGCCCCTCTGCATATGATCATGGAATTCCTTACCGTTTTGTTTGAATCTGGGAAGGCTTATCGCACCATTAATTTATGTCGTTCTGCTATCTCGGCTGGCCATCAGGGTTTAGACGGTTCACCGGTGGGACGTCACCCCTTCATATGCCGATTACTCAAAGGGATTCGTCTCACTAGACCACCCTGTGCGAGGTTCACTGCCTTCTGGGATGTGAATGTGGTCCTTCGGTTTTTATCATCTTGGTACCCGAATCGAGATCTGACACTGAAGCAGCTGTCAGCTAAGGTGGTCATGCTGTTATGTTTGATCTCCTGTAAACGGGTTTCGGACGTTAGAGCATTGGACTGGAATGCCATTACGTTCACTCTGGAGGGCATCTCCTTTAATATATCCAGGAGGACGAAGTCGGCTTCCAAGGTGTTCGTATATCCCAGATTTCCGGGTAATCCAGCGCTATGCCCGGTGGAATGTTTGAAAGCCTTTCTGGAAGCTACTCGAAATTTGCACTCTCCAGAATTATGTCCATTATTCATTTCGTTTCGCACCCCACACCTGCCAGTATCTACCCCTACGTTGGCAAGGTGGGTGCGGGAGTTATTGGCGCTAGTCATGATTGACACATCCAGATTCACCCCTCATTCGGTCCGTGGAGCTATGACCTCCAAGGCCTCGGCTATGGGCTGTCGCTTGGAAGATATCCTACGTGCGGTAGACTGGTCGTGGGAATCGACTTTTCGTGACTTCTACTTTAAGCCGATCGAACACTTTGCTTCTCAGGTGATTTCTAAGCTTTAAACTAGCATAATAGGAGCCTCCGTGTCTTTAATAAAATTCCCAGATTTTACTATTAACATGACGTAAAGTCATGATTTTATTAAAGACACGGAGGCGAGTATTATTCTCACCCACCCACCCGGTTGGGTTTGGGAAGTGAACTGCTATGGTGGAAGAATCTGGTAAGTTTTTCCTCTATTCTGAGTTTGGTTCCACTGTTTTTGTTTTTCCGACTTTTCTCTTATATAGTGGTGAATTGCGTTTATGCTTCCTCCTGATATCCTAGATGTTTTAGGGTAAAATATGTTTTTTTCATTTAACAGTGTATTGGACTGTTTATGTACACATACAATTTGGAGCCCAGTGATTACCATACTTTTTCTCTTCTGTGTCTCCCCTTTTAGCCTGAATTATCGCGTTTGTCCATATTGAAGACGCTGTTAGCCGAATTTAGTTGTTCTACGTGCTGGTCTTCGTTATCCGCAAGAAAGAGGGGGATTGTGGGTGCTTCAAGCATATTATTCCTGTGTTATGTGATTGGCTGTTTGAACACTATGTTTTTTTTGTTCATTTCAGTTACTTATTCATCTCTATTTCTTTGCTGCTGAGAGTAATAAAGAAAGAGATATGCATAATACTCGCCTCCGTGTCTTTAATAAAATCATGACTTTACGTCATGTTAATAATAAAATCTGGGAATTATACCATAAATAATAGTGAATCACGAATAACACACAAGGAGGATTTGGCAATTGTTATAGACAAACTAGGCAACAATGTGCAATATCAATCAGCAGTTGCTAAGGTCAGTAAGGTATTGTCATGTATAAATAGGTATAAATAATGGAAAATAGATATTTCTGTTCTTTTATAAATGAATGGTAAGACCAACCCTTGAATATGCTGTGCAATTTTAGGCACCTGTTCTAATTGAGGATATTATGGCACTAGAAAAACTGCAGAGGCAGGCTACACAATAACTAAAAAGAATAAAACATTTTAACAAATATTAATCTGTTAAGTTTAGAATAACAGCGCCTTAGAAGGGGTATGATAGTAATATACAAATATATTTGAGGTCAGTACAGATCATTGTCTGGAAATATGTTCATAGACAGGGTTATACAAAGGACATAAGGTCATACATTTAGACTTGAAGAAAGAAGATTTAGTCCAGTGGTTCCAAGACTGGGCGCCGCGACGTGCAGGGGGGGCCGCAAAATATTTCCATGATGCTATGATTATAGCACCGGGGAAACATTACTGCTCAACAGGGATCCGGTCAAGTGCCGCGGTCCTTTAAAACCGCAACCAGGCCCCTGTAATGTCGGCTGGCTGGGAGGAAATGACTTCCTCTTAGCGTCATGCAGAGAGACGGCACAGGAGGGAGAGGAGGCAGCCGCAGCGTGATTGGAAAGGAGCACAAAGAGCTCCAGACCCCTTCACTCCCCCCAGCAGGACGAGGACTCCAAACCACACTCCTGGACACACAAGGTAAGCTAACAGGAGGGTGGCTGGAGATATTGAAAAATCACTTGTGTGTTAGTGTTTGTATGAGTCTGAGTATGTGTGAATCATGATTCTGAGCAGGTCAGAGAGGAGATTTATGCCAGGGTTGACTTCAGGTACTTTATTTGTGATCTTAGATATAGTATGAACAGGATATCCTATAATAGAAAATGTATAGGAAAGAGAGAGAGAGAAAACAGAACCGACTAATTCAGATTACAGGTAAGAATAACTAGGCTGTGAAATAAAAGGGTTTAGACAATAAGCCCAAAGTTGAAAATAGGTAAACCTATAAAAGAAGTTATAGGTAGGAGTATGAAGATAAACCTATAAGAGAAATTATAGGTACTTATCTTGAGGGAAAACAGAAAACTGGATTTAGGCAATATGCCCCATAACAGGACATAAAGAAACAGGAAAACATATAATAGAAATTATAGGTTCAAATTAATAGAAGGAACAGAAGAGAAGGTTTAGGCAATATGCTTTAAGCGTTTCACAGGTAACAGGGATATAATAAGATAAACTAAACAGGAACATAAAGGATAAAGTAAAACAGGTTAAAGTAGCAAGTGAGGTGATCAGCCTCTTTGGTTTGTAATCAGAACTGCAGTTTCAGGGACTTTGAGGATACTTGCAAATAATAAGAACGTCTGTAATATCCAGGTGGGTTGGAACCAAATCAATATGAAAACAAAGTCCAGTATAGACATAAAGTTGGTTCGTTTTGGAAATCAGATTGTAATAAATCAGGATGGCTGAAGGTAAGTAATGATTGGAGCAGGTTTTCTTTAGAGAGAGCTAGGAGCAGTAGATTTGTGAGGTTCTGAACACAACTTCTCTCAATGTAAAAGCCATGTGATGAGTTGGGTGTAGCCTTTTGTAGCAGATTTGGATTATGATGCTATGCAGGTGAGAGCGACTGAAGTGACTAGTGGCTAGAAACATGTATTGAAGTGATAAAACAATATAATGGTTGTCAGGATAGGATCCTGACAGTGTGTGTGTAAGTGTGTGTATTAGTGTAAGTGTGTATATTAGTGTGAGTATGAATGTGTGTATGTGTATGAGTGTTTGTATGTGTGTGAAATTATGTATGTGTGTATGTGTATGAGTGTGCTTGTATGAGTATATGTGTATGAGTGTATGTGTGTGTATGTTTATGTGTGTATGTGTATGATTGTTGTATGCATGGCTGTATGTCTCCTTCTTTCTTCTTTTCTTTAAATATCCCACTTGATTTTCACTTCCGGTTTTCGGCAATTCGGGCTGTTGGAACGAAACGTGCGTTCCACCGGCAATTGCTCGCGTACGTCCGCTTCCGACCAGTCACCTCCGCTAATTCCTACCCTCAGCCACTCTGGAACCACTTATAGCATAAAGACACCCATTCCCCCCAGTAACTGGACGACACACAGCTCTGGGAGTACAACACACCTGAGGTTTATTGGAACACGCACGGCTTTTATGCCCAATCCCCTACATTGGGTTTACAATACAAGACAACAGGGGTTTCAATCCCAGGATCCTCTACAGAAAAATATACAATATTCTGAGACACTCCAAAAATACATTTCCAAAAGCAGTCAATTTGTATGTGAAAGGGGGCAGATGGTTAACAACATGGATTGATCCTTTAATTAATCAAAGGCTCTGCAAGGTGTGAAATGCTACACTTGAGATGCCTGGCCGGAAGTGTCTAGTTCCAATGTAAACTAACTGCCTGCAGCAATGTGGCCTGAACCTCTTAAAGGACCACTATAGGCACCCAGACCACTTCAGCTTAATGGTCCTTTAATTGATGAGTTAATTTCTTTGAAATGTTAATGATGCAGAATTACATTACATTGAATTACATGCAACTGTGAATGAGTGAGTGTGTATGTCTGTGAATGTGTATGTTTCAGTGAAAGTGTGTGTTGGCTAAACAGTGTGTGTGACAATGACTGTGTATCTGTCAGTGGGTGTATGTTGTGCAAGCATCAGTGAGGGCGTATGTCTGTCATAAAGAGAAATTTGGAAGGGGGAGCAGGGTGCCTAGGGCAGCACAAAACCAGAATACACCACTGCACACACACATACATTCTGACATACATACGTACTGACACACACATACAGACATACTGACATACATACTGACAGACACAGACACATACATATATACCAACATACATACATACATACACACTGACACACGCACACTTGCAGCTCATTTTTCAGCCACCCTCCTGTTTCTTACCTTTTTGGTGCAGGAGGGTTGCTCGGGCTAATGGGTTGGTCTGGCTCTCCCTCTTCACGGCCTTCACTCTGTCTCTCTTCCCTCCCTCATGGAGTGAGCTGGGAGGAAGTGACCGGCCATCACTTATTCTCAGCAGTACTTGCGGCAGTGGTGTATCCTGGTTTTGTGCTGCCCTAGGCAGGACAAAACTCAGGTGCCCCCCCCCCTCCCCTCACCACCCCCACCCAACCCTTCCCCCCGCCCCGCCTTCTAAATACACACACACATTCACTGACAGATATGCATACACTAGCTAACAGAAACACACACACACTAACAGACACACACACACTCACTCACTAACAGACATACACACACTAACACACACACACACTCACTATCAGACACACACACACACACACACACTATCAGACACACACACACACTAACAGACACACACACTCACTAACAGACACACACTAACAGACACACACACTCACTAACAGACACACACACTAACAGACACACACACTCACTAACATACACACACACTCACTAACAGACACACACTAACAGACACACACACTCACTAACAGACACACACTAACAGACACACACTCACTAACAGACACTCACTAACAGACACGCACTAACAGACACACACTAACAGACACACACTCACTAACAGACACTCACTAACAGACACGCACTAACAGACACACACTCACACACTTACAGACATATACACTCACTCACATTAACATATTTATTTATTTAACCCCCAGCCTCCTTACCTTTGGGAATGCTGGGGGGGTTCCCTCTCTCCCTGGGGGTGCAGGGGGTCCAGTGGCTGCTGGGCTGGGCAGGCGATGGCTGGCGAGGGAGCTCTTCCTCTGAGCTGTCTGCTCAGCTCCCTATGACGTCATATTCCGGCTCCCAGCCTCACTCTGCAGCGTGCGAGGGGGCCTCTGAGCAGACAGCTCAGAGGAAGAGCTCCCTCGCCAGCTGCCCAGCAGTGCCGCCTGCCCAGCCCAGCATGTCAGTTAGCCGCGAGGCTAACAAGGCATTTGCCCTGGGCATTTGGGGGAGGCTTTTTTTTCCGCCCCCTGGAAAATGCTGCCAAAGGCAAATGCCTTGTTTGCCTCACGGCTAAAACGTCCCTAACTTGCGGCAGACATTTTTAACCCAGGATCAGCTTCTGTCCTCCAGGACCGTGTTGGGAAGACCTCTCCTCCAGGAGAGCGTAACAGGAGCGTAACAGGAACAGCTCTTAAAAGAGCTAAGTGATTAAAAGCTCAGGGGAATATGCAGAGCATAGCAATCCCCAGTGTGGTATAGCAGTTCCCTCCAATAACAAGATGAGGCTACGTTTTGAAGGGTCAAGAAGATCTGTTTACTTGGCACCAAAGGGCCTTCTTTTATGCAGGTTTAACACATACAGGACCGCCCACAGGAGTTTACAGAACAACCAATCATAAACGTACATTACAGAAACACTCCCAGCAATTACACACAAAAATCCTCCCCTCTGCCTGTGATCTAATTATGGCACACAATGCTTAACATAATTATCACAAGCAGGAAAAATACAGTTTTTATACATGTACTATAACTTTAAAACTACACATCCAATCTTCATAAAATTACATATTTGGAATCAGCACACTTTAAATATAAACATAACCAAAAATCAGAAATCCATCCAGGGGTTAAAAAGTTAGTTGGAGGTCCCTTTATGACCGACCGCAAGCACATTTTCCTGCCCAAAACAGTTCCATAGTTTGGCTGAAAAAATCGCCGAATGGGACTTAGTCTCTGCAGCTGTAAAATCAGAAGGGGAGAAGGTAGAGCTCAGCGGTGTTTGCGGAAATGTGTAGCCGATTTTAGTTCCGTGAATTTGACTACACATACCGTTGACCTCGTTCGCATTAACAAAGATGGCCGCCGCCACATGTTCGGCAAACGAACAAAGGCCACCCAGCATTGTCAATTAAGCTGCGGTTAACCGCAGCTTCTGGGAGGTAAATTGCCTGCACACTTCCACTTCTGGGTGGTCTGCCTGTGTGGTACTTGGTTCAGTAAGCCCCATTTACTGAACCAAGTGGGAAATAGCCAGACACAAAGGGTTTGAACCAGGTCTGGGGACACAGGGGACACCGTCTTAAAGGGGCAGTGTCCCAAACAAGTCTGGGGACACCGTCTTAAAGGGGCAGTGTCCCAATCTTCCTGATGTCCCAAAAAGGTGTTTAAAGGGCCAGCACCAGTACCATAAAGAGTCCATAAGCCCCAATATGCACACTGGCTGTCTTAAAGGGCAATACACACTCAATAAAAGTGCATAAGTTCTCACAATCTCCCAGGGGCCATAGTCATGTGGAAGGAGGCTGGCAAATAGGCTTCTCCACAACACAGGGAAGCAGGGCAATTTGCCATTTAAAGGGCCAGTTACAAATAGCAGTTTGTAACAGGTTATATATATATACATTGCCTGGCCAACAAAAAAGTCGCCACCTGGATTTAACTTAGCAAATAGGTAAGAACCTCCTATTGGATAGTTACTGCATGGGCGATTATCTTTCAGATGGTAACAAGTTATTTAACCCCAACTGATGCAATGAGTAGCTTCTCATTTCTTAAACAACCATTTCGAAAGAGACATCCTGTGGTCGTGGAAAAGATGTTAGTCTGTTTGAGAAGGGTCAAATCATTGGCATGCATCAAGCAGAGATAACATCTAAAGAGATTGCAGAAACTACTAAAATTGGGTTAAGAACTGTCTAACGCATTATTAAATCTGGAAGGATAGTGGAGAACCACCAGTGATGGGCGCATCACGGTAAGAAGAGAGGCAGATGAAGTGATGCACCCATCATGCCTAGTGCCTACTGTACACACCTGTGGGGGCAGTGCTATGATCTGTTGGAGCTACATAAGTGGCAATAATAATAATAATAAAGGGAATTTCAAAGACTCTCCTGAAAGACATTTGGGTTGAAAATTATCACACATTTTAACACCAGAAATGAAGGACTTAATGTAGACTCTGGCATTCTCACGCACTACCAAAACTTCATATAAACACACATCTTAATGTCTTATATAGTTATTTTTCAATATTCTTGCTTCACCTTTATTTGATCAATTTATATACATACATATATGCAGCTATATATCTGCATGCCCTGCTCTGCTGTTTTTTTTCTTTTTAACTTGCTTATTGACTCTCCTCTGTTTATTTACCTTTTCTGGCTATTCTCAACCAACCTGCACCTTTCACTTTCAGGCACGCTGCTATTTATGACACGCCACTCACCCACTCCCTCCCCTTCTCTAACATCAGTTGTTTTAAGTGTTAAACTCTATCAGATTGATCAGTATTGCTTCAGGCCTGAAAAAGAGAGGAAAACTCTCGAAAACTTGTCTTTAAAATATGTTAGTCCAGTAAAAAAAAAGTATCTTTGCATACTCTGGCATCATATATATATAGTGCTTCCAGTGGATATTACTTTCACCCAATGTAATGGTACTCATTTTAACTACTTCAAAGGGATGAAGGGCTGTGAACCTGGGACCCCCACAAGTTGAACAGATTATGTTGATGGAAGGATTAGTCCACTGAACTATCTCACCACAC
>OW240917.1:190959200-190975234 GCA_933207985.1 Pelobates cultripes
GTTTCAGCTTGAGGATTTTTTGCTCTATAGTTCACAGAGAAAGTTGCAATATATATTGTATACAGCAAGGAAGTCCTCATGAGTAAATCAGAATTTGCATTGTTGGATCTGGACTTTTCTATGGGGCTTTTTGGCTTTGCATCAGTCAGTCTGTCCCAGTCAATAAATGTAATCCTGCATTGACCATGCTTTATTCTGCTGAGACACCTGGATTCTCCCAAAAGTGGAGACTGGATGCAGGGGATGCAGGGGATGCAAGCCAGACACCCAATGGAACACAGGTAAGTTGCCATTGAATGGTGTCAGGACTGTGGTTGTTATGGTCTTTTAGTGTTCCTTTAAAATTCTAAAAAAATAAAAAGGACTTCTGAAACCTTAAAACAATTCTCACCACTTGTTAAAACACAAGAATAAATCAAAGTCAAGGTCAGAGCTAAAAGGATTACACATACTGCATATAGAGTTTGCTGCATCATAAACAGAAATAGTCACATTCAAAACAATTAAAAAATAAACACAGTAAAATTTAGAGGAGAATTTAAAACCAGGATAATCAAGGGCCATGTACTCTGTATAAAACAGAATAATCTACAACTAAATTAAACATTGAAAGAGTGGTAAAGAATAGTTATTTTGAATATAAAATGCATTTCTACACATTAATAGCTACATGGTATTACTTCAGCAACACATTATTAATGTATCCAATATATTTGAAAATACTAATCATACTAGCAGAGAGTTAGATAGAAATTGACACTGAAAAATCCATATTAAGCCCATGTAGATAAAGAGCATTTAAATGATCAATCAACATATTTTCTTTACATGTGAGCACCTATATACTATCATTCCCTCTTCTAAACTGAGGGACAGACCCTGAAGACTCAGGCAAAGCCTAAACAGAACAGGGACATGTGAGTGTGAGTGGGGGTGTATAGATAGAATGGTAAGGAGGTCCTTAGAATGGTGGAAGGAAAATTAGAGGCAAAGCGGTGGGATAGTATAAATAGGTGGGCACTTTACAGGCTAAGCAGCCATCTTAATTATCAGTTGGTAACAGCTTGGTAGTTGCATTGGTATTTGCTTCCCTTGTGTACCTGCTTGCCAAGTGCTGTTTTCAACCAGGGTCTGAGTATGGACGTCGAGGCTGTCCTTTCTGCTCTCAGGGCTAAGGCCTTACAAGATAGAGTCTGTTGCTACCTGGGTTGCGGGGCTGTGCACCGCAGCCCATGCTCATTTCCAGTCTTCTTCTCCAGCCCCTTGCAGCAGGAGCCACAGTCCCACCTCCTGGGCCGGCTGGTCCATGGCTACACTGGCAGATGCTGCTCCTACACAGGGTGGATCTGCTTCCGGGGCTGCCGAGGGTTTTCCGGCGGCCCGATCATCTCATGTGGATCCGCCACGTGTGGCCCACAGCCCAGGCAAGTGGAATAGTGGATGGGCCACCAGGTGGGTGAGTAGGCTTCAGGGTATTTCTCTGGGGGCAGAGGTTTCTTCTCCCGAGGTGGGGAGGCTGGCTGGGAGTAGTGGGAGACAGCTGTCCCCTTCCCCATCCTGTATTGGCTATTCTAGCCCTCTTTCCTTCCCTGGGTGTTTCGCCTGGGCCTTCTGGGGTCGGCCTCCCATTCTGGCTCTGGAGGGAGGGGTATGGCTTAACCTGTTCTCTCTTCCAGGGTAGCTACAGAACAGGCTATGTTTCAAGCATCATTGGGTTCTACTCTGAATTCCTTTCCGCTGGTTGCTGCAGCATTGGCCCAGCCTCCTACTGGCATGACTCCACTGCTCCAGTAGACTCCTGTGCTGTCCGGTGAGTCTGGTTCTGTGGTGGAAGATGGTCAGGCTGGGCTTGGGGGTGCTTCTGCCTGATTGGGGTTCTCTGGTGGGTTGTCTACAGGGTTTATTGGGTCATTGGGAGCATAGCTCGGTGGCGGGGTCTCTGCACCCCCCTTCTTTGGACATGCATGCTTCCCCTGTTTCTTCTTCTGGGGGGAATGGGGTGTCCGTCCCGGGGGGGAGCGGGCGCCTATTGCCTTAGCCCCTATGGTGTCCGCATCTCCCTCCTCCGCATCGGGTTTGGTAGTGCGGTTGCCTGCAGCTCAGCCAAGTGTTGAGGTTGTGCCGGCCCCATGGGCCCTCTCATGTAACACTTGCGCCAGGAAGTCGGGAAAATTATCTGGAAAGGGGAGTTTGTGGAAATATTTGCCCAGCTCCCAACTTTTGGTAATTGGCTCCGGGCCTTCTCGATCCTGGCCAGCGTTATTGGGGAAAAGGCGCCGGATAAGTGCATGGCCTTATTCTGTTACCAGGATATGGTATGGAATGCAAGTCGGGTACAATGGTGGTTGGTGGTAGCAGTACAATCAGCAATTCCACCAGAGGTTGGCGGTTCCCCAATCCATTGGATGGGATCAGATGGATATCGTCCTTTCGTGGGAGGGTGGCGCGGTGGGAAACCCCTTCGCGTCGGCCTTACCGAGGTGCATGGGCTACTGCTGGCAGTTCAACGAAAGCCATTGCAAGTGCGGGGTCGGATGCAAGTTTAAGCATGAATGCTCCGTGTGTGGGGGCTCCCACTCTGCTGCCTGCTGCTTCAAGTGGGGTAAGGCCGGTGAGCGGTGGGTCTCAAAGGGAGAGGACGCAAGAGGATGTCAGTGCAATAATCAGTTATAGGAAACACAAGACAACAAAATTGCTGCTTGTGCATTTCCGCAATGGGTTTTGGTCTGTCAAAACCTCAAGAAGCTGTCATTGGGGCATATGGCCGCCCCATTCTCAGCTATGACGATTTCTAACCTTCGGGTCTATCCTCTGGGTGTGGTGCCCAAGCAAGTTTCGACTGATTCATCATTTATCGTACCCATTTGGGGGATTGGTGAATGATGATATTGATGCTGAGCTGTGCAGGGTATCGTACGCATCACGCGGCGGTTCAAATGGTCCATGTGACGGATGTTTCGGCTTCTTCCGGTGCACCCGGACTGCCACCATCTGCTGGGCACACCTTCTTTGTACTCTGGAGTCGGTCTCACAGTTTTTCGGGGTTCCTCTCGCTCCTGATAAGACAATGAGTCCTTCCACTTGTTTGAGTTTCTTGGGGATTGAGATTGATTCGGTCACTAAGGAGTGTCGCCTGCCGAAGGATAAGGATTTGGATTTGCGCAAGTAGATTCAATTGCAGCAGCTGCAGTCACTATTAGGCAAGCTGCAATTTGCATGCTGGATTATTCCCATGGGTTTACTCATGTTTACTCGTCGCATGGCGACGGCGAGTTCCGGGGTGGAATGCCATCATCATTATGTGCAGATCACTTGCCCCCTGCTCGAGGACTTGGCAGTTTGGTCCAACTTCTTGGAAGGTTTTAATGGGCCTTCTATTGGCAAGCTCCTGAGGTGTCCAATGCTGAGCTCCATCTCTTTACTGACGCGGCCAGGGTGATGGGTTTTGGGGCCATCTTTTGGGCCCACTGGTGTGGAGACTGCAGGCCAGAGTCTTGGCATGCTGCAGGTTTAATAAGGAATTTGATCTTCTTGGAACTCTTCCCTTTAGTGGTTGCGGTGGAGTTCTGGGGGGATCTTCTACGGGATTGGAGGGTAGTCTTCCACTGTGATAATATGGGGGTGGTGCTGGCCATTTACAATTTGTCTGCATCTTCCCCTCCTGTGGTGCAACTGCTGCGGCGCCTGGTTCTTCGCTGCTTGATTTTGAATGTGTACTGTCGGGTTGTGCATTTCCCCGGGGTTGATAATATTACAGCAGATGCTCTCTCATTTGCAGTGGCGGGAGTTCAGGACGACAGCACCAGGGGCGGATAAGGTGGGCTTTCCGTGCCCAATGGATCTCTGGGGCCTTGAGCTCACCGAGTAATGTCCTGGATCTGGGGTTCGGTCTTGGAATCTACATGGCAGCGTCATGGTAAGGCATGGTGTGAGTGGGTGGATTTTGAGAGGCAGCTCGGTGGTTTCCGGTCTGAGGGTGTCACATCCTGTTCCAGGCTTATCATTTCTGGCAATGGCTTCTGGTATCCAGTACTCTTTTTACAATTCTTGTTTAGTTTTTAGTTTTTTTTTTTCTGGTTTTCTATTCTATGTCTGGTTTTCTTTATGCTGGGTTTTCTGGGTTCATTCCTGTATTCCGTTCCTGGAATTCCCAGTCTCTTGGATTCCTTTAAATGTTTGTTTTTTGTTGCCACACTCGTTCCTTTCCCATTAATCATTTCTGTTTCAGTCTGGTCCTGCAGGCAGTGGTTTCATTTCCTCTGCTGCTTTCTTTGCAGGTAAATGCTGTGTGTGTTTTATTATTGTTTATTTAGTCATGCATATCTAGGCAGTTAGGACCCACCGTAATTGGAGTACTTTGATGCAGTGGTGGGCTGCATACATCTTAGCCATTTATGTTTGTCTAAATCTCCAATGTTTATTGCACATATTAGTACTTAGTTATTTTTCCTCTTGTTTGGCCTTGTATTTCTTGTCTTGTATTCCCAGTTCATATACAGTCCTGTCATGTCCCGTTCATGTTTCCCTTATGTATTGTGTACATCAAGCATGTCAAACTCAAAGTCTAGCATGGGCCACATAAACAAAGCTTAAGTTTATGTGGGCCGCAAAAAATAAAAAAAGTTTTACATTTTCATAGAAACGTATGTTTATTTTTATGCCGCACCCCCCTCTACTAAATCCCAGTCCCCCCATATACTAAATCCCAATCCTCCCCTATACTAAATGCCAGTCCTCCCCCTATACTAAATGCCAGTCCTCCCCCCCTCTATTAAATCCCAGCACCCCCCATTAGCCAACAAGCAGACTCCACTTACATTGCCGCTGCCAGTATGCGACTCCAGAGTCTGGCCGCTGGTATTCCCCAAAAGGCACCGTCCGCACCCTGTGCCAAAGTGGATCCTCCCGCTACTTCTTGAAACCCTTTGAAGGTGGAGCACGTCAATTTCACGTCGGAATGTGACTCACAGACAGACACACACAGACAGACACACACACACACAGACAGACACACACTGACAGACATACACACTCACTGACAGACATACACACTCACCGACAGACATACACACACACTGACAGACAGACAAACACACAGACATTCACTCACATCATTCCCTGGGGTCCAGTGGGATCTTTTATCTGGAGCTCAGTGTTACTGCTCCTCACTGCTCCCTTGCGCGAAGTTTAGTAATGCCGGGTGCCAGAATATGACATCATATTCCGGCGCCCAGCATCACTACAGACGGTGCAAGGGAGCAGTATGGAGCAGGAACACTGAGCTCCCTTGCTGCGACTGTGTCCTGTTTCCTCTCCTCCGGCCTGGTAAACGATAGCAGAGTAGGCACCTGCAATGTGGAGGGTGAGCAGGTGCCTACTCTGCTTTTTTATTCTTTATTTATGATGTCAACAGAAGCAAACACATTGCAGTGTCACTTTCTGGTACAATGCATATCTGTTTACATAGAGGTGATTAACATGGGCATGGCCGTGATTGTGATACGTACAAACTGTAGCTGAAGTACATTGTTACATTACTCCATGCCCTCCGTCCGATACAATACATGCATTGTTTGTGGTAATTGGTTATGCCCTGTCAACTGTTTTTAATAATTTTTCAAAAGTAAAAAGGAACATCTCTATTTACCTTAAAACTTATAACATCCTATCTTATCCCCTGTAGAGTATTACGGGATATGTGCTCCTTGAGTAAGAAAAGAAAGACAGAAAGAAAGAAAGAAAGAAAGAAAAGGAAAAGTAGTAACATAAGATTGGGGTCCGGGTAGGATATGAGGGGGGATAAAATGGGGGGGAGGGGGAATCCAGGGGCACCTTCCCTCTTTTCCGGCTTAGCCCTATGCTGAGGTCCTAAGCCAAGCCGGCCGTCAGGATCCGTCACCTGGCATAGTGTGATCTGGTATTGTGCGCTGTCTAATCATCTCTAACGGAGCCCTCTGCGCCCTTGTTGAGCCCTAAATGTTACCTCTGCTTGTTTATGTAGGGTTACTGGAAACTATTGACCCAGAGGGCTATCCTCCCAAGGAGCCCATACCTTCTGGAAGTTCTTTTGGGTACCTCGCACCCTGGCTGTAAGGCCGTCCATTATGTGTACCTCCCTAATTCTATTTACGACCACCGCCATGGGTGGGGTGCTTGGTTTAAGCCAGTCTGAGGCCACTGCTCTCCTAGCCGCAAGGGTAATTTTATGTATGAGTTTCTGTTTGAGTCTGGTCCACCCATCAATTGTTTTGCTCAGTAGATATAACCATGGGTCCATCGGGGGGGCCCTCGAGAAAACTTGGACTATCAGGTCTTTGATCTACTGCCAAAAACTGTTAATCTGGGGGCACTCCCACCACATGTGAATATATGTCCCCTTCATCCCACACTCTCTTCAGCATACGTCCGTTGAGGTCTTTTTTATTTGGTACAATTGTACTGGGGTTGTATACCATCTTAACATTGTTTTAACTGCTTGTTCCTGTAATGTAACTCATACGGAGGATGTATGGTTAGCTTCCCAAATCTCCTGCCACTCTATACCCTCAAGCTCCCTTTCCCAGCGGTCTGTGTACGTTAGGCTACCCCATTCAGTAGTGTCTGAGCAGAGGTGGGCGTATAGCTACTATATCAGACCTTTTGGTATATTTCGTGTAGGCATATGCGCTCATAGAATGTTAAGGGCTTTTGGGCAGCTGCTAGTATGTGTGGAAGTTTAATAAAGTCTTGGATTTGGAGATATCTAAAAAAGTCTGCTATTGTGAGGTGGCCTCGTTGTTGTAAGGCGTCAAACGGTTATTTGAAAAATCCAAGAATAATGGTAACATACATTGCATGCTTTAATCTTGTATGCTTTTACACTTGGTGTATATAATTTGCTCTCACACGCTATTTATTTTATTTTGTCAAACGGTACTATCTCTGGCAGATGCCTATCCTTTCCAGCATCCTAAAGTCCCTTGCTGTCATCCCTGGGGGGAATGCTCGTTTACGGAGATAGGGCATCAATGGGGAAAGGGTTGGATGCTAGCCCATTTTTTGATTGGACAAGTCCCATATGCGTATAGAGTTTAGGACTGCCGGGCATGTGACCCTAATTGCCGGCCTATTGTCTTTGGGTACCCATATGAGGAGTTGTGGTATGTCTGCTCCGAGCATCATTGATTCTAAGTCCACCCATTTTCTAATCCCCGGTGGCGAGTGCCAAAGTGCGATTTGTTATAGTTGGGCTGCCATGTAGTAAAAGTATAGATTAGGCAACCCCAATCCTTCTCTTGTCTTAGGTCTGTACAATATGTGTCTAGAGATTCTATGGCGTTTGTTTTGCCACACAAAGTTCCCTATCGCCTGTTGCAGACGAGCCTTGGAGATGTGTATAGGCAACGTTTGGAAGTAGAATAGAATCCTGGGTAAGGTGTTCATCTTGACCGCATAGATCCTCCCCATCCATGAGATAGGTCGGTCGTTCCAAGTTTCCAGTTCCTTTATCAATTGTTTTATAAGCGGAGTGTAGTTTTGTTGTAAGAGTTTGTCTGGGTCTGCTGTCAAGTGGACACCCAGATATTTAATCCTCTGTCTTTCTATGTGTATGTGGTGTGTGTTATTAATTATGGCTATATCTCCCTCCGATACGCATGCTGGTAGGGCGCTTGATTCGGTCATATTTACTTTGTATCCCGATATAGCTCCATAGTCCGTGAGAATCCCCTGCAAGGCCCTCATTGAGTCAACCAGGCTGGTGAGCGCCAGGTGCACATTATCTGCATATGCTGATACCAAATACTCCCTGCCCCCTGCCCGGACTCCTTGTATGTCTGGATGTCTCCTCAGAGCCTGGAGTAGTGGCTCCAGGGAAAGCACAAATAAAAGGGGGACAATGGACACCCCTGTCTTGTGCCGTTGTGAAGGCTGAATGGAGAAAGTGGAGCACCCGAGATTTTCACCTGTGCGTGCATGTTGCTACATATGGCTTTAATCATAGTTATTGCCTGTTCCGGGAAGCCCATATGGGTCAGGAGTGTGAATAAGTATGTCCAGGTGACTCTATTGAATGCTTTTTCAGCATCTAGGGATACAAACATGGTTGGGGTATGAGTGGCCTGCTGTTTCCATATGAGATCTATATTTCTACGGGTGTTCTCGAAGAGTTGCCTTCCCTGAACAAACCCTACTTGATCTGTGTCTACTAGTGGGCATAACAGAGGGTTTAGTCTTGATGCCTGAATTTTATCCAGTATTTTTATGTCATGGTTTATGAGAGAGATTGGGCGATAGTTACCCGAGAGGCACAGGTCTTTGGCAGTAAAATAATAGTGGCCAGGGACATGTCTGGGTCTGGGATGCCTCCTGAACTGAAGTCGTTAAAGAGAGCCACTAGGTGGGGAGTGAGTTCATCTCTAAATTCTTTATAATAGCAGCCGTCAAACCTGTCCGGGCCAGGGGCCTTGTTTTCTTTCAGCTGGGATATCGCTTGGAATACCTCATCTGGGGTGATCTCTGCCGCTAGTGTCTCTGATTCCGCCTGCGTTAACGTGGGGAGCCCTAGATTCGCTAAAAAGCTTTTCATCAAAGTCTCGTCATGTAATGTCCAGTTTTCTGATCCCGGGGAGTGGTTATACAGGGTTTGGAAAAATCTGTAAAAACCTCCGCTATGTCATGGGGATTAGTTTTGGTTGATCCGTCTTTATGTCGTATAGAGGTGATGTGGTCCCTGCGTTGTCTAGGTTTCAGGACTCTGGCTAGGAGTGTGTCCATTTTGTTCGCATGTTCATAAAAATTCCTCTTGGACCACGTAATGGCTTTGGCTGTATCGTTGTGGAGCAGCGTGCGTATGGCAAGCTGTACCTCCACTAATCGTCCCGACGTCGCGTCATTTGGACCACTCTGATGTTGTTGCTCTACCCGCTTAAGATCAGTCAGTAGGCCTTCTAGTTTCTGAAATTTCATTTTCTTTTTAGCTCTAGCCAGTTTTATTAGCGTGCCTCGTATTACCATCTTATGCGCTGCCCAAACTGTTGCTAATGTCAAGTCAGGGGTGGTGTTAGTCTCAAAAAAGCTGAGAATGTCCTTTCTAACCTGTTCTGCTATGCTCTGGTCTCTTAACAGGGAAGAGTTAAGTCTCCATGTCCATGGGGCTGCCGCGCTCAGGTTCCCCAGTGTCAGGGATATATCAGCACAGGTTATAGACCCGATATCCGACCCTGTTATCATTGGTAAGCTCCTGTTGTTAACCAAGAAGAGGTCTATTCTAGAATAAGTCCCATGAGGGGCGGAAAAAAAGGTGTAATCCCTTGTGCTTGATGTGCCCCTCCGCCGACATGAAGCCATGCAGCAGTTTATCTTGCCCTCCCCTGCCATGAGATCGTTGTGTCTCCTGTCAGCTGCTGGGCTTGGCGTGGTGTTAAAGTCTCCCCCAACAATAACCATCCCGTGATGAAGGGCTTGAATTTTAGTCTGTAGTGTGTCCCAAAATGTTAGGGCCGGCTGGTTAGGTGCGTATACATTAACAAAATGGATAATATGAGAAAGCAGGGTGCCGGAGAGCGTCCCTCCGGATCTGCCTCAGTAGCAGAGACCCTGAGTGGGCAGCTGTTTCGTATAAGAATTGCCACTCCATTGCGTTTGCATAGAGTTCTAGCTTCATATGTGGAGCCATATGTGTGGTCTTTTAGTTTAAAATTTGCTTGTTTCAGTAAGTGTGTCTCTTGAACGAAGGCCACATCGGCCTATATTCTCTTCAGTTCTCTAAACAATAATCATCTCTTGGTAGGAAAGTTTAGGCCTTTGGCGTTTAGTGAGGTTAGTTTCACGGCCATATATCTGGTTTGTTCATGACGCTGCTGCATACGCCCACCTCTGCTAACTCAGAGCTGATTTCCGTCCTGTCCAACTGCCTCCCTCGCAGAAGAAAAAAGGAAAATTGATAGAATAACATAAAGTAGAAAGTGGTGCACCACTCGTGCTCCACCAACAGTGTCTGGTCTTAGCCATTGCCAGACTTGTGCAGGGCTCAGATTCCCGCATCTCAGCTGCGTCCAGCGCTGAAAAGAAATGCGGGACCATGAGCCCACTCATCCTTCACGCTAATTGTGTTTTCTGGTAAAGAGTATACATTTAGCAAGATGCTAGTACATCTTACATGTGGCCTGATAGTGCTCGCGATAATTGCGATAGTTTATAAACATCAAACACAGCAAATAAATACAAACAGTAGAAAGGAAAAGAATTTCCTTACAGAATGTAGCGCTTGTATACTAAATAATATGCTATCACCTTTTAGTAATTAGGCGAGATATGATTTTTCCTCCTTTTTCAGGTGTCCAGTAAATGGTTAATCTACAAAAGACAATCATACATAGTGCAGATAGTATATAACTGTGCAATTATGTATCTATTCATATATGGTGTTATTCACTCACAAACAGAGAGCTGTGGACCCAGCTCTAGTTGAAATCACTTTCGGGTCCGTCTAGGCGACCCACCCCTGTTTAGGATATATGTCTTGTCCTACAGGAAAATAGATAAACCGGAGATAGCGTAGTACAGTCTATGTAAATTAGAATAAAAGTGTTGATCCCAAGTGGGTACTTACAGACCAGGAGTCTAAATTGACTCAGTTCTTGAATTATGTGCAGATTAAGGGACTGCACTCCCAGATGTAAATGGATAGATGGAGAACCAAATAAAAAGAGAATTAATTTATTAACACAGTATATAAAATCAAAATAAAATCGGAACAATGTCCAAATAAAAAAGCCGGAACGCGTTTCACCACACAAGCGTGGCTTCCTCAACCGGATCGATATGCTGAATGTCAATCGGTTCCCCATCTCCGTTTATATATCCTCCTTAATGGTTCCATGTAATACAGGTGTGTGTTTCCCACACACGTCGTTACCACTTGCAGGTAGGATGTGTGTGGTCCACACCTCGTTCTGGTTGTCTGATGCTGTCCTCGCCTCGTTTTGGTTTCCATGCCTCCAAACTGTTTAACTATTTGTTTTCCTAAGGTTCTCACCATTGGGCTGATTTTATCCACAGGATTCAAACGTCCGTCTTTGCAATAAAATTAGACAGCACATATTTAAACTGCACAAATACATTCCGATTCATATTGGAGTCGGTCAGTTCGTTTGCAGAGCTTCGAAGTTCATTCACGATTTAACATATTAAGGGAAGAAAGGCACAGGAAAAAAGGATAATATCAATTCCAGACAATCTTGCAATTTGTTTAGATTTAACAGGTTTATCTTAACATTATTCAAAATAAAATTTAGTTAGAATACCATTTTATGTTTATCTTATTCTCGTATCATAAGGAAAAGAAAATTGATAACATTTCTGTCCTAATTGAGATCAAGTAGGAGTTCTTTCCAAATCTGCCCTCACTTTGTTATAATAGAAAAAACCTTATAAAGTGTAACAGTATATATTTATTCCCTATGGTTCATAATGAAATTGTATTACTGTATATAAAGTTTATTTTTCCCTTGGAGCTAACTTTTAGTTTTAACTTTAAATGTATTTCTTCTATTAACGTTCTTTTGGAAAAAAGAAATAATAATAATAATAATAATAATAAATAAATAGATGAATAAATAAATATATAGCAAATATATAGCAAAAAACTTCTGTCTAAAAATTGTTTTAATAAAATCTTTATATTACTTAATAAACTTATAAAAAATGGCAGAGTTCAAAATCAGAATTCAATCCATTAGGAATCAACGTATTTAATTTATAAATCCACCTCATCTCTGATTTTCCTAATTCTCTAATAAAATCTCCCCCTCTCCAATTTCGTTCCATTCTTTCTAGACCCATAAACATTAAACCTTCAGGATTTTTATTATGAAATTCTTTAAAATGACTGGAGACACTGTGTTGTTCAAAACCCTTTTGGATTTTGTAAACATGTTCTCTGACCCTCACATGTAGGGGTCTTGTTGTACGACCCACATATTTTAACCCACAAGGGCAGGTTAGGAGATAAATTACATTTTTTGTAAAACATGTCATAAACTGTTTAATCGGTAATTTTACACTCCCATTTAGAGGTATATCTTTAATTACCCTTCTTTTGCATCCAGTTTTTTTACAAGATTGGCATGAACCACAGCCATAAAAACCTTTCTCGTTTTTGAATATGGTTGGGAGATCTTTCTTTTCTCTTAAAGAACTATGTACCAGGGTATTTCTAAGATTTTTCACACCTCTATAGATAATTTTAGGTTTATCAGGGAGAATAGATTTTAAAGTAGGGTCTTGTAATAAGACCGGCCAGTATTTATTGATAATTTTCCTTACTTGCTTATTCTGAGTATTAAAATTGCAAATAAAAGGAAGGACTCGAGATTCTGTATCAATTTTTGGTTTATAGATTAATAAATCTCTTCTATCTCTTTGTCTTATTTTTGACCTTGATTCCTCCAGGGTTGTCGGATCATACCCTTTATCCATGAAGTCTGTTTTAATTTTCAGTGATTGAGTTTCGTAACTTGTCAAATCGCTGCAATTCCTACGGATTCTAAGGAATTGCCCCTTAGGGGCGTTTTCTAGCCAGGGGGAATAATGGCAGCTGATATTCTCAATAAAACTATTACAATCTACTGTTTTAAAATGGTTTTTCGTTTTTAATTTTCCCTCTTCAATATAGATATCCAAATCCAAAAAAGTAACTTCTCTCTTACTCCATGTGCTCGTTAATTTTATACCCCAATTATTATTATTTAAAAATTCTAAAAATTCAACTAGTTCATTTTCTTCACCTTTCCATATAAATAAAATATCATCGATGTAACGGCCATAGAAGACCAAGCTCTCCCCCCAGTCATGACCACCATAAACATAAGATTCCTCCCAGAATGACATGAATAGATTTGCATAACTGGGGGCAAACTTGGTCCCCATGGCCGTCCCATTGATTTGCAGAAAAAAATTATTATCATACCAAAAAAAATTATTAGTTAATATAAGTTTAATCCCCTCTAAAATATATTCCGTTTGTGATGGTAGAAAGTCTTTAGATTGAGTTAAAAAGTGTTCTACAGCTCTACATCCATAAGAATGGGGTATATTACTGTAAAGTGCAGAGACGTCACAAGTGACTAAAGTGCAATTCGTGTCCCAAGCTATATCTTCTAAAAAATTTAACACCGTTATTGTATCTTTAATATGTGATCTAGTTTTGAGTACTACTGGCTGGAGTTGAATATCTATATACTGTGATAGCCTACTTGATATGGAATCTATGCCGGCTATAATTGGTCTACCTTGGTCTACAGCAAATAAATACATCACACTAACCGTACATTATAACAAAAACAAAACTTAAGGAGTGGACCTCGCCCTTGATAACTAGAGCATTTGGCAGCCTACTCTGCTTTTACACTAGGCATGTACTCACAGCTCGCTGGTTTGTAAGGAGGTCCAAGTTGACATGCTTGGTGACATGCTTGGTGTTCTGGGTTCAGCTTTCTGTCCTTCTCCGGTTCTGGGTTCTTCTAGTCTTGTCTTGCTATCTTCTTTGGTATGTAGCCGCACAAACGCTGGTTCTCACCTGCACCCATACCCTGCCCTGATAATCCATTTCCACACAGTGGCTCCTATTATCAAGATCAGGCATATTGGGTCCCGTTACAGCTAATCTGGTTCTGGGAGGCGTCGGGCTGTTCTCCTTGTCGGTTTTGGGTAAGTTATCTGGGTTCATTTTCTGGTTCATACTTACCATGGCCCCGGATCTCACGAAGGATGTTTTAGTCTCATTTCGGATTCACAGAGGCCAGTTTTGGGTCCTCTGATGGTAAGCCTGTTTTGGAGTTCTACCACAGGTTTGTTCTTTGCGTTTTAAGTTACGATTTTTCATTTGCCATTCACTTCGGCTTTTTTCAGGGTCATGCGGGTGGGAGAGCTAGTTAGCCCATCCAAGCGGTCCCCGGGGATGTTTTTTGTGAGACTGGGATGGTGCGTTTATTGCTGTGTAATTCTAAGACGGATATTCTTGGCCGGGGTAGTTGGGTCACGTTACAGCACATCCCTGGTTCGGTGGTTTGTCTGTTAGCCTGTGTTGATGCGTTCTGCGAGGTTCGCCCCGCAGGCGCGGGCCCCTTGCTGGTTCACGGGAACGCCAGTTTCTTATCTTGATTCCAATTTATCAGGGTTTTCCGCATGGCGTTGGAGGCCTTTGGGTTACTTAATGCTGAGTTTGGGGGGCACTCCTTTCAGATAGGGGCTGCCACTGAGGCATCATGCCTGAGGTTTTCCAATGAATTGGAAGATGGGAATCTAGGAGGTTCTGTTCTTATGGTTGTCTGGCTGGACTGATTCCATTTCCCCTTTTGTCCCCGTAGGTGTCGGAAGGCGAGTGTGGGTCATCGGCCATTCCTACGTTTATTGGGCACAACAGCAGGCTGAAGTTCATCCCGGGAAGTTCCAGCAGTCCGTGGAAAGTGGATGGGTAAGGCTGTCCCTCCCTTAACTTCATGGAAAAGTTATGGATAACAGACATGCCCACGAGCCAATAATCGCCTAGTGGTTAGCATTATGAGAATGGAAGGCCCAGAAAGGCCTTGTGCTGGTTGGGGCGAGGGGGAGGGCAACTGCCCAAGTGAATACCAGCGGTTGGGATGTCTGGTATAGGCCCATACACAATACCCTCTACCTACGCACAAGAGTCTGTTACTTAGAACCTCAGTTGATGACACTGTGTCCTGCGGATACAGAGTTGGGAGTGGTGAAGATTTTTGATTTATATTGGTTAATGATAACATATATTCAGCTACAGGGACATTTTTATGTGCAAATCACATATATTGTCATCTTGCATATATAAATATCTTTTATGTGAAAAAAATGTCCCTTTCCTTTGGTGTGTAAATGATAGCCATTTGATAATTGTGTTCCAATTTAATCAATTTGGAAGAATCGGAATATACCCCGTTTTTGTTTCTCAAAGAACCTCCTAAGGGTCTTCTTGTTTCTACCAATATCTGCCTTGATTAAAGAATGTCAGAGCTATTTTCCTCATTTGTATGATGTTAGGATAAAACAAAAATTCAGTACTATATAAGCAATAAGGGAAAGTGTTTTAGCACACTTCTAGAAATGTAATGACTGGCAGTTTTGTTGCACCAAAGGACTTCTGGCATCTGTTTTTATACTCTTCTTCATATGTTCCACTAACTCATTACAGTCTAACACTTTCACTTTTGTTTTTCTTTTAACAGAGATGTTTATACACATAACCTTTAATCAGTGGTTTCCAAACGTTTTAGGTTCAAGGGGCCCTTAATATTTCCGTATTTTTCCAAGGCACCCCAAGTCAAAATGTCTAGGTTGTATATCTGTACAGCGTTGCGGCATTTACTGGCGCTATAGTGTAATGTACAGTATTGGTGTTTGAAGGGGTGCTTGTATATCTTTATTTTAATACAGGCGTGTGTTTGTATGTAATATTTGCGTTTGATTGCAGTGGTGTCTGAATGTAATGTTCACTTTTAAATGTACATTTGTGTATAGTATTTGTGTTTGAGTGAAGGGGTGTACATACACTACCAATACATACATACATACATACTTGCAGATGTTAATGCACATTAACACAGAGATGCATATAAATACACCGACACATACACACAAATTCATATAGACACCGACATATACACACATAGATACACACAGACACATACACACATAGATAGACACCGACATATACACACATAGATACACACAGACACATACACACATAGATACACACTGACATATACACACATGCACCCTGACACAAACAAACATTAATACGTGACACAGATACACACACTGATATAAAAACACACACCCTGACACACAGACGCACATACACAGATGTGTGCTCAGACACAGAAGCACACTGACATATATATATATATATATATATATATATATATATATATATAGGCATGCACACCCTGACGCGCACACACACACACACACAAACACCCTGATGAACACATACACACTCACTCACAAACACCCTGACACACATACACACACACTCA
>OW240917.1:190990087-191010013 GCA_933207985.1 Pelobates cultripes
TTTCAGTGTCTCTGTTCCATTGCACTGTATGGGGCTTTTTAAAAGCAGCAGAGACATTGAGTGTTGAGCCAGACTTGCTCATCTTTCAGTCACCCTCACAGAGCCGAGGGAGACAGTTTTCACGGATCTCCCCAACCACCTGCTGTCAATCAGTAAGCAATACAGATATTTATGGCTGAGTTGTGTTTGTTGTTTTTTTTGTTTTTTTAAGAACAATTCATTCTTTGCGTGATGTAGCAAGCAAAGCATATGATGCACACAAGCAAAGCTCATATTTCAAATTTTATATTGACCTGCTTTATACTTACCTGAGGAAACCAGTACAAACACATCAAATATAGTTAAGAAACCAAAACAGAAAAAGATGAATACCTTGCAGGTATCCCAGGATATAGGGAATTACTGAGGTTTAAAATGCAGCTGGTGTTGGGCGTGATTACTTCCTTGGTGAATGATGGAATGGAGGATAATCTGGCTCACACACCAGTCAACAGAGACAAAGCAGAAAATCTTACCTGGGTCAAACAAAAAGGCACCAGCCAGTTAAAAGGAAATTTTAGACCTTTATGAAATAAATTTGTTTATCACTAGAATAATGACTCTCTGTAATAAATCCACACTGTGACAAGCAAAGTCAAGACAGCAAGAAAAGAGGGTGTGGGTAAACAAAACAGCTTTAGTACTATGGATGCAACTATTTATAAACTACCATGCCATCATACTTTTGTAATTCCTGGCTAGAAAAATTGTGGGAGTAAAATAAGAGGAATATGCCAATTGAAAAAGTATGTGTGTGCGCAAGTTTTTTGTTTTTTTTAATTGGAATATTGCATAAACTCTTTAGATTACTGAAAATCCCCCACTAAAAGTGTTCAAACCAATTAAACTCGCTTTTATTCCAGTTCAGATAGGTCTCCTCGATGCAACTCCGATCTGCCTCATTTGAAGTCATCATTATTGATGACATGCCCAATCAGATGCTTCTCATAGAGAAGCATTACTACACACTAACAAGGCTTTGCATTGAGAAGCATTAAAAGCAGTGTTTCTCTTGTTTCTCTATGAGTGGCACCAACCTCAACTTTGAACTATAGAAGTGTGTATGGAAGGAAATCCTTCTATTTGGCTGCTTGAAAGCAGGAGGTATTAATAAGGGGATTTATAAAAGAGCTAATTTCTCTTGAAATCAGAACTTTTATGGAACAAACATGCATTATCCCCGGAGTGCTCCTTTAATTTACATCAAATGCCGCCTGTATGTGCTCTTGCAGAAAGACATTTGATCAAATTAAAATAGATGCCATTTGCTAAATTGAAAAGAAAAAGAAAAACACCTGACAATTTAACAGTTTAGAATATTTTGTTAGCTACTTAATTTCTTTAAACCAACAAGAGGCGTTTCTTTTTAAGGTTATCTGGAGTGCATAACTCTAAATGAAAGAACATGTAAAATCTTGTTAAACAACAATAACGTTGAAATTCATCCAAAGGAAACAAATGCCAAAGAGATGCATTAAGTATATTAAAAACCTAATGTAAGGGAGGAAATCCTCAGGAAGCAGAACGTTTTGAGATTATTTCACTTGCAAGATGCAGTTAGTTCCTTTCCTTCAAGTATGACAAAGACAGTGGCCAGTATACATAAGTGCATTCCTAATGGAAAGCAGACAGTCCTTGCACACAGGCTCAAATACATTTCAAATGCCAGGTACCAGCCAGGGTTTCATTATCCAAATGGAGAAGGGGAAAAGCTGTACTCACGGTCTTCGGTTAAAACTTCAAATAATTTATTCGGTATTAATAAGATCGACGTTTCAATCCTATGTTAGGATCAAACACAAAACACAAGTACAACAATGTTCAAATATACAGGTAAACATTAAGTGAAAAATAGACTCACCACAGGTGCTGTGCATCGCCGGTGGCGTCCTACTGGGTGACTGGGTGCGTGCGTATGCAAACTCCACCCCTAAACGTGACGCCGTAAAAGCATAATTGCGGCCAGCGTGTCACGCTGGCAACGCGGTATACTAAAAAGGTGCTGCCATGGTAACTGCGATGTGTATAAGGATTAAGAAGTTGAATTAAAGCCCCCTTGGTAGAATAGAGTAGAAAAAAATAGACTGTGGTATCGGATAGTAATCCAGGAGGCCAAAGTGGATGAAAATATTGTATTAAGGTGCATGAAAGAGATTAAAGTGCATAAGGAGACTAAAATGCTAAATTGGCTTGCTTATAAGGGTTAAGTCTATTTTTTTTTCTACTCTATTCTACCAAGGGGCTTTAATTCATCTTCTTAATCCTTATACGCATAGTCGTCACTATGGCAGTGCCTATTTAGTATACCGTGTTGCCATGGTGACATGCTGGCAACAATTATGCACTTATGGTATCATGTCATGCGCCCGGGACCCAGTAGGACGCCACCGGCGATGCACAGCACCTGTGGTGAGTCTATTTTTCACTTAATGTTTACCGATATATTTGAACATTGTTGTACTTGTGTTTTGTGTTTGATCCTGAGGAAAGTCCCAACATAGGACTGAAACGTTAATCATTTTAATGCATACCAAATAAATTCTTTGAAGTTTTAACTGAAGACCGTGAGGGCAGCTTTTTCCCTTCTGCATTTATATATATCAATTATGGTACTGTATAATTTAGTAAAGATAAGTTGATTTGGATATTGAAAAAAAAAATGTGGTTTGGGTAGCAAGTAAAAACAAGTAAACCCCTTATTTTTTTCAATTTACGTAACCAATGAACAGACAGTTATAACTACAATTTTCCTTTAGCAATCACTTGACAATCGCAAGGATAAATAAAAGCAGTAAAAACATATGAAAACACAGAACTTAAAAATAGAATTCACCTTTACCTTTAGTGCTTGCAGATACAATCAGTGCTAGCGGTGACTAATGATTAAAAATGTACATTTTAAATCTCCCAACCAACAAATGTTCAAAATTTCAGATTGTACATTTTCCCATACTGGTCTGCAGAGAATGTAGCAACCTGATTGCTTATAACCGGGTATTTAGCCGATTGCAAGCATTTCAAACATTTTATAAACCCATGTCCATCTCAGAATAATTCTGTTAAAAAAAAGGCTTGTCAGAATCCGGCAAAAAAATGTAAATCTATAGTAAAATCTGTATGAAGAATAACATGCAATGAGGTAACAATTTAACGCCACTTAGTCGAAAAAGTGATGGCATAGGAAACATCATCAATTTAACCTCGATTAATAAGCATTCCCAAAATGATTCAATAGTGTTAGAAAAAAAAATCCAAATCCTTTATCTACACAAGTCACTGTTAAAGTCTATGGGATTATACAATGTTCCAAGAACGTTTGAAAAACTCCATGGAGAAAAAACTAGATACAAAATTATTCCTTAACTCTTGATCCATTGTTAAGAACTGTAAGTCCCTTTTCTATGTAAGTCCCACTAGGAATGTCTGAATAACCTTTTACATAAAATTTACATTACTTATACATAATTTGTTTTGGTTCCCCTCTATTAAACTATTTCATCAGGATTGCTCGACATAATCTCCATTCTGTTTCAGCTCTTTAGCTAAACACCGACAGATTTGTGGAGTTTGTATGTCCTCATTCAACGAGAAGGTTGTGCAGGTTCATTGGCGTCTTCTGGTTTTGCATGAGTATGTACCAGACTCAAAGTTGATAAATCCTCAGTTAATTAATTGATTTTACTAGCTGACCGGACAAGTTTCCTCTTACCGTTCGTTCCAAATTTAGTAAAAATTCTGTTCAAATTTGCCAGTGGCTGTCTTAAACAAATGTCTTTAGAACTACAGGTTGGAATTCCTATTAATTCTATATTATTATTATTGTTATTATTGGCATTTATATAGCGCCAACAGATTCTGTAGCACTTTACAATATTATAAGAGGGGGGGGGGATTTAACTATAAATAGGACAATTACAAAAAAAAACCTTACAGGAACAATAGGTTGAAGAGAACCCTGCTCAAACAAGCTTACAGTCTATGGGGATATTCATTTTAAACATATTTTTATATTGGTCCTCTCATTTTAATTACTACATCTGTAATTTAGCAATGGCCTCTCTGTCTGTCTTCACCACTACCCACAAGGCGAGGAGAAATAAAAATGTACTTCTGATAAATACAATACAAGTTCCCACAGATCGCTTCCCAGGTGGTAATCCTTAACACAACACACATTTATACAAACAATCTGGGAGACAGCTGATATTTCTAAAAGAAAAATTACCAAAACAAAGTGTGATACTTTTACAATCTAAATAAAAAAAATAGTGTGTAGAATTATAAGTCTTCCAAAGGTGCCTCCCCAAAAGATTATGGATGCTATCATGTCTTCCTTTTCTTGTAGTCACCACTGTTAGCCAGGATCCCAACAGGAATCCAAATAGTAGGTAATGGAGCATTTTTCCATTTTTCCAGATCTCCTTGTCCAAGGCCCAGCTGTTTATCTGAACCCATTTAATTGGAATCTGGGGGCCTGTCTTTTGAACGGTCTTCGTTATTGAATTTTGGATTATTGGATAAGCAAATAGAAACCCTTCTAAAAGCAAGAAAGTCCTCAATGTCCTCTTGTTATTAGAGAATGTGGAAAACTTTTAAAACATGATCTCATTTGAAATATTTTGATTTCCTTCATCCCTCTTGCGTACAAGACTTAACGTTTCTTCAGTCAGGCCTTGACAAAGGACTAGCTGATAGCACTCTTAAAGTCCAAGCATCAGCTCTATCATCGGCTCTCTGCAATACCTCTTGAATTTCACAACTTCTCATTGCTAGATCCTTCTATGAGGATCAAGCCGCCTAACAGAAACACCTCTCCTCCATGATATCTTCCTATGGTCCTCAACTCTCTAACAGGGCTACCATATGCACCGCAGCAGGATTTAAATTACCAGTTCCTGACTTATAAGACAGTCTTTCTGGTTGCTATATCAACAGCAAAACACATTTGATAACTTCAATCATTCTCATCTCAAGACTCCCACACTGTGGTATTCCATCACAGAGTGGTCCTAAAGCTTATACAGAACGTATTCCCTAAAGTCGTTTTCAACTTCCGCATGCTACAAAAAATTATCCTACCATCCTTTTTTTCCCCAATCCTCAAACTCTAGTAGAGCTTCATGAATTGAAAGTGTGGGAATGCTTGGTTCAATACGTGACAGTTACCCGGAGTTTCAGAAAAACTGAAAAATTATTTGTCATACCATCAGGGTCCAGAAAAGGTGAGGCAGCCTCCTCTTCTAAAGCACTGGATTGCAGCAGTCATTTCAGACGCATACCACAATTATAACAAGTCTGCTCCAGCTAAGATTAAAGTGCATTCTACAAGTTCGTTGTCAACATCTTGGGCAAATTGGCTACAGGTTCTTCCTGATGATTTATGTAAGTCAGCCACTTTGTCCTCCCCGGTTACGTTTGTTAGCATTACAAACTGGATTTGGCCTCATCCTCTACATCCTTTGGTAGAGGTGTATTATCTTCTGTTTAGAAATTGTAAATACAATTATATATTTGCAGTATATGACTTAAGATCTTTGAATTACCCGTCTCTTTAACAAATAAAGCTTGGTTAATAACCATTAGTGATGCTACCATGATTAGCCTGGAATAATGAAAACTTACACCATGTCATTTTCTGTTCCTGGCTATTTTTCATGGCAGCATCAAGTTACCTTCCCTTGTGTTTTTTTTATTTTTATTATTATAATTGACATTTGTGTAGAAGGACCTTTTATACATACAGGCTCATTTTGAATTCTATTTCCTATCCTTTTTTTAGTCCTGGAGTGAAGCTATAAGTAATGCTGACATGAAAAATAGTCAGGAAAAGAAATTTACATTAAGTATGATATAATTTTAATTAATTTGTTATTGTTTGAATACAAGCATTTAATGAAAAAAGAAATACATACAATTATTTAGTAAACAGCCCATGAAACCCTTCAAAAAATGAAGCAATGAGGAATTTATTTACATAATGCCTGAAAAGTAGATTGGAAAGATCCTCAGTTGGTTAAAGCACTGGTGTGTTTACTTCAATGCATTCTGGAATAAATCCTCCAGTCTGTATAAGTCTAGTGTGAAATATCCATTATTTCTAATGGTAAAGAGAGAGAGAGAGAATAGATATTTATACTATGAAGAAAGTCAAAGTATATATTTAAGTGCACAATAAAAGACCATCAGGCAATTAAACGTAATTGCCTTAAAAACAGCAAGCCAATGACTATCAGGCAAATAAGACATAACGGCCTTAAGAATATATATGCTACATTAACGCAGACCTCCAGAAGAAGTGCTGCAGCAATAATAACCACTCAAAGCAGTCAATACAGTGTTTTCAGTGTAGAAGAAACGAAACCATGTTAAAGCTCTGACCGGCCGCAAACGTGGTCCTATGCCCAAAACAGTTCCAGGGCGTTTGGTGCTTTGGCCAATCAACTTTTGTGAGCTCCTGCGGCTGCAATACAGTGTGCTCCGGTTTGTTCCCCTCAGACACCTTCCCACTAAAAAGCGCTCTCCTGGTTCAAAACCGCAAACCAAGTTGTCCGGGAACCACACAGTCACCTCATGCAGAAAACAGTTCCATAACATTCGCGGCTAAGTCCCGCTGAGGTGACCGAGAACCTACAAAGTCCTCATGCTGAATTTAGTTCCATAACGATCGTGGCTAAGTACCGCTGAGGACAATTTGTGGGTTTGGTTCATGCGAACGGCCGCCAGAGAGCCATCTTTCTGGTTCCATTCGCATAAAGGGAAAATGCCGAACCAGGGGCACCCAGGGCAAGCTACTAATGGCTGGGGAGGTTTAACTCCCAAACAGGGTCTTTGTATATGGCCAATTTCTTGGGCAGGAGGCTAGCTTGTGGCATAGGCACATTTGCCATAATCATATACAAGAGTAGTTAGGAAATGCAAATGTATCCATATACGCTATAGGAAGGTCACAAGCTCAAATTTCTATTGAAATCTGCACTTTTTGTAAACAAAAAGAAGAGGACACACTCTTCACAATTAAACCACTTCAGCAAGCTAACATACTTTAGGGTTCTGGTTTGTCACCGTAAAGGGACACTGTAGGCACCCAGACAACTTCAGCTCATTGAAGTGGTCTGGGTGCAATGTCCCAAGACACTTAACCCTACAGTGGTAATTATTGCAGTTTCTGAGAAACATTAGCAATGTTTGATGGGGGCGGAAGGGAAAGGGGCCCTGTAGGATTCTATAGTGCCAGGAAAACAGGTTTGTTTTCCTGGCACGAGTGAATACCTTTAAACTTGGGGCTTATTTGTGGTATTGTAAGGGATGTTTATGAAAACTATTTTATGTGTTTGCATATATTTTAGTAACATGCTTAGTTACGTTACATTTTGTAATGGATGATTAATTATTTTGACCTATTTTTCATTAGTGAAAATATTAAATGAGGAAAAGAAAAAGAAACCTTAAATTGTGTACTCCTGCAAGCCACATATCATGCTGATTGGTCTCTGGGAGAGGCATATCCCTATATGAGCAAGTAAAACAATGAAAAACACATAATTTCATGATATAAATATGAGACACTAAACTTGGCAGTTGGTTGATATAGCTGCAGTGAGTTTTGCAAATTGTCACAGTTATAATGAACCATGGCCTCGATGTAAAGTTTTTGGTTAGGCTTTAAAAAGAAAAGTAATATATAATATTTTAAGGAAACAACAAAAATACAGGGTGCGCTAATGCGATAATATTAACAAATGAGAGATAATATTTACAAAGAGCTACACTTGAAAAAGTCTATTTTGGGCGAAACGCGTTGTGTTTTTTATGATCTTGTTATAATAAAAGTACTTTTTAGACTACCTAAATTTCTATGGTCAGTCCTTCTACTTTTATTTTTACTATTTTTATCCTGGTTGATTTTTTACTGTTTTATAAGATCCAGTACTACAAAAGAAATCCTTAGGTGGGGATTATTCCACTCACGCCTGGCTCATAGAGCAGTGTGGCTGCTCTATATATTGTAAGTACGTTTCATTTTACCTTTTAGCACCAATTTTATCTACTGAGAACACTATGGGCTCTCTTTTGTGCTTTTGTCTTTCATAAATCCTGCACTCCATACATCACCAGAAGGATATCCTACATGTGGGGAGTTTAAATACCACTGTATGCTGTTTTACTTAGAGCTGGTTATAGTTCTTTTTATTGTAAGTTGGCACTCTTAGGACTTCAGTGTTTGTCTGTAGCTGCAGGTGTCATATGTTATTGCACCATTGTTTTTTTTTTCTTCATTCTTATGTATTTTATATGCTGACGCGTATTTGAGACGTTGTACAAAGTATTGAAGAATCACCTATTGTTCAGCTATATCCTACATGTGGGGAGTTTCAAATACCACTGTATGCTGTTTTACCTAGAGCTGGGCATAGCTCTATAGATTGTGAGTTGGCATTTCTCTATTTCTGTGTTGTCCGTAACACCATCTCCTAACGGTTTTACACTATTGGTCTTTCTTTGTGTTTACTTTTGTTTTTCATATTAACCACTGAGGACCTTATCAAGAACCTAAGAAGACCTACCCAAGGCCCACCTTGTATTTTCAGAGACTCTCTTTGTAAATATTATCTCTCATTTGTTAATATTATCTCTTATTAGCGCACCCTGTATTTTTGTTGTTTTCGGTTCTCCCAGATTTTTTGAAGGGTTGGAGGGTTGCCCTTCCCCTCAGGTGTGCAGCTCCATCCACCTCTGTGATCAGCACTGCAGCGCTGTTCCACTCCTATCCCTATTTTTTCTGTTATTGTTATATAATATTTTAAGGATTTATTATTTTGATTTTTTTTTAAATATATTTTCTATACATGATATATTATTTTTATATCTTAATGCAAGCATGTCAAACTCAAAGGCTAGCACGGGCCAAATAAACAAGGTTTAAGCTTATGTGGGCGGCAAAGAATAAAAAAAAGGACCTAGGCCAACACAAACTAAAATTACTTGTATCAGTCTCATGCAAACAATATGTAATTCTGGCTGTATATATATAATTTACTCAAAAGCTTCACCACAAGTTACTTACTATGACCCCCAATCTAATACACAGTCTCATATGGCCCCGCCCTCCATTCTAATACACTGCCCCACCACTCTAATTTAATGCACTACCCTCACTCCCACAACTCTAATTGAATACACTGATCCCACTCCCACCACTGTAATACACAGCCCCCTCCCTCCCACCACTCTAATACACTGCTCCCTCCCTTCCCCCAATTTAACACATTGCCCCCCATCCACCACTATAACACACAGCCCCCTCCTTTCCCCAATTTAATACACTGTCCCTTCACTCTAATACACTGTGCCCCTCCGTCCTTCCAATTTTGCCCCCCCACTCTAACTCACTGCCCCACCTCCCTCCCCCATTCTAATACACTGCCCTCCCCCCCAATTAATACACTACACTACACTACAGGAAGGTTCCCCCGAGCCTCTCTTCCCCTACCTTAAGCCGTCGTCCAGTCCAGTCCAGCCCTGCACGATCTTATCTGCCCAAGCAGGTCACATGCTCCTCTGGCACCGCGAGCTGCAAGGAAGGGGAAGTGGCTGGCCTGCTCTGCACGCAGCCAGCCACTCTGCACACTGTAATGCCGTCACTCAGCTGTCATATATGCAGGGCTGTCTATAATATGCATAGGACCCTGGGCGAAGCATTTTCTTTGGCCCCCCTGGGACCAGCCATTCCCGCCTCCTCCTCTCCCCCCCAATTATGCCCAACCCCCGATCACACTGACAGACATACTGACACATACACACACAGACAGACATATTAAAACATTTGCAAATACATACTGACAGATATATACTGGCAGACATATTGACACACATACATACATACATGCACACACAGACACATACACTGACAGATATCCTGACACACACACAGACATACTGACACACACTGACAGACATGCTGACACACAGACAGACATACTGACACACACACATACTGACACACAAACAAGGACATACTACTGACACACACAGACATACTGACACACACACACACAGACATACACACACAGACATACTGACATACACAGACATACTGACATACACAGACATACTGACGTACACACACACACAGACATACATTTAGCCACCCTCCAGGTTCTTACCTTTTTCTGGAGTGTGGTTTTCCTGGGGTCCAGTGGCAGGCTGAGGCAGTTGGGGGTTATCTTCTGGAACTCCCCTCCTCCCTGCCTTCCTCCTCGCGCACGGCTCTGATCTCTGGTGGGAGGAAATGATGCGCGGCACTCACTTCATCCCAGCCGGCTGCTGAACAGGAAGGGGCCCGGTCACGCTGTATAAGCGTCACAGCGTCTGACTGGGCCCCTGCTGACACATGCCCACCGGGTGGCCCTTAATGCATGAGCCACCCGGGGGGTCTCCTTAGTGTGCGGGCCGGTGCGGCTCTGTGCAGCCGCACCGCCGGGTACATGGGGGCTGCGCAAATCGCAGGGCTCACGGGGCAGCTGCTCTGGCCCCCCCCAGGAACAACTGGGCCCGGGGCATCTGCCCCGTTTGCCCTGCGTTAAAGACGTCTGTGCATTTATGACTGTATGCTGTATTCGCATATCTGGTGGCCGGCATGGAAGAATGTTTTGCACCCACAGGCTGGTTACAGGAACACGCAATTGGCCATGGCCTGCAGGAGAGCCACAGCACAAAGCGGCCCCATGGCAAATTTTCTGGTATCCTGGTAGGCCAGTCTGGCCCTGGGCTGCAAATATACTCATTGTGGCGAAACCAGCCTCGCCACTGGGCATTGGAGAAGACTGGTTGCCCGCCTACTGCCTTTAGACTATGGCCCCATGTTGAAACGCTTGATTTTCCCCTGCAAAGACACAAAAGCCAGGTCATTCGATACTTGCCCTATTTGAACAGTGATACCCCAGATAGCTATGCCATGGAGCCCATTCGTATAACGAAAGACTATGTGAAAGACTTTGGCTCCATGGCAATTAAACTGTATGTATGTTATCTGAGCGCCATTCAGTAATAATGTGCGTTCAGATCTAAGCTATCTGGGGATATGTTGAATGTACCTGTTTTATGCAATAGCTGCACAGTTATATATTTTTATGTATTTTATTGTCTTTTGCTACCATGTGGCTAATGGAGTTTTGCCTCTGTCCTTGGAGATAATTGGATTACTTCCCAATTATCTCCAGGATAGAAGACTCTGTAGAACTGATTTTGGGCAGAAAAGCCATGCTTCATTTGGTCACAAAGGACTTCGATCTAACTTTTGACCCACTGGACCAATTTGTATGATTTTGACGTATGTTTGTATTTGGAGTATGCTGATTCTGAAAATTTTATATGAATGTGATGCATACTTTTAAAGTTATGAATATTGTGTAAAACTGTGTATTTTCCTGCGTGTGATAATTACATTAACCCATTGTGTAAGGTAATTGTATCACAGGCAGAGGGGAGGATTTTGTGTGGGAGTGTCTGAGTGTATTGTACGTGTTTATTGGTTGTGTTACAAAATCCTGTGGGTGGTACTAATGTGTAAGAATGTGTATATAAGAACAATAAACCCACCGTCTCTTATTGGGGGAATCTGCTACAAGGAATTGCTATGCTAGTCATACTCCCTTGCTATATCACTACTAAGCTCTTGTAAGAGCTTGTTCCTGTTTTGCTCTCTGAAGGAGTCTACGGTGGTTATGGTGTGGGCTGGAGTGCTTGGAGGCCTCAGGAAGCCCTAGGAGCATCCTTCAACAGAGGTACCCAGTCGGGGTACCCGTCGATCCGTTACAATGCTTATCTTAAGGTTTAAAAAAAACAAAACATTTTAAACGTTTATCCAAAAATTGAAAAGCTAATCCAAAACTATTAAATAAAGGTCCAGAATGAAAGAGTACATTTATTCAATGCAAGAAGCAGTGTGTAATATGTTGCTTAGAGGGTTACTTTAATGTAGATGGTGGGAACCAAGCAATGTTTAATACACAGGTATGATCATGATGGAGGGCTTGCAAAGGGAATAGTCTCACAGTATTGGCCCAGAATCTCAATGTTCTCCAGATTCGAATTGACCCACTTGGATATTTCTTGGAGGAGTATAGAATCTCGGGTTTCAGAGACTGCCAGACTTTGATGAGTATGTCTGATATCCCTAACAAGTAACTGCATGGGGAAATAAGACTCATGACATTTATAATACATGCTGCTTGTCTATTGCTGGCAGTGTTGTCACGGGGTGAAGTCTGGATCTCTATGAATAGTTCATTATACTATGACAAAAAGCCATTTGTCTGTACTCCAAGGGTAACATTTAACAACTCTTTCCTGGATATGAGGCTACCTGTACCTGATCTTACAATCGTAAATATAAAAAAATAATTAAATTAAAACCGGTAGCGTTTCACTTTTTCTTCAATGTTTTTGTCTTTAACCATTCTTGTTAGAAATGCAGGAGATTAGCTGATATTAACAATTGAATATCATCCTAGGCTATTCATTGAACACTTTTCTTGAACACTGGCTACCCCATTTTCTCTCCTCTAGCACTCCTTTCCTCATACTTGGGGACTTTAACATCCCTATCAACAACCTCAACTGCCCTGATGCCTCCCCTCTGCTCTTTGTAACCTCCTCCTTCGGCCTCACAGAGTGGTCTACTTCAGCAACTCATACAGTAGGAAATATGCGACCTCATCTTCACCAATCTCTGTACCACCTTAAATCTCTCCACTGTTCCATTTCCTTTATCTGACCACCATCTGCTAACCTTTGACATCAGCATACCCCATACCCAAATTCCACTACCCTCAACTCTCCAATCTTGCCTTGATCTCCAGCATTTCTCCACCAAACTCCAAACTCTACTTTTACCCATCTCAAATCTAACTTGTCCTTACTCTGCAACCTCCCTCTACAACTCCACTCTCTCCTCTCAACTAGACATCATGGCACCGCCTACATTTAAATGCAGCAAACGTTCCCAATTACAACCCTGGAACTGCTGAACGCTGTTGGAGAAAGTCTCACTCTGCACGTGACTTCCTCCACTATAAATTTATGCTGCGCTCCTACACTCTGGCTCTTTCCTCTGCAAAAGTAAATTACTTCAATACCCTCATAACCACACTCTCCCATGAACCCAAACGATTATTTCACTTTTAATGCTCTCCTTCACCCTTTTTCTCCCCCATCTTCTACCACCCTGTCCACCTCAAACTTTGCAACTCACTTCACTGAGAAGATTTCTACAATCAGGGCAGAGATCTCTAACCTCTCTCCCTCCCCTTCCAATACATAACCCAACCCCACTCCCTTCGCTATTCTATGCTTATTCGCACCTACTACAATGGAAGAGGTTTCTGCTCTGCTCCGGTCCTCCCGCCCCACCACCTGTTCCCTCGATCCTATTCCCTCATATCTCATCTGTACTCTGTCTCCCTCTCTTGCTCTTCCTCTCACTAAAATTTTTAATCTCTCCCTTTCTTCCGGCACATTTCCTTCACCCTTCAAGCATGCAACCATAACACCGATTCTGAAAAAGCCCAACCTTGACCCCAACTCCCTATCCAACTACCAGCCTATATCACTACTGCCATTTGCATCCAAGATCCTTGAGAGAGTTGTGTATGCAAGATTGACAGACTTCCTCGAATCCAACTCTCTGCTTGACCTGCTTAAGTCTGGATTCCGCGCTCATCACTCTGTTAAAAAAAAGCTGTGACCAAAGTATCCAACAATTTAATCGCTGCTAAATCTCACGGCCATTACTCTATCCTAATTCTCCTTGATGTTTCTGCTGCCTTTGACACTGTTGATCATCAACAGCTACGGGATACTGCTCTCTCCTGGTGCTCCTCCTTCCTCTCCCAGCGCTTTTTCAATGTTTCTTTCTCTGACTCTCCCTCTTCACCCCAACCCCTCTCTATTGGTGTTCGCCAAGGTTTTGGCCTTGGTACCCTACTGTTCTCCATCTATTCTGCTGATGGTAAACTCATCAGCTCCTTTGGCTTGCATTATCATTTATATGCAGATGACACACAAATCAACCTGTCCTCTCCAAATCTTTCTCCGTCCATCTTGACTCGTGTCTCTGACTGCCTCTCTGCTATTTTCAACTGGATGGCTGCTCACTTCCTTAAACTCAACCTGTCTAAAACAGAACTTCTGGTCTTTCCTCCATCAAGTGTTGCTACTCCCGTGTCTGTCTCCCTCCAAGTCAACGGCGCCACCATCACCTCTACCTAGGCTTGCTGCCTAGGTGTTCTCTTTGACTCCGACCTCTCCTTCACCCTTCATGTCCAGTTGATTGCCAAATCCTGCCGCTTCCATCTCAAAAACATTGCTCGCATCCACCCTTATTTAACACCAGGCACAGTTAAGGTGCTGGTCTATGCCGTTGTTCTTTCTTGCCTTGACTACTGCAATTCTCTTCTCAATGGTCCACGCCTCCCCCTCTGTCAGTCCCTACATTGGCTTCCAGTTAGATATAGTGCTCAATTTAAGATTCTGGTGCTTGCTTACAGGTCCCTACATAATGCTGCTCCACCCTACCTATCCTCCCTAATTCACAAATATGTCCCGTCGAGGCCCCTGCGCCCGGCCGAAGACCTACGCCTATCGCCTGTCCATACTCCCACATCTGATGCTCATCTCGAAGATTTCTCCAGGGCTGCACCTTTTCTGTGGAACTCCCTTCCCTTCTCCATTAGACTTTCACCCTGTCTCCACTCCTTCAAAAATTCTTTGAAAACACACTTCTTCAGGAAATCATATCCATGACTCCTCTCCTGCAACTGTCAAAAATAACCTACTAAGCTCTCTGTGATTACTTTTCTAGCGACCTATTCCATTACCCCTACTTATACCCTTTGTGTCACTATACCCCACTCCCTCTAGCATGTAAGCTCATTGAGCAGGGCCTTCAACCCCTCTGTTCCTGTGCGTCCATTTTCCTGGTTACAGTTACGTGTTTGTTAGTCCACTCATTGTACAGTGCTACAGAATTTTCTGGCGCTTTATAAGTTATAAAATAATAATAATATCCAACTTATTATACAGAGATGTAATATTCTTAAGGAGACACTCTAAGCACCAAAACAACTTTAGCTTATTGAAGACATTTTGGTGTATAGATCATGCATTTGCAGTTTCACTGCTCACTTTTCTGCCATTTAGGACTTAAAGAACACTATATTACCACAAAAGGAGGAAGGACAGCACTCAATTCCCAGAAGTCACATAGTGCTTTAACTGAAGCAGGACCAGGAAATCCTTAGCACACAATATATCCAAGAAGAGGCTTCAGGCACTCATAGGGTTCAAAGATGTTTAATGAAATCAAAATGCAAAGAGCAATGCTTCGACCTAAACAAAGCTAGACAGTGTTCGAAAAGCACATGGAAAAGATTTACCCGTGTTTGAAAATAACAATATTCTGACTTTTTAAGAGGAACAGTAAAGACTGTAAAAAGAAACAAAAGGTGCATTCCTTTTCTTTTCTTTTTTTATTATTTACAAGATTCTACACAGCATTTGTTTACAAATTAAAGTTAAATTCAAAGCTGAATTTCCTCCTAGTTTTAGCACCCAATAAAATTTTACAGACTTGCGTTATATTTGCTGGTCAATTTCCTACCAAGTACAATTCATGGTCCTGGCAACCACGAGAATTCATTATAAAAACATTCATTCTTATATGCTTGTTCAGTAAACTAAGAATTGGTGTGAATTCAACAGATAGTTTCACATTTTAAGCCAAAATACACAGCTATTTTGGTTTAAAATTTGCAATTCTCTTGTTTAGTTCCTGGTAGTTCCCTGTTTTGTGAATAACCCTGTTTTCTTTTATAACACACTTCTTTACACACTTCTTTTTACAAATCCACTTTCATTTTATGAAGGGAGGAGATAAAGACACAGTAGAGTCTTTCACAGAGGCGTAACTAGAAACCACGGGGCCCCGGTGCGAAAATTGCCCTGGGGCCCCCCCATACGTCCCTGCCCACCTCCCTGCACACCCATACCAACACTAATACACACACATACACACAGAGACCCATACATACACACACATGCACTAGCAGACACATACGCTCATATAAACACATTCAGACACACAGACACACACACTCACAGACAAACACACACACACAAATTATTCATATTTTTAAAATTGTCCACCCAGCCTCCCTACCTGGAGAGCTGTTGTGGATCTGTCCCTGGGGTCCAGTGGGGCTTCAGTGAGGCGGGCGGCTGTGTTCCTGGAAAAGACGGCGAGGGAGCTGTGATCTCCCTACTCTGCTCCCTCACACCGCGCCGGCCGTCTACTGATGCCGGGAGCTGGAATATGACATCATATTCTTGCTCCCGGCATCAGCAAACAGTGTGCGAGGGAGCAGAGCAGGGAGAACAGAGGTCCCTTGCCGCCTGTGCCAGGAACACAGCCGCCCGCCGGGGGGGCCATTAGGTTGTCAGCAGGCCACCTCATGTGCCCCCCTATGACAGGAGGAACAAGGGGGGCTGCATCCCGGTCTGACAGCACTTCCTAAAAGACCGCTTGGCCATGTTGCACACAGGCAGGAGGGGAGCAGCACAGCTCCCCCCTCCTGTCAGACACCTGGGAGGTATCCAGGCGGCCCACGGTCGCAGGGGATGTGGCTGTGGCCGGCCCCCTGCAGTGAGGGGCCCGGTCGCAGCTGTGACCCCTGCGATCATGGTAGGTACGCCACTGCACAGAGGCACTCTAGATAACATCAGTGGAGTAAATCATTAATGAAAACTATGAACAAAAACTGTTTTGCTCTATTTTCATATTGTGTGTCTGGGACTTTCCAAAACATTTTATTTTTATTTGATCTATGACTTATTCTTATTTTGCAAGATTTTATTGCAGCAGTTGTAATGTTAACCCTTTTTCCTTCAGGTGTTAATGCAGAAAGTATAGAATTAGAATATTTGTTTAGGAAAGCATAGAACTCATTACACAGCATGACTTAGCTGTTAAAATAATTCCCTTTCGTTGGCATAATAATTCACATAAGTCCCTGGCTGATAACAATGTAAGTAAAATTCAAAAGGAGATGTATTTTATGGTGAGAGGAGCTATTTCTGGTGACTTATGTAACTATCTTGTTCAGAACACAATACAATTATACAAGTGCTCTACATTGTTCCTAATTTGTACAAGTCACTTGAAATGTAAAAACAAAAACAAATGTATTGTTGCAAGGATTCTTGATTGTGTATTTCAACAATTCACATTTCAAAAGAAAGCTTTCATATTGAATACCACTGTATGTTTTGTGGTATCTAAAGGATAACCATATCCTAGTTGCATTTTATGTGCTCAATTTATCTACTTTAACCCCTTAAGGACCAAACTTCTGGAATAAAAGGGAATCATGACATGTCACACATGTCATGTGTCCTTAAGGGGTTAAAGAGCACAGCAGGAAAAGAGGCCAAGCAAAATAAATTGAGTCCTAATGCAGATAGCCCCAAAAATGATATTGGTCTTTTTGTTGGAGATTTTATTTGGCGTTTTTTGTTTCTCTTTCTGAATAACAATCATATGCAGCTTTAAGGTATCACAATGGGTTCAAATGTGACAACCTTATTTGCCAACCTATATATGGCTAGTGATGTCGCGAACCCGAAATTTTCGGTTCGCGAACGGCGAACGCGAACTTCCGCAAATGTTCGCGAACCGGCGAACCGCCCAAAACGCCATTGACTTCAATGGGGAGGCGAATTTTAAAACACACAGGGACTCTTTCTGGCCACAATAGGGATGGAAAAGTTGTTTCAAGGGGACTAACACCTGGACTGTGGCATGCCGGAGGGGGATCCATAGCAAAACTCCCATGGAAAATTACACAGTTGATACAGAGTCTGGTTTTAATCCATAAAGGGCAGAAATCACCTAACATTCCTAAATCACAATCAATATGGATTGACACCTGACATATGACATATTGACACCTTGACATATGGATTGACACCTGTCCTCAGAGCCCCTGATGCACACGGACACAGAGCAGAATAGAGACTGGTCCCCTACATAGGGTCACTTGGCAGATATGGATTGACACCTGTCCTAAGGATCCCTGATACACACTGACACAGAGCAGAATAGGGACTGTTTCCCCTACATCGGGTCACTTGGCAGATATGGATTGACACCTGTCCTAAGGTTCCCTGGTACACACTGACACAGAGCAGAATAGGGACTGGTCCCCTACATCGGGTCACTTGGCAGATATGGATTGACACCTTGTTACAAACTGCTATTTGTAACGGGCCCTTTAAATGGCAAATTGCCCTGCTTCCCTGGGTTGTGGAGAAGCCTACTTGCCATTACTCCTCCCGCTGTGACTATGGCCCTGGGGGTGTGAAAATGTATGCTTTTATTTGGTGTGTATGGCCCTTCTGTGGGTGGGCATATTGGAATATGGACTCTTTATGTGACTGGTGCTGGCCCTTTAAACACCTTTTTGGGACATCAGGAAGGTGGAACACTTGCCCTTTAAGGCTGTGTCCCCAGACTTGTTGGGGACACTGACACTTTAAACGGTGTCCCCTGTCCCCAGACCTGGTGCAAACCAACGCCTGCCTTGCTATTTCCCACTTGGTTCAGTAAATGAGGAGGGAATTATTTTGCTTCTTGAGACTAAGTCCCATTCGTGATGGGACTTAGTCTTTTTTTCAGCCGTTTTTTTCAGCCTTATTTCAGCTGCAGAGACTAAGTCCCATTCGTGATGGGACTTAGTCTTTTTTTCAGCCGTTTTTTTCAGCCTTATTTCAGCTGCAGAGACTAAGTCCCATTCGCGATGGGACTTAGTCTTTTTTTCAGCCTGAAATAGACCAACCTCACAGCCCAAATCTATGGAACTGTTTTGGGCAGGAAAATGTGCTTGCGGTCGGTCATAAAGGGACCTCCAGCTAACTTTTAACCCCTGGATGGATTTGGCTGATTTTTGGTTATGTTTATGTTTTAAGTGTGCTGATTCCAAATATGTAATTATGAAGATGGGATGTGTAGTTTTAAAGTTACAGGGTATGGCTAAAAACTGTATTTTTGCTGCCTGTGTTTAATTATGTTAATCTCTTCCCAAACGTCATTTCGTTCAAAGTGGAGAGAATGTTAAAAAATATATTTTTGTTCGGAGTGTGAGAAATGCTTTTCAGCCGCTTCTAATCTTAAGCATCATTTGAGGAGCCATACAGGAGAGAAACCTTATTTGTGGTGTGTTTAGTATTGTTCTGATCAGTTTAATACCTTCCGCGTCTCCTATCAGTGGACGTGTATATGGCAGCCATTTTAGGAACCGTACACCTAGGACCCGAGCAAGGTCACCTCGCTCAACAGGCGACAACATTTGTCCCTGGAAAACTATCCTGGACATTCTGTACAATTTGTATGGATATGGCAGTGATTTCTGTAACAGGGAGATGGAAGAAGAAGCTTGGTCGGTCCTCTTAATTCAAATTTGGGGCACTGCGCGGTCAAGCTAATGTGCCACCAGATAGGAGTGGTGTGTTTAGTATTTTTCTGATCAGTTTAATACCTTCCGCGTCTCCTATCATATGGCAGCCATTTTAGGAACCGTACACCTGGGACCCGAGCAAGGTCACCTCGTTCAACAGGCTTGCAGCATATCCTCCAGGAAGAAGAGCCTGAACCCTTACCGGCTGCACGTGTCTTACCTGTACATGGAAAGCTGCTGTGGTTCCTTGATGAACCAGCTGCCCGTGAGTTAACATGTCCCGTGGAGAAGCACTCTGTCCTGTAAAGCCTCACCAAAAAAAAGGAGTGGTGTGTTTAGTATTGTTCTGATCAGTTTAATACCTTTCGCGTCTCCTATC
>OW240917.1:191010113-191040668 GCA_933207985.1 Pelobates cultripes
TAACAGCTTTTTAAAAAGTATATATATATATTTACAAATATTTAAGTAACTAATTAAATAAATGTAACCCCTGAGGGCTAAAGAAAATAAAAGTTATCCCTCAGGGGTTAAAAAATAAATAAGATCACAGTGCAATATTGTGCTCTGTATTTTGATCACTGCAGACAATGATCAAAGGGCAGGGAAGGGGTTACATTTTATTGGGAAGGGGTGAGGTGACTTTTTTTTCTTCAGTTAGAGGCAGATCAGCATCAGTCTGCCTCAATGCAGGGAGACAGATCGGCTTGCACTGCAGCATGTGTGACTCCTGGTCAGATCGATCACATAGGCTGTGAAAGAGAAACTGTATCAATCTGGGGTTAATTTTAATATTGGATGTAAATTTTCCATCCTTAAGGGGAGGACTGTGTTAAAGAAAACATTAACTGCCTGTATCTTGACATGTGCTTAATATCAAATTGATGCTTAAAAGCTATGTGAAACAAACAAAAAAATCTGCTTTGTTCATCTATTCTGTTTGCGTGCACAAATTTTCTCTCAAGGGCTATCTTTTCTAAATTCTAAATATATAATATTAGAAGCCATAATGTTATAAACGTAATGCACAAAAAAACAGTTAACAAATAAGGGAAAATAATAGATACAAGACGTTAACTGTCAGTGCTATGATGCACACAGTACCCAAGGTTTATAAGTGTTCCCTTACAGACACTCAAATTACAATAGTGAAAAGAAAAAACCAAAAGGTACAAAATAATGTGAATCACCAAAGTGATAATAAATAAATAAATACAAACTGGATTGTGTTGACATATTGTGGATTCAGAATTACATCTATAAGAAATACATAAATAATATATAGTGTAATATTGTTAAAACCACCTAGAAATTGAAAGTGGTAGAGAACTCACAAAATAGGGATGAGATCAGGCATTTCTCCCTCTGTATTAGGGAACTGGAGAATTGTGAAGGACCTCCAGCGATGAATCTGTATATGTAATGTCAAATCTTCTAATTCTCTCCAAATAGAAGGAAAAAAGAAATTGATAGTGCAGATTGTATAAAGAGTAACAATTTATTATGTTACATTACATATACAGGAAAGAGATTTTTTGAAAGAATAAAATATGAGAATACTTTCAAAGAGAATATAATAAAAAAAAATCCATATCTGGAACAAAATACAGATAACTTGATTAATCCTAATGGGTCTATACAACATTCTAATTTAAAATTAAAATCAAACTTTTATCCATGGTCTGACCGTAATAAATATTTGGAAGTCTATAATGAATCTGTACAAGAAGATTTTGACAAACTTATAGCTAAAACTAATAAGAGAAATAAATATCTGCCATGCAATCTCACTACAGCTGAAAAACAGGCAATGCAGTTATTACAAAAGAATCATGAGTTAGTCGTAAAAGAGGCAGATAAAGGAGGAGGTACAGTTATTCTATCCAAATTGTATTATATGGAGGAAGCTTATAGAATCTTGAATGATAAAGCTACCTATAAATATTTAGATAAAGATCCAACAGAATCCTTCCTCAAAGAACTTGATATTCTTTTAAAATTCGGGTTAGAAAATGATATAATCACTAAAGACGAATATAATTTTTTCATATAATCCCCATTGCAAAACTGCATATTTTTATTTTTTACCTAAGCTACACAAGTCCATTTCACATCCTCCAGGTCGCCCTATTATAAGCGGTATTGATTCACTTTCTTGTAATCTTTTGGCTTATATAGACTTTTTTTTTGCAACCGTATGTATCCAAGATACCTTCATATATCAAAGATACTAAACATCTTTTAAATCATCTTTATTTTGTACCTTTTGTTTTTTCTTTTTCTTTTCACTATTGTAATTTGAGTGTCTGTAAGGAAACACTTATAAACCTTGGGTACTGTGTGCATCATAGCACTGACAGTTAACGTCTTCTTTTTCTCTGTATCTATTATTTTCCCTTATTTGTTAACTGTTTTTTTGTGCATTACGTTTATAACATTATGGCCTCTAATAATATATATTTAGAATTTAGAAAAGATAGCCCTTGATCTATTACATTGTCTGCTACCTTTTAAGTTATCAGAAATAATGACCCCTAAATCCCTTTCCTCAGATGTTGAGGTTATGACTCAAATATCAAATATTCTGTACTCTGCCCTTGGGTTTTTACGTCCAAGATGCATTATCTTGCACTTATCCACATTAAATGTCAGTTGCCACAATTCTGACCATTTTTCTAGTTTACCTAAATCATTTGCCATTTGGCTTATCCCTCCTGGAACATCAACCCTGTTACATATCTTAGTATCATCAGCAAAAAGACATACCTTACCATCAAGACCTTCTGCAATATCACTAATAAAATATTAAAGAGAATGGGTCCAAGTACAGATCCCTGAGGTACCCCACTGGTGACAAGTCCAAGCTTCGAATATATTCCATTAACTACAACCCTCTGTTGCCTGTCACTCAGCCACTGCCTTACCCATTCAACAATATTGGAATCCAAACTTAAAGATTGCAGTTTATTGATAAGCCTTCTATGTGCAACAGTGTCAAAAGCTTTACTGAAATCTAGGTAAGCAATGTCTACTGCACCACCCTTATCTATTATTTTAGTCACCTAATCAAAAAAATCAATAAGATAGTTTGGCATGATCTCCCTGAAGTAAACCCATGTTTTCTCTGATCTTGAAATCCATGTGTTTTTAGATGTTCAACAATCCTATCCTTTAACATGGTTTCCATCACTTTCCATCACTTTCCACACTACCTATAGTTACCTTTGGCCTATAGTTGTCCCATTCCTTCCTACTGCAATTCTTGTGAATGGGCACAACATTCGCTAACTTCCAATCTTCTGGGACTACTCCTGTTAACAATGATTGGTTAAATAAATCTGTTAATGGTTTTGCTAGTACACCACTAAGCTCTTTTAATAACTTTGGGTGTATTCAATCAGGTCCCATTGACTTATTTGCCTTTACTTTTGACAGTTGAAATAGAACCTCTTCCTCTGTAAACTCACGTGTAATAAATGACTAATTTGTCCTTTTTCCTAACTGAGGTCCCTTTCCTTCATTTTCATCTGAAGGAAAGTGACCTCAGTTAGGAAAAAGGACAAACTTATACATTTAGATAGAGATTGCATGCTTGTGCTTGTGTGTTACCAATAAAGATGTGTGAATGCTTAGAGGAATTGGTCACTAGGTAGGCAGCCCAGAATGGAATGCCGGAATCCCACTGTCTATGCAGCTTATCTGTGTAGTCCGTGATATACAGGCTGTCTACGGGGTCACTTCCAGTTAGGCAGGCTGTTAGTCAAATGAGAAATGCAAGGTAATAAATATGTGTAATAATAAAATTATCAAAAGAATGAGAATTGTTAAAGAAAACATTAACTTCCTGTATCTTGCCCTGTGCTTACTATCAAATTGATGCTTAAAAGCTACATCAAACAAAAGTATTTCTGCTTGGTTCATCTATTCTGTTTACGTGCACAAATTTACTCTCAAATGCTACATCAGCCACCCAAGTACTGCTAGGACGAGATAAAGAAACTCAGAGTTCGAGAAGGTGCAGAGACTTGAATTGGTCAAACCACATCACTGGGACATCTTCAAAAAGTACAAAGACACTATTTATATGATTGTAGTGCGCACCAGCTGAATTACTTTCAAAGTGCTAAAACTCTTTCTCTTTGTTTTGTAATCCTGCTTGATTGTTCAATAATAATCTTTTTGATTTGGACCAGTTGTTTCACGTGCCTTATTTTCTTCAACAACTGCAATGATAGAAAATTTCCGTCCAGCCTCCTTAAGGGGTTACTATTACCATTATAATCGTCTTACAATTTTTTAATTGAAAATGCCAGCATGCGGCCGTATACCTTGCTGCAGCAATAATGTTATTCCCAAGGAAAGTCATACAGGCCGACATAGGACACACACACAACATCAGTTTACTCTCAGCAGATCTAGTCAATTTAAGCTCCCCTACATCTCCGATCCACCAGAAATCTACAATGTGTCCCACTGTCTACACTGCAACTTCTCACACCAGACGAGAACCTCGCAAACTGGAGCTCCTCTGCTATACATAAAGTGCAGCAAATTTATGGTGATAACGGCTGTGATAAAAGGGATGTGGTCATACAATCAGTAATTGGTCTGAAGAGACAATAGGATTAGATATCTATACAAAAAACAGGTCCTGCGTTCAAACTCACACTACTCTTGGGCGGCAGCAACAATCACAGTACATATCAGCCCCAATACATAACGTAAAAACCAAAGAAAAAAGTTACCTGCGCTCTTCCCAAATCCCTATACATATTTAAACAAATGGAGGTTATTTATTTGCTCCAATGGCCATGAGAGCTTAGCCCACCTGCCACATCAAGGCAAACCTCTCAGGTGGGTCCTACACTGACTATTCACCTTGCTTCCTTGAGCCCCTGGCAAAAATATCTCTGAGACTGAGAGGGGTAATTTTATAAACCCCTACAATTTTATCAACCCTTAGTCGGAAAAATATGGGTTAGGCGGTGGCATTGTAAAATAGCTGTGTGATACAAAAGTGAATAAGGGTAGAGTGTCTTCACACTCTGAATGCCCAACGCGTGCCACCAGCTGTGAGAGTATCTCTACACTCTGAATGTCCAGCATGTACCCAGGGCTGGCGCCACCATTAGGCGAACTAGGCATTCACCTAGGGCGCCAGCCTGCTGGGGGCACCCACCCGGATATTTCCTGGTGGGCTTCCCCTGTCTAGGGCCGCAGCACTGGGCGAGCGGCTATTGGGCAGTGCTCCTGGCGGTGGCGCTGGAGTGGGATGGCGGAAGAGGAAGACCGGCGCGGGCCAGGAGGCCCTCGAGGAGGCTAAACCCGTAGTGGCTGGAGCAGGCCCCAGCAGGTCTGGCAGTCGCGTGGTAGAGACCCCGCTTCCCAGCGCGCAGCCGGGGCCTTGGCGAAGTGCCGCTCGACGGGCAGCTGCCCTGGATGGGCGGCCTCCTGGAGTGACTGGGTCGCGGCCCGGGAGGTCATGGATGGCAGGGCCAGTGCCGGGATGACGCGTGGCAGGCCCCTGGCACAACAGGCAAGTGCACGGGGCTCTGGCTGGGGCCCCTTGGCGAGCAATGCAGTGGGGGAGCGCAGCCCGTGGCTAGTGGCCAGGGTGATGTGGTTGGGAGCGGGCAAGCTTCCCCTGGGCCACAGGTAGAGAGGGGGATGGCGGCTGGAGGGAGATGGGAGTCGGTTCGGTTGCGCTCAAATGTGCATATGTGCGTTTGGGTTTATTGGATTAATAAGGCGTGCCTTGGGGATTCCGGTGGGGAGTTGGTATTTACATCTTGTTTATTTCTCCCCAGGCATGCACGGGACCCAGTGGCTATTGACAGATGCAGGAAGAAAGTTAATTTCATGAGGAAATTGGGGGGTGTGGTAGTGCGGCAAATTGGAAGGCGGGATGCCTGCGTACTACCACTCGGCTAGCGTGCGGTGGGATGGGACCTATTGAACCTGGGTTGGCAGGACGGTATGCATAAAGCACTATTTCTTCGGGGTGGTTTATATATATGCTTGTTAATTTATAAATAAAACTGTGGCCTGTTTATACCACAATTATGTTTCTTGGTCTTAATTGGGTGGGTAAGGGGAAGCGGGTTGTTGGGTATAACGGGTCGCACCACACAATAACCACTACCTACACACAAGGAGATCAAACTCACTTTCCCTGGCAACCCTCAATATTGGGATAGTGTACATAACAGAAATGAAAGATTGAATTAACCATTACATGCCTGGTTAGTAGATTAAGGCTAAGGATAAAGCATAAGTCAGTTGTACAAAAACCAAAGCATGTTTCAAAACTGCATTCTGCTCATTTAGAAATATTCAGAACTAAATAAATATATCCACACTTAGAAATAACTGATATCTAATATAAATGAATAAAATAATATCTTAGAACCCCGATTAAGGTGTCCATTAATGGTGAACTAAGCATTAAACATATATACTCAGATAGTATATCTGGTGGCAAAAGAGGTCCATCCAAGTTACTTCTAACAGCAAAATGCTAATTGATTATGCAAGGAACATAGACATAGACGTATGCTCAAAATCTGAAGCATCAGTAACTGCCTAGGTATAGCCTTGAAATAATCCAAATAAAACATTAATTTAAGTGACAATGACCGGGGCCCTGTGGTTTGTACTTATGCCTCTGTCCTCAGCGATCTCACATGTTCTCGAATTCTTTCTTTAAAGGAACGAAAAGCTTTACCCAGATATTTCAGATTGCATTTGCATGTGAGGAGATTACAAGACCTGCTGAACTGCATTTAAACAAAAGAAGAGATTTAGTATGTTTGATGTCCCTCGCTATCTGTCACTTGTCTAGAGTTCCATTTTATAAACTTACAGACTACACATCTCCCGTAACCATGGCATCGAGGTACTATTATGGGGCCCCTGACACAGCTCAAGTTCTAGGCCCCCCGGTGCCTGCACCTGAGTCCGCCCAAAGTGCCTTGCCCCCCCCCTGCCCCCCTGAGTCCACCCACAGGGATGCAGTGTCCGCTGGGCAGGTGCAAGGATTTTTGCCGGCCTAGACAAAAGTAAAGTTTGCCGCCCCCCCATGTGACATCACAATGCCCCACCCATATGATCTGCCATGTTAACTAATGCCAGTGCTGCAGTGCCGCAGTGTTTACATTAAAAGGCCTGCAGGGACAGGCTATAGACACCAGAACCACTACATTAAGCTGCAGTGGTTCTGGGGACTATAGTGACCCTTTAATGTGAGGTAAATTAGAGATTAGTGCCACGAATAATATACTAGATTGCCTACTTACAACCAGATGAGGATGATGATGGGCTCTAGCTGCCGTCTGGCTCCACTGGTCTGGTGTAGAACAGGCTCTCTGGAGGCGGTTTGTAACTGTGGTCACAAAAATCAATGTTCTGGGAGAACGGGAAGCAGCTCCATTTTTTTGAGGGCCCTTTACACAGCTCAAGGTCTGGGTCCCAGGGTCCACCTTCATGTTCCACCAATAAGTTTGTTCACAGGGGGTGGAGTGTGTGTGTGGGGGATGTCCTGATGTGTGTAAGGAATGCATTGTGTGAATCTGTGTTTGTATGTGTAAGGGCTGCAAGGTGAGTTTGTGTATGTATGGGATGCAGTGTGTGCGTCTGTAAGGGATGCATTGAGTATGTGTAAGGGGTGCATTGTGTGTTGCTGTGTGTAAGGGATGCATTGCTTGTGTATGTGTGTCTGTGTGTAATGCATTGTGTGTTTTTCTGTGTGCAATGGGTGCATTGTGTGTGTGTGATGGATGTCAATCTCTCCCCCTCCCCCCCCGTCAATTTCCTTCTCCCCCTCCCCCATTAATTTCCTTCTCCCCCCCCTCCAATTTCCTTCTTCTCCCCCTCCCTCTCCAATTTCCTTCTTCTCCCCTCTCCAATTTCCTTCTTCTCCCAGTCCCTCTCCAATTTCCTTCTTCTCCCCCTCCCTCTCCAATTTACTTAGCCTGTAATCCCCTCTACCCAGCGCCTGAACGTGTGTAAGGGAGAGGAGTTTGTTACCCCCTCTCCCCAGTGGCAGCGTAGCCCACCAAGGGGAGACACTAAGCCCCCCACCAGCGCAGATGGGGCAGTGGTCTCTGAGCTCAAGCTACAGGGAGTACGGACAGTCGGTCCTGCTCCCCAGGGGCAGAGAATTCTACCGGGAGGGGAGAGTCTCGTTCCCCCTCCCCAGCGGCAGCCTAGCCCACCAAGAGGAGATGATAAGCCCCACACCAGTGCAGATGGTACCGTGGTCTATGTGCCCAAACCAAAGGGGGTAGGGACTCAGCAAACCACAGGTCCGGAAGGCTAGTACCCCCCAGAGCCATGGTGGAGCCCCTGGACATGGACAAGCAACCCACTACCCCAGGTGTAGTAACCAATCTCTGTTGATAATGTTTTATGGGTGGGTTGCTGGACTAACCAAGGCACTGACCGACAGGAGGTCAGATACCTTGTTAGTCTTTTTGGGAAAGAGGAGAAATGTGGCAAAACCGACCTCGCCACTGGGCATTGGAGAAGACTGATTGCCAGCCTCCTGCCATGTGACTATGGCCCCTGGGATGTATTGCCCTTTAAAGACATAATTTGGGCATAATGGAATTGTGTTGTGCTGCTGCTGGCCCTTTAAGAACCATCTGGGGACATACTGTGGAGTTACTGGGTGGCCACCATTTCATGTATCAGAGGCACATGGTGAGAACAATGGATGAAGCACATGGTGAGAACAATGGATGGCGGCCATTTTAACTCACAGACACTGTTTGGACTTTTCTACACGGTGCCATCTCGCCGGTATTTGGTGCACAAAGACATCGTTCAGTAGTTTTAAACTATACAACAGGGGACACATTATACAGTAATTATTTTTCATATAGCCTGTATATGTTCTGCGGAATCTGCATTAAACTGCATCTTCCAAACTACTGAACGGATCTGGGTGAATTTTGCATATGTGGTTCATCCAGATCCCCCGGTTCCGAGGATATTTATGGGGTTATTGCATGTTTTAGGGTCCCTGTGATATGTTTTATAATACTGTATTTCTCTGCCTGTGATAATTATTTTAACTTGTGTTCAGTAATCATATCACAGGCAGAGGGGAGGATTTTGCGTGGGTGTGTCTGTGTGTATTGTATGGATTGATTGGTTGTATTACAAAACACTGTGGGCAGTACTATGTTTGTGGATTGTGAATAAAAGAGGCTGTATGTGCCAGTACAGTCAGTTCTGCTTGACCTCAAAACGAAGTGTCGTCTCGTTATTGGGGGAATTGGATTGTATGCTGATTGCCAGGAGTGTAAGCTGATTGTATGCTTTTCCTGTTCAGCTGCTTACAGCATTCATATGCTTTATGCTTGAGAGCATTCCAATGTTTTTCTGGTTTGGTGGTTGTGGTGTCTGCTGCAGTGCTTGGAGTCCTCAGGAAGCGCTAGGAGCATCCTTCAACGGAGGTACCCAGTCGGGGTGCCAGGTGATCCGTTACAGCATTAACCTGACACTTTATTTACGGTACATCTGTTCTGCCAAATTGGTTGATGAGTCAGTAACAGGGCCTGTGCCCCTTATGTGCGCCTTGTGGATACGTGAATCTCAGTTACACTCCCACAAGATGTAAAAATATCTCACGGCCAACTATTATGGACCCACGCAGTCCACAAAAGGGAGCCCAGCGCAAACTCATCATTCAGGAGGTAATGCAGGCAAGAAAATGTGGGCAATGTGCCATAAATGTGGGCAATGTGCCATAGATGTGGGCATAATAAAATGTGGTCAGTGGGAACTATGTGGGCTTGATACAGCGGAGGCAAACTAAAATTAGGGTAGGCAATGCGGCATAATGAAATAACCTGATTGAAATAAAGATCACAAAATGACACAGTAAGTTCTCAATAAAGATTTTAATTTCAGATTGACCCAGAAATTATTGAGCAAACAGATCCAGTGACATTTAATTTACGTAACATTATTAAAAAAAACAGAAAGTATTTAGAGAAATAATGAACTTGCAGTCTGCGCTATAAATGGCGTCTAGTTTACAAACGTCAAACTCCCGTCCCATTTTCTCAGATCATTTTCTATATGTACATGGATTTACTGGGTACATTCCCATTATCTGTTAATTATAACCATTCCTAATATTACAAACACCATTTTAGTAAAGCCCATCAGGTAAAACACGTGGTTTCTACTTTTCAATAATATAGAAACAGCTCGGCCTAAACCTCTGGAATTGTGTAATTATATTTTAATGTCAGTAAAATTCACTGTTTGAATACACCCCACAGTCACACACACACAGTGACACAGAGCAGTGGTTGCTTGGTAACAGGCTCCGCCCACACCCAGATCAGTATTATTGGCTATTGATTTCCACTCTGGGATTTTCAGTGAAATCTCTTTAATTAGATTAATAAATCATGCAATACATTAAATCCTCAGCCAGGTATTATTCTCATATACACCGAATAAAGCATGAAGCGGCTCAGTGAAGGTGGCAGTGAATGTGTGTAAGTGTCTGATGGGGTCACACAGCTCATAAAATGACAGCCGCCCGGCCTCGTAGTCCAGGAATATCCCCAATCTCCGGCTGGAAAGGCGGTGACATAACCGAAATGTTCCTTTACTGTCATATCTCACATTATAATCATCAATCAACCAGCTTCTCTCCAAACCCCAGTACTTGCTATTATATCCAGGCTGTGACTGCCACCCTTCCCTGTCTATACTGCGATAGGCCATCCCTAACGTCCATCCCCCTGATTCACTGCTCTCCAATTCCCAGTAATGTCGCCCTGAGGAGAAACTCCTGGCGCTTAAAACATGATCAGACTGAAATCTCTCTGGTGTTTCTGGGCGACTCTGGATTACTTCTGACAAGGATACAGTTTTCATATCACCTGATACGGTTACATTATTAGCAGCCGTGTTTACATCTAGTAACATGTCTGAAACCGTGTTTATTCCCAGTAACATGTCTGAAGCTGTGTTTACATCCAGTAACATGTTTGAAGACGTGTTTACCCCCTGTAATATATTAGCCGGTACTTGGCTCTGTCTCTTTACTCCGGTCACAATCCCAGCTAATCCTGAGTGTAAGGTCACTGAGATCAGACCCAAATCCAGATCCCCTACAGCACAGACTTTTTTATCATCTCTCTCTCTGTGCTCATTATCTCCCTCCTCAGTATCACAATAGTCAACTCTGTCTGATTTCCGTCCTTGTAAGACAGTTAAAGGGTCCGTCATGTTACACAGCTCCTCAATGTGACCCATCTTCCTGGACAGATCCTTCTTCTTTATTTCCAGCTGCCGGATTAGATCTGAGACTTGGAGTGAGACCTGCATTTCGTGCCTGGAGATTTCACTAAGGACTCGCTTCTCTACAGCTTCCAGTTGTTTTTTAATGCCTCTAATCAGGGCAGTTACTTCCTCTGTTACCCCAGCTGCTTTTTTTTGCACTTCTCTCTTGAGCTCCTGCAGGTTGTGGACTCTTTTCTCAGCCTCCTCTCTCTTTGAGGTCAGTTTCTGCAGAATATTTCTCAGTTTCTCCTTCTTCTTCTCAGATGCCTCATTCAGAGTCTGCACCTGGTGTCCCCTATGATCTCCGTCCAGCCTGCAGGACACACAGACACAGGTAGCATCATCAGAGCAGTAATATTTCAGGATTTCCTTGTGGACGGAGCATTTTCTGTTCTCCAGTGAAGTGGTGGGTTCAGTTAGGATATGTTCTGCAGACTGGCTGTGAACCTTCAGGTGGGCTTCACACAGCGAAGCTTCACAGTGCAGACATGTTTTAGCAGCAGGTACAGGAGAGTGAATACAGTAAGAACAGGGGATCCCAATCTTTATCCCTGTTTGTTTAGTAAATCGGAAACTCTTAACTATATTACACAGTCTATGGTTTCTTTTAAGCTCAGGTTTTTTCCTCAAAATGAATCTGCACTCAGGACAGGAATAGCCTCTCACCTCCCGTGTGTCCAGCACATTCTCAATGCAGACTCGGCAGAAGCTGTGTCCACATGGCAGGGTTACAGGTTCAGTATAAATGTTCAGACAGACGGAGCAGGTCAGCTCATCTCTCAGATCAGCAGACGCCATCACTGAAAGCAGGAACGAAAAACAAAACTTAATGTTTGTCTTCTTTCTTTGGGATGGGTTTTATCACATTCCACAACCAGGGGGCGGACAGTTTGTATCATAGGATTTAACTTCCTGACTGTTAACCCTGAGATCTGTCTTTTCTATAACACAATATTCAGAGTGTAGTTACATAGGCTGAATAGAGACATGCTTCACATGCTGTTGATCCAAAAGGGGGGAGGTGATGGGGGATGTGTGGGGGTTGGGGGAGTGAGGGGGGGGACAGTTGGAAGCGCTTTTTAATTTTTCAACAAACTAGGAAATAATTCATTGTTGACCCCAGAATAGCAGTCAGATCACTCCTTGGATAAAGAAGCTATTTCCCTACAAAGTAAAAATTATATTTCTGAATGTTATGGTTTTGCAAGTATTCATCCTGTTGGTGTTTAACCCCTTCAGGACCGGCCTGTTTTGGCCATGTTGTACGTTAAGGACCAGAGCTGTTTTAACACTTTTGTGGTGTTTGTGTTTAGCTGTAATTTTCCTCTCTCTCATTTACGATTCCCAAACAAGTTATATATTGGGGGGTTTTTTTCAAGAAAAAATGGCTTTCTTTGCATACCATTATTTGTATCATGTCATATATTTTACTTTAACAAAAATAATAAAATATGGTGAAAAGGTGAAAAATATATTTTTTTACTTACTTTTACTTGAAAAACCTTTTACTGATCTACAAAAGCTACTGGAAAAAAACTGCTAAATAGATTCAAATTTTTGTTGTGCGTTTAAAAACACCCAGTGTTTACGTGCTTTTTTGCTTTTTTTTTTTGCAAGTTATAGGGCTATAAGTACAAGTAGGAAATTGCTGTTTCAAAACATATATTTTAACCCCTTAAGGACACATGACATGTGTGACATGTCATTATTCCCTTTTATTCCAGAAGTTTGGCCCTTAAGGTGTTAAAATTGATCAATAGTGACATTGTAAAAACCAAAGGAAAAAAGTTACCTGCGCTCTTTCCACATCCCTATGTATCTTTAAACAAATGGAGGTTTTTAGTTACCTCCAATGGCCATGAGAGGATATGCTCACTGTAACGGACCGTTTTGCACACAAGGGGTAAAAACCGTTTTAGGCGATCGTCCCCCTTTCCAGAGATGCAGGCACAGCTATTGTAGAACACCAAATTCTCGAACCGCAAATAAGGGAGTGCTCCAAACTCCCGAACGGCATACAATATAGCACTCCAAACACACGAACTGGAACCATACGAATCGCTGCTAGCAGACAAATAGGAAAAGCATCCAAGCGACTTACACTCCTAGCAATCAGTCTCTATCAGCATTCAGTAAATCCCCCCAAAGACGAGATCAGACTCCGTGTTGAGGGTCAAGCAGTGGTCTGTTTAATGAGGGCTACCTGCCCAGTATTTATGCAGGTCTCCCACCTGGTGGACACTCCCCTACGGGACCAAATGGGAGACTGTGACAAAAGACAGACAATCAGCCAAACAGGACACACAGTCACATTTTATTCCCACAATGCATCCTGGCTTCCTCCCCTCTGCCTTGGAGATAATTGAGAAGTATTTCAATTATCTCCCAAGACAAAGGCAAATCGCCATTATGCACGTGGGAATACTAACACAGGAATTACTATTAAAATACACTATGTGAGACACATAACATTAAAAGCATACATTTAACATATCCCCAGATAGCTCAGGTCTGAGCGCACATTATTAAGCGAATGGCGCTCAGACCACACGAATACAGTTTAATCGCCATGGAGCCAAAGTCTTTACACAGTCAGTTTCATGCGAATGGGCTCCATGGGATTCCTATCTGGGGTATAGCACATTCAAACAAAACTACAGAACACCGGGCCATTCGTGCACTTTCACCGAACAAGAAGGGAGGTCGGCGGCTTCAGCGGTGTTCGTGCAAACTGTGTCCGATTTCAGTTCCATGAATTAAGCGTCGAACACCGCTGTGCGTTCGCATGTTTAAACTGGCCGCGACCTCGTGTTCGTGATACGAATGGCGGCCACCCAGCATTCGTCAATTAAGCTGTGGTTAACCGCAGCTTCAGGGAGGCTAATTGCCGGCACACTCCAGCTCCCAGGTGGTCCAGTCATTCGTGCGGTTGTTCGGTAGATTGAATCTACCGAACACCAGGCAGCAAAGAACGAATAAATCTTTTCTGCAGGTAAAAAATATATCTTTTAACATGGGGCCATAGTCTAAAGGCAGCAGGCGAGCAACCAGGCTTCTCCAATGCAATGTGGCGAGATTGCTCTCGTCACACTCACCTGCCACGTCAATGCAGACCTCTTAGGGTGAGTCCTAACTCTAACCAATCACCTTGCTTCCTTGAGCTTCTGGCAAACATATCTCTAATGAGACAGAGAGGGGTATTTTTTATATACACCCCTACATGCTTATTAACCCTTAATAGGGAACACATGGGATGGGCGACAGCATTGTAACTTAGCTGTGTGATACAAAAGTGAATACAAATACAAAGAAACAAGTCCTGCGTTCACTCCCATCACTCCTATTAAGGGTTAATAAGCATGTAGGGATGTATATAAAAAATACCCCTTTCTGTCTCATTAGAGATATTTTTGCCAGAAGCTCAAGGAAGCAAGGCGAATGGTTAGAGTTAGGACTCACCTAGAGGTCTACCTTGATGTGGCAGGTGAGCATATCCTCTCATGGCCATTAGAGGTAACTAAAGGCTTCCATTTGTTTAAAGATACATAGGGATGTGGAAAGAGCGCAGGTAACTTTTTTCTTTGTTTTTTACTGTATGTATTGGGGCTGATGTGTACTATGGTCATTGCTGCCGCCCAGGAGTGATGGGAGTTTGAGCGCAGGACTTGTTTCTTTGTATTTGTAGTGACATTGTAACACTGTTATCTGTCATAAATCTCCAAATCACCTCGCATGTACATGTTTTTTGAAAGTAGACAACCCAGTGTATTCAATATAGGGTATGTCCAATCTTTTTTAGTAGTCACCTAGTCACAAACACTGGCCAAAGTTAGCATTTATATTTGTTTGTGTGTTAAAAATGCAAAAAACAACTTTGGCCAGTGTTTGTGACGAAGTGGCTACTAAAAAAGGCTGAACATACCCCATTTGCAATACCTTGGGTTGTCTTCTTTTGCAAATGGTATGCCATCATGTGGGTAATTCTCATTCCTGGGCTACCATACGCTCTCAAAGGCAACATAACCAATCTGGCAAATTTCAATGTAAAAAAAAAAAAGGAAAATCAAGCCTTATATTTGACTCTGTAACTTTCAAAAAAACTATAAAACCTGTACATGGGGGGTACTTTTATACTCATGAGACTTCACTGAACACAAATATTAGTGTTTCAAAACAGTAAAACGTATCACAACAATATCACTAGTGAAAGTGCCGTTTGTGTGTGAAAAATGCAAAAAACTTCATTGTCACTGACAATATCATCGTTGTAATACATTTTACTGTTTTGAAACACCAATATTTGTGTTCAGCGAAGTCTCCTGAGTAAAACAGTACCCCCCATGTACAGGTTTTAGGGTGTCATAGAAAGTTACAGGGTTAAACACTGTGCTAGTAAATTAAATTCTCTGGACTTTCGGCCTGGGTTGTCAGGCAGGTCCCTCAAATTGCAATCAATAAAATTACTTAATTATGTAAAAATATTACATAAAAATGCACATAGAATTTAAATATATATACCATATATACTCGAGTATAAGTCGACCCGAATATGAGTCGAGACCCCTAATTTTACCCCAAAAAACTGGGAAAACTTATTGACTTGAGTATAAGACTAGGGTGGGAAATGCAGCAGCTACTGGTAAATTTCTAAATAAAATTAGATCCCGAAAAAAGTATATTAAAGGACCACTCTAGGCAGCTTAATTAAGTGGTCTGGGTGCAAGGTCCAGCTAAGGTTAACCCATTTTTTTATAAACATAGCAGTTTCAGAGAAACTGCTATGTTCACAAATGGGTTAATCCTTCCTCCAATTCCTCTAGCGGCTGTCTCACTGACAGCCGCTAGAGACGCTTGCGTGATTCTCACTGTGAAAATCACAGTGAGAGCACGCAAGCGTCCATAGGAAAGCATTGTAAATGCTTTCCTATGAGACCGGCTGAATGCGCGAGCAGCTCTTGCCGCGCGTGCGCATTCAGCGGAATGGGAGGAACGGAGGAGGATCGGAGGAGGAGAGCTCCCCGCCCAGCGCTGGAAAAAGGTAAGTTTTACCCCTTTCCTCTCCCCAGAGCCGGGCGGGAGGGGGACCCTGAGGGTGGGGGCACCCTCAGGGCACTATAGTGCCAGGAAAACGAGTATGTTTTCCTGACACTATAGTGGTCCTTTAATTGAATATTTATTTACAGTGTGTGTATATAATGAATGATGTGTGTGTGTGTGTGTGTGTGTATATGAGTGCAGTGTGTGTGTGTGTGTGTATATGAGTGCAGTGTGTATGAATGCAGTGTGTGTGTGTGTATGAATGCAGTGTGTGTGTGTATGAATGCAGTGTGTGTATGAATGCAGTGTGTGTGTATGAATGCAGTGTGTGTGTGAGTGCAGTGTGTGAGTGTGTGTATGAGTGCAGTGTGTTTATGTGTATGTGATGCAGAGCCTTGGTGGGGGGTGGGCATTTTTATTATTTTTTTTATATTATTATTATTATTATTTTTATATTTATTTATTTTTATATTATTTACATTTTTATGTTATTTTTTTCCGTCCAGTGGATGGGCTGTGTAGGAGGGGGGCTGGCAGGAAGTGTTTACTTACCTTTCCTGCAGCTCCTATCAGCTCCCTTCATCTCCGTGCCGGTCAGCTCCCCTGTCAGCTCCACTGCCGTGCGGAGCGTTGCCACGGTAATCTGTGGCAACGCTCTGACCCCGCGGCTCTTATGAGAATTACAGTGGAGCTGACAGGGGAACTGACCGGACCGGAGGAGAGAGAAGGGAGCCGACAGGAGCTGCAGGAAAGGTAAATAAACGCTTCCTGCCAGACCCCAACAGGACCGCCGGGCTTCTAATGAGCCCGGTAGTCCTGGTCTGTATTATGGCAATGTAAGTTGCCATAATACAGACACCAGGGGTGGACTGACAGCCTTCTGGGCACCCGGGCAAAATCGTATCAGGGCCCTACGAAGAACAGCCAATTCTTGCCGGCTTTTCAGAGAAAGGGCATTGTTTACATTACTACCTAGGAACACCTCTAGTGGGAGGCACTGATGTTCAACGTCCCTACACACTGCATGGAGACTTGAACTCTTCCCACAGAGTTGCATTGATCCAATGCATCTCTATGAGGAGATGCTGATTAGTGTAGCATGGCCTTTTGCCGCACATGTGCAATTGCCTCCCAATGCTTTTCTATGAGAAAGCATTGGATTGGCTGAGATCATCAAATCTGACAAGACCAGCGCAGCACAGGAATAAAAGAGAGTAAAAACACCTTTTACTCTTTTACTCCTCTGACAGGGGGCTGGCCACTTAAACTATGCTTTCAAAACTAAAGTGTCAGAAATACACATTTGTATTCCTGATGCTATATTGTTCCTTTAAGTAAATGTTAAATATATCTTTCAAAACACTCTGTCAGGATTATTCTCTCAAGTGAGAATTGCTGGGGAAAGTGAATTTTAAATGATAGGCCTAAATAGTTGTATTAGAAAAATTCACCAAGACAATTTTGTTGTTCACTTTGATTATTTAGGCATTCAATTTGAAATTTGAAATTCAGTTTGAATTTCAGGAAATTCTTGCTTTAACCCCTTAAGGACACATGACATGTGTGACATGTTATGATTCCCTTTTATTCCAGAAGTTTGGTCCTTAATGAATAACCCTGTGTCCTTCACAATTTAATATTATTATTCTATGTGTCAAAGTAGAAGTACGTGTGTGTGTGTGTAATGCTGATGTGTGTAAATCCTACAGCATAATTTGTGTAGTGCCAGAGAGTATGAAATGCAGAAGTTTACTTGCATGTATTAAATGTGTAAATGCATTGTTCTATGAGTGAGTAGACAAATGTTTGTAAAAGCAGGAGTGTGTTTGTATAGAATGTTGAATGTGAATGCAGGGGTGTATTTTGTGGAGGACTTGTGTGTGAACACAGGGGAATGTTGGTGTATGAATGCCAGGGTGTATTAATGTGGAAAGTCTGCGTATGAATAACAGTATAGATTTGTATGGATTGTCAGTGCGTGAATGCATATATGAATGCTGTAGTGTATTTGTATGTGTGCAGAGTGTAAGAGTGTGAATGAGGGTATGTATCAGACATCTGAGGGTGTATGTGTGAATGAGGAATGCATCTAAAACCTGGGTCAGAGTGTGTGAATGAGAGGTGTATTTGTGCGTATGTGAATCATATTAAGTCAGTGTCAGTGAGGGTAAATGAGGCATATTTATATGCTGCAAGCATATTTGTTGTTGTTTTTTGACTCTCCACCTTCTTATGAGTTTCTGTCTCTCTCAATCTTCACCAATCTGTATGTGTGTCTTCCCATTAACGTCTTCTTGTGACTCTCTAACACCACTTGTCACCCATTTCTGTCCCCCTCACTCGGTTGTGCCTCTTCTGCACCTCTTACTTCTCCTTTCCAAATAACCCACATTTGTCTTCCATCTCACTTAAAGGGACATTATAGTCACCCAGACCACTATAGCTCATTGAAGTGATCTGGGTGCACTGTCCCAGGTCCCTTAACATTGCAAAGGTAATTATTGCAGTTTTTAATAAACTGCAATAATTACCTTTGAGGGTTAACTCCACCTCTTGTGGCTGTTTACCAGACATCCACTAGAGTGACTTCCAGGTTGTTTGGCGAATTTTGATTCCCTAACTCAGGGGTTCTCAACCCGTGGTACGCATATGCTCACATAAGTACATCCCCCAAAGGAATTACTATCCTGTCTTGCCACAAGGCCAGACAGAATTCTGGATATTTTCTTTTCACATTCGCTACAGCTGGGTGCCCAAAAGGTAGATGATTTCCTATGGGGTTTTACATGACGCTGGATGTCATGTATGAGGTTTTACATGACGCTGGATGTCATGTATGAGGTTTTACATGACGCTGGATGTCCTCATGCATAGCGTGAGGACGTCCAGCATCAGTTAGGTCAGTGGCTCCCAACCTTTTTTTCACTTGAGTAGCCCTTGGCAGCCCATCCCTGCCTGCACTGCCGCCATTGCTGATTTTTTTTTTATTTGCATACCCCCAGGGGGACTAGATTGTATCCCTGGGTACGCAAATAAAATTTTAAAAAAATAAAAATAAAAAATAAAAACGGTAATAACGGCGATGCAGGCAGGGAGACCCTGGGTCAGAGGAGAAGCAGGAAGAGGATGGGACAGAGGAGAAACAGAGGGAGTCTGGGACAGAGGAGAAACAGAGGGAGTCCTGGGCAGAAAAACATGAATTTGAAATAACAGCAACTATATTAATAACAAACAATTCACTAATTTGAGGGGTACAATTTATGGAAATGGGCTGCCAAGTGGTACTCAAGTGAAAAAAGGTTGTGAACCACTGATCTAACTGATGCTGGACGTCCTCACGCTATGCATGAGGACGTCCAGCGTCAAGCATTATACATGCTTTCCTGTGCGGCGCTGGAATAAGGGAAGTGACAAAAGGGGTTCTTAACCCCTTCTGCACTTCGGGAGGGAGGAATGCAGGGAGGGCCGTGACAGAGGAGGGCAATATAAGGAGCTGTGGTGCCAGGAAAACAACTTTGCTTTCCTGGCACTTTAGTTTCCCTATGATTTTTTATAACAATTCAATGAATTATTATTTTTTTGATTTCTTCTTTCTTAAATTTTGGACAATATAAAACATTCATGACACATTTAAATATTCCTGAGCATAGTTAACTTGCTTAAACAGCAAAATAAGTTATATATAGGGAGTTGTACAAAAAAATTATGTAAGCAGGCAAGCAATATGGTAATGGCACCTTAGTTAAAGGAACACTATAGTGTCAAAAAAAAAAACTTGTTTTACTGGCAATATACAGGGAGTGCAGAATTATTAGGCAAATGAGTATTTTGACCACATCATCCTCTTTATGCATGTTGTCTTACTCCAAGCTGTATAGGCTCGAAAGCCTACTACCAATTAAGCATATTAGGTGATGTGCATCTCTGTAATGAGAAGGGGTGTGGTCTAATGACATCAACACCCTATATCAGGTGTGCATAATTATTAGGCAACTTCCTTTCCTTTGGCAAAATGGGTCAAAAGAAGGACTTGACAGGCTCAGAAAAGTCAAAAATAGTGAGATATCTTGCAGAGGGATGCAGCACTCTTAAAATTGCAAAGCTTCTGAAGCGTGATCATCGAACAATCAAGCGTTTCATTCAAAATAGTCAACAGGGTCGCAAGAAGCGTGTGGAAAAACCAAGGCGCAAAATAACTGCTCATGAACTGAGAAAAGTCAAGCGTGCAGCTGCCACGATGCCACTTGCCACCAGTTTGGCCATATTTCAGAGCTGCAACATCACTGGAGTGCCCAAAAGCACAAGGTGTGCAATACTCAGAGACATGGCCAAGGTAAGAAAGGCTGAAAGACGACCACCACTGAACAAGACACACAAGCTGAAACGTCAAGACTGGGCCAAGAAATATCTCAAGACTGATTTTTCTAAGGTTTTATGGACTGATGAAATGAGAGTGAGTCTTGATGGGCCAGATGGATGGGCCCGTGGCTGGATTGGTAAAGGGCAGAGAGCTCCAGTCCGACTCAGACACCAGCAAGGTGGAGGTGGAGTACTGGTTTGGGCTGGTATCATCAAAGATGAGCTTGTGGGGCCTTTTCGGGTTGAGGATGGAGTCAAGCTCAACTCCCAGTCCTACTGCCAGTTCCTGGAAGACACCTTCTTCAAGCAGTGGTACAGGAAGAAGTCTGCATCCTTCAAGAAAAACATGATTTTCATGCAGGACAATGCTCCATCACACGCGTCCAAGTACTCCACAGCGTGGCTGGCAAGAAAGGGTATAAAAGAAGAAAATCTAATGACATGGCCTCCTTGTTCACCTGATCTGAACCCCATTGAGAACCTGTGGTCCATCATCAAATGTGAGATTTACAAGGAGGGAAAACAGTACACCTCTCTGAACAGTGTCTGGGAGGCTGTGGTTGCTGCTGCACGCAATGTTGATGGTGAACAGATCAAAACACTGACAGAATCCATGGATGGCAGGCTTTTGAGTGTCCTTGCAAAGAAAGGTGGCTATATTGGTCACTGATTTGTTTTTGTTTTGTTTTTGAATGTCAGAAATGTATATTTGTGAATGTTGAGATGTTATATTGGTTTCACTGGTAATAATAAATAATTGAAATGGGTATATATTTGTTTTTTGTTAAGTTGCCTAATAATTATGCACAGTAATAGTCACCTGCACACACAGATATCCCCCTAACATAGCTAAAACTAAAAACAAACTAAAAACTACTTCCAAAAATATTCAGCTTTGATATTAATGAGTTTTTTGGGTTCATTGAGAACATGGTTGTTGTTCAATAATAAAATTAATCCTCAAAAATACAACTTGCCTAATAATTCTGCACTCCCTGTAGGGTCTTTAGGTACCCCCAACCCTCAGGGTCCCACTCCCGCTGGGCTGAAGGGGTTAAACACTTACCTTTCTCCAGCGCCGGGCTCCCTCGGCGCTGGGGAAATCTCCTCCCTCTTCCAAAGTCAGTGCTGAATGCGCATGCGCGGCAAGAGTTGCGCGCGCATTCAATCAGTCCATAGGAAAGCATTTCTCAATGCTTTCCTATGGACGTCCAGCGTCTTCTCACTGTGATTTTCACAGCGCAGAAGCACCTCTAGCGGCTGTCAGGAAGACAGCCACGAGAGGTTGGATTAACCCTATTGTAAACATAGTAGTGTCTCTGAAACTGCTATGTTTACAGCTGAAGGGTTAAAACTAAAGGGACCTGGCACCCAGACCACTTCATTGAGCTGAAGTGGTCTGCGTGCCTATAGTGGTCCTTTAAACTAATAACAATTAAAAAAGAAAAAATCCCTATTAGTGGAAACCTCACGAGTTCTCAATTGAAGATAAAAAAAAACACACACACACATCAATAAATATTGGACAAAAATATCAAGAAATAAAAACAAATAAAGAGAACCAACCAAAATATGTTAAAACAATAAACAAAAAACAAATCTTCTATCCCTCATCTCTACAAAACCCCTGTGTGCCTCTGCCCTGTCTAACCCCTTCACCCCAAGCCTGCTTACCTGTACCAGCCTGAGTATTATTCCCCCTCCTTCCAGCTTGGGAGGATCTGCAGTGCCAGGCTCCTGTTCTCACCCTCCATCCATGCTGTGAGTGCTCCGTGTGAGAGGGGAGCAGCAGGTCACTTCCTGCCCCCTCCCATCCTCACATGGAGCACTGTGCACTAGCTGCAGGAAGAGAGAGAGGAGACCTGGCAATGAGAGCAAGGTATGCTGCCAGGTCTCACGCTGAATGGTCGAATGGGATTGCAGGGTGACAGGTTGCAGGGGCCCCCTATATCATGGGCCCCTCCAACCTTCCTTCTAACTGTGGAGATCTCTCTGATTTCCACAGCAAAAGCATAGCTGTGCTGCTGGGCCCCCTGACTGACTCAGGCCCTCGGTCCATGACCGATCTGCCCGACCTGTCAGTCCGGCCCTGACAGACACTCACTCGAGTATAAGACGAGTGGGGGTTTTTCAGCCCAAAAAATGTACCAAAAAACTTGTCTTATACTCGAGTATATACGGTACATATTTATATATTTGAAGTCTACGTGTATATTTATGAAATTATTTATATAATTTTATATATGGACATATGTATATTTTGTATTATTTTTATTTATTTACATATACATAGATATATATATATATATAATTTCATTCCAAGTCTATTTTGATATAAATATATATATACACACTGCTCAAAAAAATATAGGGAACACAAAAATAACACATCCTAGATCTGAATGAATTAAATATTCTTCTGAAATACTTTGTTCTTTACATAGTTGAATGTGCTGAGAACAAAATCACACAAAAATTAAAAAATGGAAATCATTTTTTTCCAACCCATTAAAGTGGAAAAACACACTACAGGCTGATCCAACTTTGATGTAATGTCCTTAAAACAAGTCAAAATGAGGCTCAGTAGTGTGTGTGTGGCCTCCACGTGCCTGTATGACCTCCCTACAACGCCTGTGCATGCTCCTGATGAGGTGGCGGATGGTCTCCTAAGGGATCTCCTCCCAGACCTGGACTAAAACATCTGCCAATTCCTGGACAGTCTGTGGTCCAACGTGACGTTGGTGGATGGAGCGAGACATGATGTCCCAGATGTGCTCAACTGGATTCAGGTCTGGGGAACGGGCGGGCCAGTCCATAGCATCAATGCCTTCGTCTTGCAGGAACTGCTGACACACTCCTGCCACATGAGGTCTAGCATGGTCTTGCATTAGGAGGAACCCAGGGCCAACCACACCAGCATATGGTCTCACAAGGGGTCTGAGGATCTCATCTCGGTACTTAATGGCAGTCAGGCTACCTCTGGCGAGATAAAATAGAAAGGTGAACAGCGCTAAAAATCAGAAAATGTACATACGTTTTGTAGAAATACTGGCCAGCAGAGTAACTTAAAAAAAAAAAAGAGAAACAAAAATACAAATAATGGTACAGTATGTATGAACGATATAATTCCACAAGAACAAAGGTGTTATATTCACACTCACACTCTGAGGAGCTATATCAGCTCGGTGTTAAGAGCCTGGACGGAATAATCCCCGTCTATGGATTTCTTGAGGTTCAAGACCGTTGGTGAATTTATAGGTGTAAATATTAGTTACATGAAAAACAAGAGTAAAATACACCACATGGTATAGTACGTAAATATAAAATATTGTGAAAAAAAGTGGATGATCCTACTTACATATACTAGAGCAACGACCTGCTCTAGTTTGGAGAATTTCAGGTGGAATAATCCCCACCTTGGGATATAGTGGACCCAGTGGACCCAGGTATAGCAGCAAAGCAGTATTGGATAGGAAGGAGGACAAAAGGAATGACTGGATAGTTTAAAAAATATATATACTTTAATACAATAAGTAAAAAGTGAATAATAAACTATAAAACCAGTCCTGTTTAAAAGTCCAAAATTCTTCCTTGGACTTTTAAACAGGACTGGTTTTATAGTTTATTATTCACTTTTTACTTATTGTATTAAAGTATATATATTTTTTAAACTATCCAGTCATTCCTTTTGTCCTCCTTCCTATCCAATACTGCTTTGCTGCTATACCTGGGTCCACTATATCCCAAGGTGGGGATTATTCCACCTGAAATTATCCAAACTAGAGCAGGTCGTTGCTCTAGTATATGTAAGTAGGATCATCCACTTTTTTTTTTTTCACAATATTTTATATTTACGTACTATACCATGTGGTGTATTTTACTCTTGTTTTTCATGTAACGAATATTTACACCTATAAATTCACCAACGGTCTTGAACCTCAAGAAATCCATAGACGGGGATTATTCCGTCCAGGCTCTTAACACCGAGCTGATATAGCTCCTCAAAGTGTGAGTGTGAATATAACACCTTTGTTCTTGTGGAATTATATCGTTCATACATACTGTACCATTATTTGTATTTTTGTTTCTCTTTTTTTTAAGTTACTCTGCTGGCCAGTATTTCTACAAAACGTATGTACATTTTCTGATTTTTAGCGCTGTTCACCTTTCTATTTTATCTGTCTATTTATCACAAGGTAGAGGAACACCTTGTTGGTGAACTGCTGCTCACCCCTGAGAAGAGAGCGCTTATTATTCTTTTGCATTTGATACCTCTGGCGAGCACATGGAGGGCTGTACGGCCCCCCAAAGATATGCCACCACACACCATTACTGACCCACTGCCAAACCAGTCATGCTTGAGTATGTTGCAGGCAGCAGAACGTTCTCCACGGCGTATCCAGATTCTGTCACGTCTGTCACATGTGCTCAGTGTGAACCTGCTTTCATCTGTGAAGAGCACAGGGCGCCAGTGGCGAATTTGCCAATCTTGGTGTTCTCTGGCAAATGCCAAACGTTCTGCACAGTGTTGGGCTGTAAGCACAACCCCCACCTGTGGACGTCGGGCCCTCATACCACCCTCATCTGTTTCTGACCGTTTAAGCAGACACATGCACATTTGTGGCCTGCTGGAGGTCATTTTGCAGGGCTCTGGCAGGGCTCCTCCTGTTCCTCCTTGCACAAAGGCAGAGGTAGCGGTCCTGCTGCTGGGTTGTTGCCCTCCTACGGCCTCCTCCATGTCTCCTGATGTACTGGCCTGTCTCCTGGTAGCGCCTCCATGCTCTGGACACTACGCTGACAGACACAGCAAACCGTCTTGCCACAGCTCGCATTGATGTGCCATCCTGGATGAGTTGCACTACCTGAGCCACTTGTGTGGGTTGTAGACTCCGTCTCATGCTACCACTAGAGTGAAAGCACCGCCAGCATTCAAAAGTGACCAAAACATCAGCCATGAAGCATAGGAACTGAGAAGTGGTCTGTGGTCACCACCTGCAGAACCACTCCTTTATTGGGGGTGTCTTGTTAATTGCCTATAATTTCCACCTGTTGTCTATCCCATTTGCACAACAGCATGTGAAATTGATTGTCACTTAGTGTTGCTTCCTAAGTGGACAGTTTGATTTCACAGAAGTGTGATTGACTTGGAGTTACATTGTGTTGTTTAAGTGTTCCCTTTATTTTTTTGAGCAGTGTATATTAATATTAAAATACACTTAGACAGCGAATGTGTATTTATGTGTATATATGTGTACAGGTGAAACTCGAAAAATTTGAATATTGTGCAAAAGTTCATTTATTTCAGTAATGCAACGTTAAAGGGGAAACTAATATATGAGATAGACGCATTACATGCAAAGCAAGATAGTTCAAGCCGTGATTTGCCATAAGTGCGATGATTATGGCTTACAGCTCATGAAAACCCCAAATCCACAATCTCAGTAAATTAGAATATTGTGAAAAGGTGCAATATTCTAGGCTCACAGTGTCCCACTCTAATCAGCTAAGTAAGCCATAACACCTGTGTAAGAATATTAAATAGTTAACTTGTTTATATGTATTTTATGCTTTTATAAGGTTTATAACATGATTATTGCTGACTGAAGGAATATTGAATACTTAAACGACATAATATGCTGACTGTGACAGACTAAGGTATTTCTTCTATAGGATGTAAGACAATGCTAAAATTTCAGGATGTCTTGCCCATTCCGATTTTAAGGATATTCTTTTCCAGACGTATGCAAAAGCTTATCTTTCCATTGTCAGAATAACGTAATATAAGGAAGTAATAAATCTTATAGTCTGTACTGTAATGAATGGCATATACCATGGCTAATGTAAGCAAACTATGTATAAAAGCCAGCTCTGGAATACACTCATTTGAGAGTCTTGTAAAGCTGTTGTCCGTGTGTTATTGCTTACAAATGATTCTCCATCAACGTTGATTATGGTGACCGAGGGATCGAGAACCGAGGGGATTAGAGTCCATTACAACATTAACCCTTTCAGCTTGGTGTCTAGAAGTGGGATGGATGGATCAGCAAAACCATTGCGGTGAGTAGCCTTTTTGTGTCTTATTGACGCTGATTGTCTATGACCCCCGTTTGGTTCAGTAAGACTGTATCCAGTAGATAGGAAAGGTGTAAGGACTCTAGTTATATTGAGACTATAAGAGGTCTCCGGTTTATTAGACATTTGGTCTAAATATATATAGGGTTTTGGTAACCCAGGTTAGTATCTAAGATAGATACAGGTTTTTGAGACCATAAGAGGTCTCCGGTTTATTATAGGGTTTTGGTAACCCAGGTTAGTATCTAAGATAGATACAGGGTATCTCAGGTAGATACAGGTTTTTGAGACCATAAGAGTCTCCGGTTTATTAAGTCTATAGGTGTTCTGAGTAGCACGGTTTGTAGATCTATAAGTATAACCCAAACTTCTCTTTCTCCCGGTCACCTTTGTTTGTCTTAAGTGTTTTTTGTGGGTGATTGTTTGTCTATATTGGGGACACACTTTGGTAAGTTAGTAGTGTCCCCACTCTGAGTCAGCAGTATGGGAAATGTGAGTTCATGTCCTGAGTGACCAATATATGTACATGTATATGTGTGTGTATGTATATATGTGTATATGTATGTATATATGTGTGTGTGTATATGTATATGTGTATATATAAGATAGTAGTACTTTTAAACAAATGGAGGTTTTAAAAATACATAGGGATTAAGGAGAGAACGCAGGTAACTTGTTTTTCTTTGGTTTTTACCATATATTGGGGCTGATGTGTACTGTAGTCCTTGCTGCTGCCCAGTAGTGATGGGAGTGAGCGTAGGACTTATCTTTCTGCAAGATAGCAGTACTGTATATTAGAAAAGAAATGACTCATAGGTTGTACCTGATAGACCTACTTAAATCTTTTTACTTTATTCTTTCTGTTGCATAGAAGTATAAGTTTATTACTCTGTTTTATTGTAAGTTATTTCACATGGGATCTATGTGCCTGGTATGATTGTTGCTTTAAAAATACCATAAGCCCACTACACTTATTATGAGAGTGGGATAGTGTAAATGTGTTGCATTGTTTGCATGATGAGCTCAGTATATTTTATAACTGAGACAAAAAGTCACTTCATTAGTATTTTAAAGTTAATTCCCCATATGGGATTAATTGTATAGAACACCAATCAGCACATCTTCCCTGCCCTGTGTGTTTGTTGCAAAGGATCCATACTAAATATGATTTATGTTTGAAAATAACAGAGCAACATTTACATTTTCAGCGGTCCAACACATGCTTTATTTTGCACTGTAAACTAACCTTTTATTGCAACAGGTTCCTTTTAAATGATCCAGTGTAATAACTACTGCTTGTGTCTTCTATGTCTCACATTATGTGATATTTTAAATTGTGGTATATAGCCTGAATCAGACATCATGGACAAAAGGTTTTTACCTGTGTTACTAAGGGCTCTTGGAGACTGACCGGTCTAAAGGTTTGCCATGCCTTTAAAACATGGTATAGTATAAATTTTTTAAGTCTCTGAGAGTTCTGAAAGATTCAGGTGAAACCATGTCTGTTTAATCTGGTCCAGATGTTTGTTCAATTTCTATAGGATTTAAATTGATGCAGCATCATCTCAGATTAGTTAATGGTAGTTTTATACAAATAGTTGAGTTATGAGCGCGCTATATAAATGGATCCTTTCTTTAAATACAATACTATAGTAGATTAAAGTAATGAAGTTAATTAAGAAAATGTACACATAAGAATCCCTAAAATAAATCTAAACTAAAATTGGTATACCTTCCAATAATATGTTCTGAATACAGCTGTTAACTGTTTATTCTGTGTAAATGGTGACTGTGATAATGTGTGATAAGTGTGCAGTTTAACTTGAAAGTGGTTTAATTTATGTTGCTGTATTGTTTTAAATTATATGTGAATCAGTTTGTCACAGTCTAGTGATACTGATAAGAATGACAGCCAAATAACCTAGCAAATAACTGTTTTATTAGTTGTTGAATACTAGCGTTTTGGCCAAGAATAGTTGGAGATTTGGAGGTGTTAGTTTAAGATTGCTTTTATATTGTGTCTATCTGTGTTTCCTATGAGGGAGACAGAGTGTGTAGTTGTGTGCCCATAAATGTGATTTCTGTATTGGCATATCTGCTGGGTACCCATTATGTGTTTCTACAAAGATATTGTTTTATGAGATGACTAATATTACATGGGATGCTGAGTATGAGTTATATGGTTTGAAATGAATTGGTGATTATGAGCTTAGTACTTCAGTAAGATGTGCTAAAATTTGGAACAAGGTGGAAATTGAAATGTTGGGATTATGGAAGAATAAGCAGTCTATATTTACTGCTTTGGCATATAAGCAGGATGCAAAGGAGAGATTGGTAATATGATTTTTGTAAATAAATTTTACAAGTGTTGGAAGGATGAGGCAGGTTTGATGTCTGGAGATGATATAGATCTCTTTAAAATACAGTCATGCCTTGGTAATATGTTGCCACAGTATTCTTTGCTTGTGAAACAATTGATTTCAGACTGGGCCAATTTGGATAGCTCAGATTTTCTTACCAAGGTTATAGAAAAGGAAAATGCAGGTTGTTTTGAATTAAGAAAAGATTTAGGAAAGTAAGGTTGCTTATTATGCTCAGGGATTGTAACATTGGCCACCTACACAGGCTGAGAGCAAGGATGGGATGGAGCACATAAAGCCCGTGGAAGGGGTGGTCAAAGAGGGGCAAGGGGATGGAGACAGGGAAATCAGGGTTATAGGGGCAGGGGTAACCAAGGAGGAATAGACAGGAACACTTGTTTCAACTGTGGCCAATATGGCCACTGGAGGAATGAGTGTCCACACCCCAGGAAACCCCAGGAAACCCCAGGAAACCCCACACACCCCAACAACCCCACCTTTCTCAAAATATGCCCTGTAGGCAAGAACAACACCAGACCCACTCCCAACACCACTGGCCAGCATATCGCTTAGTTCAGGACTTTAGAGCCCTGAATAGTTTAATTGTGCCCATTTCACCCATTGTCCCTGATGTGACATCCCTCATTATAGCCATTCCACATGATGCCACTTGCTTCACTGTCATTGATTTAAGTAATGCATTTTTTTCTATACCTATTGATCAAGAGACACAGCTACTTATGGTTTTTTACTTTTTGAAGGCTGTCAGTTTACCTGGACACGCTTACCCAAGGCTATGTGGATTCCCCAGCTGTTTATTCGTTGGTACTCCAACATACTCTAAAAAAACATGGACCACCGGTCATGGTTCCGTCCTTTTTGCAAAATGTTGATGATTTGTTGTTATGTAGCCCTAGGTCTGAGGCAAGCACTGTGGATACTGTCAGCAACTATAGGTCACAAGGTTGTTAAACACAAAATGCAATTGTGTAAATCAAAGGTTGAATACTTAGGTTTTGTTCTGGCTTTAGGCACCAGACAATTGAGTCCAAAATGTATTGAGGTCATTCAGAGGATTCCAACACCCACTACTCGGAAGGAGTTGCTCACCTTCCTCGGCATGATTAATTACTGCCGCCAATGGATCCCTGAATGCTCCCATTATGACTCAATCCTAAGGGAGGCTGTACGTTCTGACAGCCCTGAAAATGTCTGCTGGTCACCAGACATGCTATCTGCATATATTGCCCTTACAGTTGTTATTGTGCAAGCCCAGGCTTTAGGACTACCTGTGTATTGTAAACCATTTCATTTGTATGCTTGGGACAATTGTAAAACCATGGCCGTGGTCTGTGCACAAGAGCAAGGAGGCGGTATGCGTCCCATAGCATTCTTTTCCAAAGTAGTTCAAGCTCCGGTACAGGGTATGCCGGCGTGTCTCAGAGCATTGATAGCATGTGCAATGGCTGTTGAAACTGCTACTACTATCACACTAGGGCATCCTACAATACTTCATGCCAGTCACCAGGTCACTCAGCTGATGACAAATCTCACCACACAACACATGACAGCCCAGCGCTTCAGTGGTTATGAGATTTTTTTTTTTTTTTTTTTAAATACCCAGAATCTGTCTTTTGGATTAAACAAGGTTTAGAGAAAGATCAAAATGATCTGTTCTCTAAAGAGGGGAGAATAGGCATACTTGAAGAATAGGCATACTTGAAGCAAGCTGATTTATTTTCATCAGTCAGGCACATAGCAAGCACCATTCAATTCTTCATGAATTCATTTTATATTAGGAATCTTAGGCAGCATGTACAGTCTTTTGTAAGATCATGTGAAC
>OW240917.1:191040768-191129669 GCA_933207985.1 Pelobates cultripes
GGAGAGACAGAGAGGGAAGAATGAGACACAGGGAGAAAGAGGGGGAATAGAGAGATGGGGAGGGGGAGAAAGAGACAGAGGGAAGAATGAGACACGGGGAATAGAGAGATGGGGAGACAGAGAGGGAAGAATGAGACACGGGGAGAAAGAGGGGGAATAGAGAGATGGGGAGGGGGAGAAAGAGACAGAGAGGGAAGAATGAGACATAGGGGGAATAGAGAGATGGGGAGGGGGGAGACAAAGAGGGAAGAATGAGACACGGGGAGAAAGAGGAGGAATAGAGAGTTGGGGGAGAAAGAGAGGGAAGAATGCCCCCCCTCCCCTGTCCGCAGGCACCGTGCGGGCAGGGGAGGAAGAGAGGACCTGGGAGCTCACCCTGCAGCTCCTCTGGGTCCTTCTTGCGCGAGCACAAAGCGTTGCCGCGGTTACCATGGCAACGTTACTGCTCTTGCGAGAGTCAACTCTAGCCCTGGAGCTACGGGCTAGAGTTCACTCTCAACACTGTAACCCCATGGATTCCTGGTGGTCGCAGTGGTGAGAGTGAACTCTAGCCCCATAAACACACTGCCCCCACACACACACCATACACATTCACACACTGCCCCCATACACACCATACACATTTACACACATTGCCTCACACATACACTGCCCACCCATATACACACAGACCCCATACACAGCCCCCCATACTAACATTGCCACACACATACACTGCCCACACACCCTACACATTCACACACCACACCCCCACACACACACTGAACCTTTCACACACATTGCACCACTGCTCCTATTAACTACTACAGCCTCATATCCCAGCAGACCCCAGGTAAGTTGTCAAACTGTTCTTAAACGGTTTGACTACTTACTCTGGAGCAGTAGTGGTTATTGTGCATGGATTATTTCTTTAAATAATCTACAAGTGCCCCAGTAGCCAGCCAGCCAACCCACAGGCTGGCCAGTAGCCAGCCAGTTAGCCAGCCCACAGGCTGGCCAGTAGCCAGCCAGTTAGCCAGCCCACAGGCCAGTAGCCAGCCCACAGGCCTACAGCAAGCCACAGGCTCACAGCCAGCAAGCCACAGCCTGCCAGCCGCAGCCTGCCAGCCGCAGTCAGCAAGCCCACAGCCTGCCGGCAGTAGCCAGCAAGCCCACAGCCTGCCGGCAGTAGCCAGCAAGCCCACAGCCTGCCAGCCGCAGCCAGCAAGCCCACAGACTGCCAGCCAGCAACAGTAATTAAGGCAAGAGGAGCCAACTTGGCTTAGGTATCAGCGAGCTATGTTGTGTTGCTATATTGTGAATAGGAACCAGAGTGTTGGAGAGACCACCCTCCAGGCCCCATTAGACCCTAGCCTCTGCTAGAAATCCCCTCCATGGCCCATTAGCCCTCAATTGTAGTTTCTACTGGGGCCTGGAGGCGACTGTTTCCAGCAGGGGATATCTAATGGACGCTGAGATGGCCTCTGCTAGAAAGACCCCCTTCCAAGCCTTTTAGACTCCATTGTAGTCTCTAATGGGGCTTGGAGGGGATTCTTTCTAACACACCCTCTAAAGGACACTGAGATAGCCTCCGCTAGAAAGACCCCCCTCCATAGCCCATTAGCCCTCAATTGTAGTCTCTACTGGGGCCTCGAAGGGCTTATTGCCCTTTTGTTCCTTGTGTCTAAAGATTGTGTACGGTGTGGCTGGAGGCGGGACAAGGGTGGCGCTTGCTGCAGAGTATGGGTGGGGCCTGTAAGGGGGCCCTTGATTTATTTTGCCCGGGGGCCCTGAGGGTTCTCAGTCCGCCCCTGGCTCAGAGTTTCTTACCAAGGTTATAGAAAGGAAAATGCAGGTTGTTTTGAATTAAGAAAAGATTTAGGAAAGTAAGGTTGCTTATTATGCTCAGGGATTGCCACCTACACAGGCTGAGAGCGAGGATGGGATGGAGCACATAAAGCCCGCGGAAGGGGTGGTCAAAGAGGGGCAAGGGGATGGAGACAGGGAAATCAGGGTTATAGGGGCAGGGGTAACCAAGGAGGAATAGACAGGAACACTTGTTTCAACTGTGGCCACTGGAGGAATGAGTGTCCACACCCCAGGAAACCCCACACACCCCAACAACCCCACAATTCTCAAAATATGCCCGGTAGGCAAGAACAACACCAGACCCACTCCCAACACCACTGGCCAGCATATCGCTTAGTTCAGGACTTTAGAGCCCTGAATAGTTTAATTGTGCCCATTTCACCCATTGTCCCTGATGTGACATCCCTCATTACAGCCATTCCACATGATGCCACTTGCTTCACTGTCATTGATTTAAGTAATGCATTTTTTCTATATCTATTGATCAAGAGACACAGCTACTTATGGTTTTTACTTTTTGAAGGCTGTCAGTTTACCTGGACACGCTTACCCAAGGCTATGTGGATTCCCCAGCTGTTTATTCGTTGGTACTCCAACATACTCTAAAAAAACATGGACCACCGGTCATGGTTCCGTCCTTTTTGCAAAATGTTGATGATTTGTTGTTATGTAGCCCTAGCTCTGAGGCAAGCACTGTGGATACTGTCAGCAACTGTAGGTCACAAGGTTGTTAAACACAAAATGCAATTGTGTAAATCAAAGGTTGAATACTTAGGTTTTGTTCTGGCTTTAGGCACCAGACAATTGAGTCCAAAATGTATTGAGGTCATTCAGAGGATTCCTACACCCACTATTCGGAAGGAGTTGCTCACCTTCCTCGGCATGATTAATTACTGCCACCATGGATCCCTGAATGCTCCCATTATGACTCAATCCTAAGGGAGGCTGTACGTTCTGACAGCCCTGAAAATGTCTGCTGGTCACCAGACATGCTAGCTGCATATATTGCCCTTACAGTTGTTATTGTGCAAGCCCAGGCTTTAGGACTACCTGTGTATTGTAAACCATTTCATTTGTATGCTTGGGACAATTGTAAAACCATGGCCGCGGTCTGTGCACAAGAGCAAGGAGGCGGTATGCGTCCCATAGCATTCTTTTCCAAAGTAGTTCGAGCTCCGGTACAGGGTATGCCGGCGTGTCTCAGAGCATTGATAGCATGTGCAATGGCTGTTGAAACTGCTACTACTATCACACTAGGGCATCCTACAATACTTCATGCCAGTCACCAGGTCACTCAGCTGACAAATCTCACCACACAACACATGACAGCCCAGCGCTTCAGTGGTTATGAGATTCTTTTTTTTTTTTAAATACCCAGAATCTGTCTTTTGGATTAAATAAGGTTTAGAGAAAGATCAAAATGATCTGTTCTCTAAAGAGGGGAGAATAGGCATACTTGAAGAATAGGCATACTTGAAGCAAGCGGATTTATTTTCATCAGTCAGGCACATAGCAAGCACCATTCAATTCCTCATGAATTCATTTTATATTAGGAATCTTAGGCAGCATGTACAGTCTTTTGTAAGATCGTGTGAACGCTGCTCTTTTTACACACTTACAGATTGATTTTATTCATGTATCCAAAATTGGTAAGAAACAGCAATACTTACTGGTCATAGTTAATCAGTTTAGTAGATGGCATGAGGCCTTTGTGACATCTAGGGAAGATGCTAGTGAAGATTATTGTTACTGAAATTATTCCCCGGTATTGCTGCCCTCTGCAGATTGGCTCTGATAATGGCCCGGTATTTGCAAGTGGGGTTGCCCAGGAACTTGCTAAATTCTTGCAAGTTACCTGGCAGTTTCATATACCCTATCATCCACAGAATACAGGGGTAGTTGAAAGGATGAATAGGACTATTAAAGAAAAGCCCAGAATTTACCCAGGAACATGGGTAAATTGGACTAGATATCTACCAGCTATTTTAGCTGAGATAAGAATGAATCCCCACAAGGTGACTAAATTATCTCCATTTGAGATTTTGATGGGATGACCTTTTCCCACACCCTGGGCCAGGGAATCGCTTGTTATAATGTCTGGGGATTTACAGCTTATACAAGAACAATATGTACAGGAATTGTTGATAAAACCGAATGGTATGTATGACAATGTTTCTTCGCAGTTTTCCCTTACCTTCACAGGAACCTACTCATTCATACCAGCCCGGTGACAAGGTGTATATCCGTCAGCTGAACAGGACCAAGAAAGGAGGATACCCTTTTGGACCACCTGCTACTGTGATTGCTGTAACCAGAACCGCTGTCCTCACAGATTCCCATGACATCTGGATTCACGCATCCCAAGTGAAGCTGTGTCCAAAGAGGGGAACCAAGGAAGACAACACCACTCCTCGCTCGGAAACAGAAGAATTTCTCCTCAGCGAAGCATCATGGCTTTTACACCATATCGTAGATTGAGAGGATCATACGTACCTGAGACCAAGATTATGTTGTGTGCTGTGCTTTCTGGAGTTGTTATACTCCCTCTGATATTGTTCCTTGAATGCCATTATGAGTACAAGTCAATGGCAAGTTCTGGAAAAAGACTCTGACATGATGAACAATTCTTCAATACCCCCAGCCCAATTAGGCCTTAGCCCCTCATCTAGCATTCGTCATACACGCCCCCTCAAGAACCTTTCTCCACCACCTTTCTATCAGCATGTAATATGCAATCATTCATTCACTGAACGCATTTGGATGAATTGGACAAATAGTAACCCTTATAAGTACCAGTTACCCATATGAAATGTGTCTACAGCTAATGAAACCGATGCATTATGTTTGTTTAAAGGTTCACAGAAAATTGTTAGATCTTATAACGCAGAAATGTGCACAGTTAAGGTTGCATATCAATGTAAATAGACAGGCCTTATTACTTTTAATAATGATTATATAACTGGTATCATTAATTGGAGAAGGGGACAAATGTTAGTCATTATGAACAACACTACAATTGAGAACTATACACTACCTTATATTTTTACACCTTATTACTGTCCTTTATCCTCTACCATAGAACCAAAAGTCAACAACGACACACACACACCTATTCCGTCCACATGTGTTAATACAACTGCCTTCTTACAAGCTGTACATGTGTCATTAAAAGTCACTACTCCTGTTGTAACATTATGTAACACAGCAAACAAAGGCAGAAAAGGGAATGGTATGACACACTGTTAGGAGGTGCTGGAACCACTATGGGTATACTAAATAGTTATAGATATGGAGACCCTCAAGAATAAGTTAAACACAGCCAGCATGCATATAGGGACTGGTTTCCATGCTACTGCAAACTGTGCTCCAATTGTTGTTAAATCACAGGTTATAGGATTGGATTTAGATAAATCAATGTATAATTATTTAGATAATTTAACTGTTGCAACTATGAAATTCACCACAGATCTCGGTAACTGGAGTACTTGTGCCATCAGGTATTTATGGATGCAACAACAAAGATTGGCATTAGAAAACACACTAATGATTCCTAAACTAGAGAAGATTAGAGGAAAGCGTAACCTCACAGATAATGAATGGTTACTTCTAAAACCCCAATCCAGTAAATGCAATGGATGGTTAACTGGTAATGTTTCACATTTTTCATGCTCTTGCTATTTTACATTATATCATACATCATCAAAGGATGTTAAATTAGCTTGTCAATTTAACACATTACCAGTACCAGTTTATGATCTTTTTGCCAAGAATTTAACCTGGTGGGCACCCACATACACAGGGGACTATATTGTTCCCAAAGATAACACACACAGGTAGCCACACATATCCTAAAAGGAGAACTCCTTAAGGTGAGTTCACAAATTCAGAATGATTTAGCCCATCATTGGTACAATGCTTCACTGGTTGGTCCCCTACTGGATCTCAGATAATGAAATCATTCTTCTATCATTTTGTTATTATAGTCCTGATTTTATTGTGTATGATTTTATATAACTGTCACCTTACTTGTACATTGAGGAAGAGAGTACAGAAATGAATCCATTTTGCAGAACAGAAACAATTAGAAATTCTCCTCTCTGCCACTGGAGGGTATCAACCCATCTTTAAACTGGGCCTTAGGAATTACCACATGGGAATCGAGGTGAAGAAATTAATGAAAGTCCCGCAGGGAGTGACTAGCACCCCTGAAAATACCATGTGGAAGTTTCTCTGTCCTGATAAGATTTTATCGATAAGATGAGCAATTGTTTTATTGCTCAAAGAGGGGAATGTAAGAATATTAAATAGTTAACTTGTTTATATGTATTTTATGCTTTTATAAGGTTTATAACATGATTATTGCTGACTGAAGGGATATTGAATACTTAAAGTCAATATGCTGACTGTGACAGACTAAGGTATTTCTTCTATAGGATGTAAGACAATGCTAAATTTCAGGATGTCTTGCCCATTCCGATTTCAGGATATTCTTTTCCAGACGTATGCAAAAGCTTATCTTTCCATTGTCAGAATAACGTAATACAAGGAAGTAATAAATCTTATAGTCTGTACTGTAATGAATGGCATATACCATGGCTAATGTAAGCAAACTATGTATAAAAGCCAGCTCTGGAATACACTCATTTGAGAGTCTTGTAAAGCTGTTGTCCGTGTGTTATTGCTTACAAATGATTCTCCATCAACGTTGATTATGGTGACCGAGGGATCGAGAACCGAGGGGATTAGAGTCCATTACAACATTAACCCTTTCAGTAATCTTACATTTTAAATTGCTTTAAAACTACAGATAGTGTTTCCATGTTTTGTCTGTGCTTTGGTATATGTGTTGTGAATCTATGCCTCTGCATTCCACTGCAACACTGAAAGGATTAATTTTAAAGGACCTTTATATTTGCCAGGAAAACAAACTCGTTTTCCTGGCACTATAGAGTCTTTAGGTCCCCCCCCACCCTCATGGCCCCCCTCCCGCTGGGCTGGAGGGGGCTGAAGGAGTTAAACACTTACCTTTCTCAAACGCCGGGCTCCCTCGGTGCTGGGGAACTCTACTCCATCTTTAGACATCAGTGCTGAATGTGCATGTGCACGCGCATTCAATCAGTCCATAGGAAAGCATTTCTCAATGCTTTCCTATGGACGTCAGCGCGGAAGCGCCTCCAGCGGCTGTCAATGAGACAGTCACTAGAGGCTGGATTAACCCTAGTGCAAACATAGCAGTTTATCTGCTGCAGGATAATACTAGATGGACCTGGCACCCAGACCACTTCATTGAGCTGAAGTGGTCTGGGTGCCTATAGTGGTCCTTTAATAATGGCACTCCATCAGGTGAGACCTCATACCTTACTACAATTCTGCCAGTAAAAATATTTATTTTTAGCCAATTAAGCTACACTACCATGTAATGAATAGTTATGTCCTATGGAACCCTAGTGTTCTGCCAGTATGTGAATAACGTATTTGCTTTAAGTTTGATGCAACACCAATTAATTTAATTCAGCATTGGTTTTTAGTATTTTGTTTATATATACTGTTTTAAAATTATGTAGAGTGAGCATGTCACATTTTGTCTAAAGTATCTAATGTTAATAACATTTAATAGACCATAAACAGGCCTGCTCTCATGCAGTGATGTGTGGGTCCTGTGCCCTACACATTTGGATAGTCCTGATCCCAGACAGAATATATGTGTAAGGATCCAAGTTCTGAATATGAATAAGTTTATGAATTTATTGGCACTGTAGTATCTGCTTGTTTTGATTGTATTTGCAGATTTATCGATAATACTCACTGTGGCAAAGATGCCGCTGCCATGAGCTCCTGGAGGAGCTTACTGGCTCCTGCCCAAGGACTATGGGCCATGTAAAAGACCTGTTAAAAGACTTAGTTTGTCAATACTTGGACTAGTGAGGACATCCCCAACCCGGACCTCTCGACGGCGGACTTAGCCCTCATACCCAAACCGGACAAAGACTGCACGAATGTGACAAACTACCACCCCATATCCCTCATTAATTTTGACATGAAACTCTACGCGAAGATACTAGCCACCCGACTGAACCTTATCCTCCCCAAGCTCATCCATCCAGATCAGGTGGGCTTCGTCCCTACCAGACAATTGTATGAAAACACCAGACGAGCAACTGACCTGATGTGGTGGGCGGGAAGGACGGAAACGCCTTCTCTGGTCCTATCCATGGACGCGGAGAAGGCGTTTGACAGAATCCAGTGGCACTATATGTTTGAGCTGCTCAAGGCGATGCACTTCCCAGCTACCTTTGTTAGAGCAATCCGAGCCCTATACAGATGCCCCAGAGTACAGACGCTGGTACCGGGAGCGTCACCGCTCCCTTTTGTACAGCAGAACGGCACCAAACAAGGCTGCCCGCTATCCCCGCTGCTGTTCATATTGGCGCTTGAACCACTATTACACTTGATAAGACACAACCCAAGAGTGAAAGGGATGGCAGTGGCATCGGAGAGCTTTAACGTCTCTGCGTATGCAGACGACATCTTGCTCACCCTCACGGAGCCGCTGGAGTCGGTTCCCCCCCTCCTTGAGCTGCTAGACACTTACCAACTAGTTTCAGGATATAAAATAAACCTGGATAAATCGGTAGGAATGCCTCTGAACATGACAGAAGCGGACGTTCAAACACTACAACAAACGACAACTCTAAAGATCTCACACCAACCCATTAAATACTTGGGCATCAGACTCACGACGCAATATACAGACTTGTACGCAGAGAACCACCATCGTCTGCTTCGGACCCTGCTCCGAGACTTAGACAGATGGCACGAGAAACCAATCTCGTGGATAGGGAGATTGCATGCAGTCAAAATGAACTTGATCCCACGCCTTCTGTTCCTCTTTCAGGCACTCCCAGTGAGAGTATCTAAAAATTACCTGAAACCATTGCAGACAGCTATCGATAACTTCATCTGGGCCAGGAAGAGACACAGAATAGCTAGGCATACGCTATATACGCCTAAAAGCAGGGGAGGGCTGGGTCTCCCACACCTCTACCTATACTACCTATCCGCCCAATTAGCGCAAATAGTGGAATGGCACTCACCCCCAGACTCCCACAGATGGGTGGATCTGGAAACACTTATCATGCGCACAGACCTCCCACAGTACTGGATTTGGGTCCCCAAGGCAGATAGACCTGACCTCACCACGACATGCCCCACCATCCTGAACTCCATACGAATATGGGACACCACAGCGCACAAATATGATCTAACACACTGTCCCTCATCACTAACCCCATACCTGCGCAATAAAGCCTTCCCACCGGGTATGAGCCCTAGAGACTTTAGGGGTCTGGAAGACACAGGGATCCAACGTTACGGTCACCTATATCACGGGGGCACCTTCCGAACCTATGACGACCTTAGGACGTTAGCCACACTCACCACAAGGGACCACTTCAGGTACCTCCAGCTTAGAGACTTCGCCAAGAGCACTGTTGTCCGAGCGGCAGCGGGGGCTAGACCCACCTTCTTTGAGACACTATGCATATCTGGGGGACCACGTAGCGGCCTCATTACCCTCCTTTACACGCAACTGAGCGCCCCGACGGGGGCTGATCAAATTCCCACATATGTCACACAATGGGAGAAGGACCTTAATCAGACCCTAGAAAGTGGGGAATGGCAGGACATATGGGAGGCAGCGACAAAAGCTTCCATATGTGTCCTGCATCAGGAACAGTGCTATAAGACGCTTATGTGTTGGTACACTACCCCAGTCAAACTATGTAGAATGGGGAAGACGCCCTCTGACACATGCTGGCGACGCTGTGGAGAAAAAGGCACATATCTACATATGTGGTGGACATGCCCTAAGGTAGTGACATATTGGGACAGTGTAGCGGCCCTACTGACAGAGGTAATGGGGAAACCGATCACGCCTAACCCCTGGACGTTTCTCATAGCGAAACCACTGGACAACCTAACCCATAGAGAACAAAAATTGGTAAATAAAATTAATTTAGCGGCCAGGAGGGCGCTCGCGCATACCTGGCTCCAGATTGACATGCCACACATGGACAGAGTGATACACTACATTAAGAAGGCGTGCCTCATGGACAAACTGATGGCACAGGTGAGGGATACCTATCCATTCTTCCTTAAGACCTGGGAGCAATGGGAGGACTATTCCAACCGCTGATCGAGTGGATCAATAGAACGGATGTCCCCCCCACCCCCTGCTGTGGTAAGTGATGTCCTTTCTCTCTACCCCCCCTCGCCCCTCCCCCCGGTCCCCGGCTACCACCCCCCCACCTCCCCCTCTCCCCGAGTTTGGGACTCGGTGTTTGGTTCAGGCATCTTAAGGTCGACATACTAGATGGCGAGAGGGGAATAGTAGGAACACAGGTGTTGTCAGTAACCCAAACACAAAGGGTGCTAATAGGCAAGCCGGAGGGGCCCTCGTGCCCTGTAGGAATATGGTACCCCCACTTAGATAGCTAAGGCTACCTCTAGCACGTGACAAAGCACCCGACACAGGGGAGCTCCTCTGAGGCAAAACATCAGCTAGCATACTAGTACCCCAACTAAGACTAGTCTGCACAATACCCTTACTCGGTGTTACAACCTGCCCTTCTTGGCATTAGCCAATGTAGGCAAGCTGCGATCTTTATAGCAAAAAACCCCTGACAAGGAGAAATTAATGCAACCCCTTAGATGACAAATTGTTGGCAGAAACTGGCCGCCCAGGCTACAGTCACTAGGGATTGAGCATATCATACGACTGATTGATAAGCTAGTAGCTACCTGATAAATTGACAACCTTGTCAAGCCGACAAATAACTAAATAATTGCAAAACCCCACCAGAAGTGTTAGGGAGACCTAAAAGACGAACAAACCGACCCTCAACGCCCTGAAGGGGACGCCTTTCACCAGGGACTTACCACTGCTCCCTTAAGATGACTTCCCCAGGATGTTGGTACAGACATTGAGGAGATTTTAGTACACTGTTTGTAGTGAGTAGCCATGTAACTGTATCCAAACATGGGGTCAACAGGTGCCTGCCAAAGTTTATGCTTCAGGTGGTCACACCACTGGCAACTCATCACGCCCACCTTTTCTGCTCACAAGGGGTGCAGCTCCTTCAATGCTATGTATGCGATTCAATGTATTAAAATTGTGCTCATGTATGCTGTTAAGGCATTATATGATGTTTTGTAACCCTTGCACAACCAAAAATAAAGAATTTAAAAGACTTAGTTTGTGTGGTTTCCCTGATTTGTTCAGGAACCGAACAAGCCCACGAAATGCGGACCACCTCTGTGCATGTTAATCTCTATTGACCTCTCCTGACACCTCAATCATCATGGATTCTAAGTGTTCGGCTGGGTGACCATCATTCGTATGCACAAACACGTGGGAACTGAGTTGGCAGCCATCTTGTTTGCACGAACGCAGGCAGCGGTGTTTGGTCATCGAGTTCATGGAACTTAAATCGGATACGCTAACTCGCGATCACCGCTGAACTTTGACGAACGCCTGCTTATTTTCTTATGCTTATTGCTTATTTGCTATGCATGTCAGGAGAGTGCCATTCGGTAGGATTGTTTGCATGAACTAGGCAAACAATCGCTACCTAGGAGCCAGAGGATCGCTTCGGTATTTTGTTCAATTTTGGATTCCCGAAATTGACCGACCGCTACCCCTTTTCTTATGGAACTATTTTGGGCAGAAGCCATGTGTGTGGTCGGTCAAAAGTTGACTTCGATGGAAAATCTGAACCACTGAACCGATCTGAGTGATTTTTGAATATGATGGTCACTCGGATCAGGACTATCCGGGGATGTGACTCTCGAGGGGTTTCCATGGATTTTGGGGGTACGTTTAGGGTGTTGTGAAATTTTGTGTTTTTCTATACTTGGAGATGATTGTGTTTGTACAGTTCCTGACTCAATTATCTCTCAGGCACAGAGGAGAAGTATGTTGAATGTAGTGCTTGTATGTGCCTCTCCCCCTCCCCCTTTTTCCTGTCCTATTGTTTTCTCAGCAGGGTATTGTCCCAGCGACACTGCCAGACCAGTTTAAACTAGCTGCTTTGCCACTCCTCAATATACCATCAGCCCTTGCTATTGTCTGACCCCACCATTCCTTGTACTATAGTGCTCTATGTACCCTATTATATGTAAATGAGGCTGTTGGGGGTTTAAATGTGTGTATAAATTGTGAGTGCTTGCCTGCATTAAACAGATCTACTCCCAGCATTCCGAGCAAGTCCCGGCTAATGTGTGGGGGGAATTCTATACCTGCTTTAATTTACTGCTATACAGCTATACTCTCTGAAGGAGAGCTCTAACCCCTGGGAGCTGGATCCAGGAATCGGTGGAAGAGGTGGCAAGATCCCAGCCAAGCTACGGCGGCTAGGGGCTGGAAGTGCTTATGGTGTCCAGGTGATAACTAGGAAGAGTGTTTGGCGGAGGTAGCCAGTTGGGATACCAGGCGGTCCACCACACTCACCAATACTAAGCTTGCATACACATGTGGATCCATACAGGATGTGGAACCCGTGTTGGAGATGCCTTGGTGAATCTTCTGATACATTACCCGAGTGTTTTTCGTGATGGAGAGCCCGAGTTGGCTCGCTATGGCCTGCGAATGTCGGACACTCTACTTGTCCTTACATCAGCAGTGTGGATTTACTGTCATCCCGATCCACTCCTAAGAGGCAACCTGGCTGTACCAAACACAAGTGATGAGGTCACAGGTGCAGCTTGCAGATCCAAAGGCATGCACAATGGTGGATGTCACATGCACTCCCAACCGCTGCGAGGGGAAGCCTGACCTCCTAGCAAGGCTGGATAGTATATTCGCTGACTTCTGGAGGAAAGTGGCTACCCGTAGTCACTGCAAGATGTGGGGGAAGATAATTTTATGTTTTTTCAATGTAAGACTGAAATTTAGCTAATTGAAGGGCATCCTTGGGGTTTCTCATCTACTTCTATTCTCTGTTCACATAGGGTACTCGCTTAATATTCCTCGTGATGGGGAGCCCGAGTTGGCTCGCTATGGCCTGCGAATGTCGGACACTCTACTTGTCCTTACATCAGCAGTGTGGATTCACTGTCATCCCGATCCACTCCTAAGAGGCAACCTGGCTGTACCAAACACAAGTGATGAGGTCACAGGTGCAGCTTGCAGATCCAAAGGCATGCACAATGGTGGATGCCACATGCACTCCCAACCGCTGCGAGGGGAAGCCTGACCTCCTAGCAAGGCTGGATAGTATATTCGCTGACTTCTGGAGGAAAGTGGCTACCCGTAGTCACTGCAAGATGTGGGGGAAGATAATTTTATGTTTTTTCAATGTAAGACTGAAATTTAGCTAATTGAAGGGCATCCTTGGGGTTTCTCATCTACTTCTATTCTCTGTTCACATAGGGTACTCGCTTAATATTCCTCGTGATGGGGAGCCCGAGTTGGCTCGCTATGGCCTGCGAATGTCGGACACTCTACTTGTCCTTACATCAGCAGTGTGGATTCACTGTCATCCCGATCCACTCCTAAGAGGCAACCTGGCTGTACCAAACACAAGTGATGAGGTCACAGGTGCAGCTTGCAGATCCAAAGGCATGCACAATGGTGGATGCCACATGCACTCCCAACCGCTGCGAGGGGAAGCCTGACCTCCTAGCAAGGCTGGATAGTATATTCGCTGACTTCTGGAGGAAAGTGGCTACCCGTAGTCACTGCAAGATGTGGGGGAAGATAATTTTATGTTTTTTCAATGTAAGACTGAAATTTAGCTAATTGAAGGGCATCCTTGGGGTTTCTCATCTACTTCTATTCTCTGTTCACATAGGGTACTCGCTTAATATTCCTCGTGATGGGGAGCCCGAGTTGGCTCGCTATGGCCTGCGAATGTCGGACACTCTACTTGTCCTTACATCAGCAGTGTGGATTCACTGTCATCCCGATCCACTCCTAAGAGGCAACCTGGCTGTACCAAACACAAGTGATGAGGTCACAGGTGCAGCTTGCAGATCCAAAGGCATGCACAATGGTGGATGCCACATGCACTCCCAACCGCTGCGAGGGGAAGCCTGACCTCCTAGCAAGGCTGGATAGTATATTCGCTGACTTCTGGAGGAAAGTGGCTACCCGTAGTCACTGCAAGATGTGGGGGAAGATAATTTTATGTTTTTTCAATGTAAGACTGAAATTTAGCTAATTGAAGGGCATCCTTGGGGTTTCTCATCTACTTCTATTCTCTGTTCACATAGGGTACTCGCTTAATATTCCTCGTGATGGGGAGCCCGAGTTGGCTCGCTATGGCCTGCGAATGTCGGACACTCTACTTGTCCTTACATCAGCAGTGTGGATTCACTGTCATCCCGATGCACTCCTAAGAGGCAACCTGGCTGTACCAAACACAAGTGATGAGGTCACAGGTGCAGCTTGCAGATCCAAAGGCATGCACAATGGTGGATGCCACATGCACTCCCAACCGCTGCGAGGGGAAGCCTGACCTCCTAGCAAGGCTGGATAGTATATTCGCTGACTTCTGGAGGAAAGTGGCACTTGGAATGTGACAGGCAACTGCACACAAAGCAGCTGAGCACTCACCCCTGGTGCTACCTCCACGTTCCCATCATAAATTAGCAGCTCTCTGACCAAAGGCTGCTAGAAAATGGCATCGTAGAGGCCGACATTCCCTGCCTGAACCCAGATCTACATGCATACAGATTGCAGCCATGCTGCACCACAAGAAACTTCTAATTCCACCTAAGCTCAGCTTTCAGTCACGACCCGAATTGAAGTTTCTAAGGAGCCTGCATTACACACCACGCTGGGTCCTGCTAACTGGGGAAATCATGTGGAGCTCACTAGGCATGCCCTATTCTTGTCATACCACCACAGGTCTCTACTTGGCCTGACATCAGAACTCTCCTGGTTGGACTATCTGTTTCCCAAGCAGGGCATTGGCTGACCTGGCTGCACTGTGATGAGCGGAAAAACTTCTCATCTCTGGCAAAGATAGGTTCTGATAATACCCGTAGTCACTGCAAGATGTGGGGGAAGATAATTTTATGTTTTTTCAATGTAAGACTGAAATTTAGCTAATTGAAGGGCATCCTTGGGGTTTCTCATTTACTTCTATTCTCTGTTCACATAGGGTACTCGCTTAATATTCCTCTGATAATCTGCCTCAGTTGCACTGTGTTACTCTTGTTTTAATATCTTATATTTAAAAATACATGCTGATCGCTATATACACATTCTTTACTGTGCAAATTTACACCATGGCTGTTTTAATAGTGTATATTATATACCCTCTGTTATTACTATGCATGTAAAAAAATAATAATAATAATTTTAAAAAAAAGAATCTGTGTCTTATTAATAATTATAGCTAACACCCTATATGATTAAAATAAAAAATTCACAATGAAAGTTTAAATTAATACATTATGTGAAAGCACGCCAAAATATGTGTTAAAAGTAATAATATTATTACCACGCATACATTCCAGATGTCTATTCTAAATGAGAAGTGCCAACACAAATCTAAAAAGCACAACTGCCTGCCATCAGCAGTCAAACAGCTGAATAATGTAGAAATATAATATCTAAAATACATGTATCTGGAAGAAAGAATTAGAGTTACCTTCTAATACCCTTACCATGTGTTTGGGGACTAGAAAAAAAGCAAATATGTGTCTCCAGTGTCCTGCTTCTAACAATTGTTTTCTTAGTGTTTTCTTAAACAGGAAGCAGCAGTTTGCTTTGTCTACAAAAAGAAAATACTGAAAACAAGTAATGCCAACTAGCCTTGGGCTCAGAGGCGTACCTATGGTTTCTAGTGCCCTTAGCGAAGAACTGTATCGCCCCTCTAACTCCCTGCACCCAGTTTTATAGATGATGTTCCACATAACTTGAATCTTATATAAGTGCTTCACCATGTAAAGGGAAGACACACTTAGACACACCTGGGTAATCCCTAAATCCTGGACTGTTAGGTGTTCCTTGAGGAGAGGGTTGTGGAGCACTGTTTATAGCAATCCCACAAGGATTAGGGAGCTATCCACCTAAAGCTGAAAGACCAACATTATGAAAAAACACTTCCTTTTCATAATTTTGGTCTATTAGACAACATTACTATAAGTAAAAAGTACTTTGTTTTCGAAAATAACAGAGGTTAAATCCTCCCTCCTGCCCATACCGGCCGTGCAACAAGTAGGAGCATGTCTACAAAGAATTTGCTGTCTAGTCTCTAATTCAATAAATGGAGACCTGTCACAGGTCCTCTGAGCCCTCATGGTGGAACATCTAATAAATGTAACAATTTTTGTTTAACACAATTCACAAGGTGCAACGGAAGAAGCTATTTGTGGTGAAACACTTTTCAGAGACAAGCCCTGTGGCATTTTAAATTTTGTTTTGTTATGTTGTGTTCTCTTAAAGAAATCCAATATTGGTTTTATGTGTATTGTTGTCTACAATAAAGCTGAGTAATCACTACTACTTGAAGAGAGATGCTTGCTGGAGAAATAGAGTCTATAAAAAAAGTTAATGTGAGTGTGATACATTGCTCTTTTATAATACTCTTTTATTTAGACATACTACACCATATGTTTATTTCCCTCTTTTTTTCATATACCACAATTGCATATTGAGGGGAAGATATGTGAAAGGGGAGTGGCAGTTAGCTGTCAATTAAGATGGCTGCTTAAGGCTCCTTGAAAGCGCTACAAACAGTGGTAAAAGCAGACAGAAATACGATATTCACACAGCATACACTTTATTCAACAGCTAAATATAGAGTGAAAATGATGAAATCAAAGAAAACTGAGAAATCAGGTTCAGGTATGAAATTATATGAAAAAATGGCATCACCAACTGACAGTGACATAGAGGAACATTACACCTCATTATATTATAAACAAAACCAACAAAGACCATAAAAAACATAGGGAACTCTGAATGACACGTTCTATGATGGAAAGCACTATGAGAAATATGTTACAAGACATGTTTGAGCAATTTCATTCAAATCGCCAATCAGACTTAATGAAAGAAATGGCGACCGCTAGTAAGAATGTAGGCGAATTAAAAATTTGGACTGATCACATTGAAAATACATTGACTATTCACGAAGAAGCGCATAATTCACTAGCTGAAAAAGTATGTACGCTTGAATCACAATTGAAATTCACTACCGTGAAAACATCCGAATTAGAAGATAGAAGTAGAAGGAACAATATGCAAATTTGTGGAATTCCCGAATCTGTACAGGCAAATGAGCTATTAGACTTTGTTAAACGAGTCATTCGGGTCAATTTTGCCAAATTCAACACACTTAGACTTAACCATTGATCGCTGTCACAGGTTGCCCAAACCCAATTCAGCCCAGAATGAGGCACCTAGACACACCATACTCAGACTGCATTTGTTCCACATCAAAAAGCAAGTGACGACTGCAATGAGACAAGGTTTTGACTTACCTGAACAATATAAAAATCAAAAAAATTTTAAAAATGTATCTCCAACAACACTAATGAAAAGAAGAGAATTTTAGAAATTCACAAAGTCACAACAAAATAAAAATATAACATATAGATGGGATTCCCAGTAAAAATTTTAATTCACAACAAAGAACAAAATTACACAATTAATTCACCAGAAGAAGGAAAGGATTTTCTTTATGAATTCAGATGAAACCCTTATACAAAAGTCCACAAAAAAACACTGCAGAAAGGAAGAAATGAAACAGTAAAATTAACCCCTTAAGAACGGAGTGAATTGTAAAAGTTGTGATAAAAAAAATAAAAAAATACATAAACAAAACCTGGAATTTGCGCTACATGTTGTTTAACCATAATTCACCTCTTTCATATCAAGTGCATCTACACTTATTATATGTAATTTTGTTCAGGAGAAACAGGGCTTTAATTTCCATTACATATTTTAAATGAAACATAACTGAATAGGAATAAAATCTAAAAACGTGTGAGAAATTAAGAAAATGTGTAATTTTTCTAGCTCCCTGTGGCATTTTAACTGTGAATGTAATAATACTGTTAAACTTTACTGCAAAAAAACACTGAGATTTGTATTCAGCAATGAATTTGAATACACACACAAAAGATGTGGAAATGGTGGCGCTATACAGTTAGTGAAATATAAATTTTAGCTGCTATATACACTCCGTGGGTACTCCTTATAACCCACCACACATAGAATATCACCAAAATGAACAGATAGAGAAACTTTGGATTAAGTTGATATATTTTATCACTTAAATCCTCAGTTTCTCACGAGTGTAGCACTAGGTATAAATATATGAAGTGAGATTATCAGTGAAAAACAGTGCTTCAAAGGCACTTACCCTCTATGTTATACTTTAGTTTTCCTTATAACATGCAGAGAAAAAACAGAAACAAAAAAATTACAGATAATAGTGCAGTATGTTAAATGTGTATTTGAAAAAAGTCCTTTTACTGCGAGTTATAAATTGAAATAAACTCACATTTTATAGAGCCTTTTACAGTTATAAGGCTCTAAACTTCCAGATGTATGTGTCTTTTTAGGGTAGATCACACACGATCTCTCAAGGTGAAAAAGCATATATTCCTCTCCACATTGCATAGAAAAAAGACACAGAAATTTCCAATCTAAGTGTAGTATTTTAAATACTGATATAAATCAATGTAAATAAAATACAGAATTGCTCACCTTATTTAGAGCCTTTGGTAACTGGCTCTAAGTATTTAGGCCTAGTGTCAATTAGTGGGATGACACTGCCCCTCCCTGGAATCACTTGCGCAGGATGCAAGTCAATGGTGAATAAAAAATGGATATTTAGTTAAAGAATAATACTATTTAAAATGTATACATACTTTTCTAAAAAATAATAAAAACATATAAAGATAATACAAATGAACTGAGTGGTCTATTTAACAGATCCACCTATTTAGCCAAAACGCTTTTCACCGAAAAAACGGCTTCCTCAGTCAGCTTCAGATGATGTCTTGTGTATGTCTCCTTTTTAAATGTTCAAATTTCCCGCCAAGAAATTACCTCCTCTCCATTTAGGTGAGCTGCGTCTGACGCGGTCAGAATAGCGCTGTATTCAGCAATGTCTCATGAGTACCACAGTACCCCCATGTACAGGTTTTATGAGTTTTTGGAAACTTTCAGGGGTAAAATATTGGGCTTTCCCCCTTTCCATTTCTGCACATTGAAATTTGCCAGATTGGTTTGCTGGGCCTGTGTTGCCTTTGAAACCATATGGTAGCCCAGGAATGAAAATCCCCATTTTGGCATACCATTTGTAAAAGTAGACAACCCAGGGTATTCGAAATGGGGTATGTCCAGTCTTTTGTAGTAGCCACTTGTGATAAACAGTGCTAGCATTTATATTAGTTTTTGGGCATTTTTCACATGTCCTTATACATGTTACATGCATGCATACATACACATATACATATACATACATATATACACACTAACACATATATATATATATATACCAGAAAAAAGAAGTCCATATCTACATGGCATTAGGATTTGCTGATCAATTATCCAATCATTTAAGAATATTTCCTTCAATGTACATACATCTTATAGTGAATTGAAAAAAATATAATAAAGAATAAAAAATTATATAACTATTTACAAAAAAAGGATAAGAATGATCCTAAATTATATTACCATGTATATATGTATGTGTCTGTGTATATGCTATTTTTTTATGATATTCTTTATGTTCTCTGCTTGTATATAAATTACATATACTTGTGCATGATATATGCACAGATATATATGTAAAACAGTGTTAGCTCAATATGGAGATTCTCAACCCACCTCCACCACATAGGCCTCAGTTTTTTTCTAAAGGAGAAGGGAACCTTTTTACATTTTCACCTATGGCCCAATTGTTTTGTATATATTACACTTTTATTCCTGTTTTTAACCCTTATATGGATATACTTTCCAGTTCTTTTTCCTTTTTTATGTGATTTTTTTTTTTTTATGTGATTCATTAATTTATTCATATCAAAATGTACCAATACTTAAAATAACTAATCATCATACATTTTAAACATAACACTGTACAGTTATACTACATGTGGTGCTGGATAGATGTGTTTTATACTACGTTCCCTTTTTTTCCCTGTTAATGATTTTTTACTATTGTTTGATGTTGATTTTTTTTTTTTAAATTCCACTAAGAATAATATAATTTATTGTTAGAGGCCTAGATACACCACATAAGAGAAGATTACTTTTCAATCAAATCAAAGCAAACATATCTGATATTGTATGTATACAAGAAACTAATTTTAAACAAACAAATATTCCAAACAATATGACAAAATTCTTCCCATTGCAATTTCATTCCAGTTACAAATCAAAATCTAGAGGTGAATACATTGTTTTTAATAAAAATGTGGTGTGTTCTACAGACAAAGTTATAGATGACACAAAAGGTAGATATCTACTCTGGGTAAGAAAAATAAATAACATTGACTATTCCATAATGAATGTGTATTTCCCCAATTCAAGTCAAATCAATTTTAGACATCATTTCAGAAAATATTAAAGGAAGAATGATCATAAGTGGTGATCTTAATTTTGTAATGAATACCGACTTAGATATAATTGGAGAAAACACTGACGTAACAGATCTGATAAAGTAAATTAAGCTGATACATGTTACAAACTTATGTTTACTAATGGTTTATATGATTCATGAAGATAACTTCATGAAAGGGAAAAGGATGGTAGCCCAGAAATTAAAATTACCCCCATTATGGCATACCATTTGCAATAGTAGACAACCCAAGGTATTGCAAATGGGGTATGTCCAGTCTTTTTAGAAGCCACTTAGTCACAAACACTGGCCAAAATTGGCGTTTTTCACACACAAACAAATATTAACACTAACTTTATTAAGGGGTAATTCTCATTCCTGGGCTACCATACGGTCTCAAAGGCAACGTAACCAATCTGGCGAACTTCAATGTGAAAAACCTAAAAAATGTAACATGCTAGATTTGACCCTGTAACTTCCCAAAACGCCATAAAACCTGTACATAGGGGGTACTGTTTTATATGTGAGCCATCCCTGAATACAAATATGTGTATTTTATTGCAGTAAAAGCAAACAGTATTATGACATTCACAGTTAAAATGTCATGTAGAACTAAAAAAAACAACATTTCTTATTTTCTCCCATTTCTTTTATATTTTATTCATATTAAATTATGTTTCATAGCTAAATATTTGATGTTAAATTAAATCCCTGTTTCCCTGTTTCCCCTGAATAAAATGATATATAATAAGTGTGGGTGCACTTAATATGAAAGGTGAATAACGGTTGAACAGACATATAGTCAAATTCCAGGTTTTGTTTAAGTTTTGTTTTGATCACAATGTGTACATTTGGCTCAGTCCTTAAGGGGTTAAATGATCCTTTATTTTTAGCCACCAAAAACAAACTCCTGGTAGAAAATGCTAAAACATATTTTAACGATAACAATAATCCTGATATATTGGGCGAGGTGATTTGTAATGCAAACAAAGCTGTTTTAAGGGGTCATTTTATTCAAAGGGTTTCTAATCTTAAACTAACTAAATCGAAAAATCTAAAAAACACTTAAAAAATAATTATACACTGTCTGGCCAAAAAAAAACTTGCCACCAAAAAAAAAAAAAAAAAGGTCACACACTCTAATATTTTGTTGGACAGCCTTTAGCTTTGATTATGGCACGCATTTGCTGTGGCATTGTTTCAATAAAGATTTATTTCCATCCAGTGTTGCATACATTTTTCACTCAAATCTTGTATTGATGATGGGAGAGTCGTACCACTGTGCAAAGCCTTCTCCAGCAAATCCCAAAGATTCTCAAAGGGGTTAAGGTCTGGACTCTGTGGTGGCCAATCCATGTGTGAAAATGATGTCTCATGATCCCTGAACCACTCTTTCACAATTTGAGCCCCATGAATCCTGGCATTGTCATCTTGGAATATGCCTGTGCCATCAGGGAAGAAAAAATCCATTGATGGAATAACCTGGTCATTCCGTATATTCAGGTAGTCTGCTGACCTTATTCTTTGGGCACATAATGTTGCTGAACCTAGACCTAACCAACTGCAGATCATAGCACTGCCCCCACAGGTTTGTACAGTAGGCACTAGGCATGATGGGTGCATCACTTAATTTGTCTTTCTTCTTACCCTGATGCGCCCATCACTCTGGAACAGGGTAAATCTGGACTCATCAGACCACATGACCTTTTTCAATTGCTCCAGGGTCCAATCTTTATGCTCCCTAGCAAATTGAAGCCTTTTTTGCGATTAGCCTCACTGATTAGTGGTTTTCTTAAGGCTACACAGCTGCTCAGTCCCAATCCCTTGAGTTCCTTTCGCATTGTGCATGTGGAAATGCTCTTAATTTCCCTATTAAATATGGCCCTGAGTTCTACTGTTGTTTTTCTACAGTTTGATTTCACCAAACATTTAAGTGATCGCTGATCACGATCAGTCAGGATTTTTTTCCGACAACATTTCTTCCTCGAAGATGATGGTTCCCCACTATCCTTCTAGTTTTTTATAATGCGTTGGACAGTTCTTAACAAAATTTTTGTAGTTTCTGCAATCTCCTTAGATTTTCTCTGCTTGATGCAAGCCAATAATTTGATCCTTCTCAAACATACTAACATGTTTTCCACGACCACGGAATGTGTCTTTGACATGGTTGTTTATGAAATGAGAAGCTACTCATTGCATCAGTTGGGGTTAAATAACTTGTTGCCAGCTGAAAGATAATTGCCCATGCAGTAACTATCCAATAGCAGGCTCTTACCTATTTACTTAGTTAAATCCAGGTGATGACTTTTTTTTGGCCAGGCAGTGTATAATTTACACCAAGCAAACAAATCTAAACCCATCAGCTTCATTATCAACATTGATAACAGAAATTAAATACAAAATTTACAAAATTTAATTGGAACATGCTTCTTTGATGTTGAGACGCCTTAAACATTTGTTATAATTTATAATAAATGCAATAAGGCACTATGTTTGCAAATTATTATAAATCTCTTTGTAATTTAAATTCTGATTTTGAGACCATACAACCTACAAAGGAAACAATCAAACATTTCTAGATAAAATTAAATTCCCAAAAATGTCAAAAGACAAATTAGATCTTTTAAACAGGGAAATTATTAGTATTTTAAGAAATTAAGAATTTCCCTTATGGTAAAGCACCTGGACTTTTTCAGATATTCTTACACCATATTTAACTAGACTTTTTAATACATATTGGTCTTCAGGTAGGATGCCAGAATTTGTGTGCACATATAATCACCTCACCAAAATCAGGCAAAAATCCTGACAAATGTACAAACTATAAGTCAATTTCTTTAATCAATAATGACACTAAATTATATGCCAACATATTAGCAAATATTATTAGCTTATTTTATCAATATGGATCAGGTTGGTTTTGTGATGGGCAGACAGGCTCCAGGTGGCACCAGAAGATTCATAGATGTAATTAATTTAATTAAGGTAACTCACACGCCTTCCCTGCTTATTTCTTTAGATGCAGAGAAGGCATTCAACAGAGTCAAAATTGGGGTCAAAATTCGACGTTCCATCTTCATTCATTAAAGTAGTATTTGCTTTAAATTACAATCCGACCTCAAGAGTTTCAGCTTCAGGATTCATTTCACATGTACAAACGATACAAGACAAGGATGACCACAATCTCCTCTGTTATTTATTATGGCAATTTAACCTAGCAGAATTAATAAGACAAAATTCAGATATAGAGGGCATAAAAATTGGTAGTAATATCCACAAAATAGGTTTGTTTGCAGATGACATTATCCTTTCAATTAAAAATCCATTTAAATCTATAAATTCCCAAAATTATATTTTAAAGGAGTTTGGAGAAGTGTCATATTATAAAATCAATTCTCACAAAACACAAGCACTCACTTTTAATATTTCATTGGTTCATTTGGATAAACTTTAAGAAGAATACTTATTTGATTGAAAAAAATACTTTTATTGCATGTCTTGGCATAAGTGTATGCAAAAACCTTAACTATATGCATACATATAATTTCATAGGTGGGAAAAATGACATCTATCAACATGAATATTTTTCCCAAAATATTATATTTGTTTTCAAACTATCTCCCTATCTATACCACTAAACTTTTTAAATAAAATTCATTCAACTTTAATAAAATGTATATGGAAACATAAACCAAGCAGGGTAAACCTTTCTACAATAAACTTTCTATAATAAATGACAAATTAAAAGAATGCTTTACATGAGATTACATGAAGGCTGGTTAACAGGATGTTATACTATAGGGGACCTTTTTTTGGTGGTCTTTTTATATCAATATTTCATACCGCTTTGCTCTTGGTATTTCCCTGAAGAGGTTCAAGTCATGGGGCAAAAGTCCTGGCAATTGCTGATGTGCATTAGTGTCTTTTATTTATGTAAGTGTGTTTAATCCATTAAAGTGTTTAACTGCTTAATGGTGTGCACTAAAGACTGTCTTTCTTTGCATATCTACACTCTGGACACTATTTGATATTCCAATCATCTGGAGATCACAGAAGGTGGAATAAGTAAGATATTAGTGTGGGAGATAAGCACATTTTTAAAATATATTTTGTGAGTGCATCTCTATCTTTTCACCCTTAGGGTGCATGTCATCTTTCACTCTTTATCTTTTTTTGTGTACGTAGAAGATTAGGAGGGATCGAATTAAACATAACGTTCTGCAGTCTATTCCCACTGGGACGGTTTGAGGTGTACCACTGCTTTTTTAGTTTGTAGTCATTTTATATAATTTGCCCCTCTAAACTCCCTGACATATCTCACTATAAAAAGAAATTAAAAATAAGAATTTATTTAGCATGAAAAATATCAAGTTTGTTGGGTCTTCAGAGCTCAGATCTTCCAAATTGGATAATATTATTTTTATTTAGAAAAAGCCTACATATTCCAGAGACATGGGTAAACAGGCTTTATATATAAATTATGACAAACACATGTAGGTGAATAGGAAGATGTAATGATGACCCTTATTTATATGGGTTTATAATCTTCATCTTACTGATAGCTTGTCAAAACAATGTTTTTCTGAAATTAATTTATGTATTGAGAATGTTAAACCTCTGAGGCTCTTATGGCTCAGCTTTTCTTTCTGCAAAATATTTAATTCAATGTAATCTTTATTTTGACATCTTTATGAAACAACAGACATATCAGGCCATAAGATGTCTCAAACATGATTTCATGGCATATAGTGGTGTTTTATCAATTGAAATAGTCTTGATCATTACTCTGCAATATTGAAGCAATACTGAATCAAAGTTTAAAAATTGTTGAAATATTAGTTTAATTTTATAAATAACTTATCAAATATGATAAAAAGTACTGAACAAAAAAAAAATATTACATAATGATGTGTTCAGGCTATCACTGTCATCCATATTTGGAAGCAATTGATACTGCAAATGTAGAAGAGGAATTTCTGCAGAAGCAATAGAAAAAGCAGGAGCCAAACTGTGCATGACTCAGGGACCCCCATCTTGGCCAAACAACTGTAAAACAGCAGCTTTCAAGCACCATCAAAGCTACAACAGCATGCAGTTGTTATGATGCTTATACTCTACCCTCTACCCCCTTAAGGACCACTGATGGTTCAGGACCGTCATCGGAAAAATCCCCTTGAAGACCGATGACGGCCCTCAACAGTCATAACGGTAAAATTTACTTACCCGATTGTCGTTGCTCCCGGTCTGGGAGGACTGCCTGACAGCCCAAGCAGGTCCCCCTTTGGCGAGATTTGCAGCCCTGGAAGATACACGCAACGTAAGCAATGTCAAGGTACTGGGCATAAAGGAAGACATCCCAACAGCTGAATTACCGCACCTGGTGAGGAGGCTCCTGACAGCGCTATTACACCCACGGCAAGCGAAAAACATAGAACTCAACGGCATCTTCAGAGCCCCAAAACCTGCAAGAGCACCAAGTACAGCCCCTCGGGACCTTATAATATGCTTTCAGCAGCAGAGAGATAAAGCAGCCCTACTGATGGTGGTCCGAGATCGCACACCGTTCCAGTTCGAATCGATGTTGCTCACTTTTTTTGCGGACATTTCGGGAGGCACACTAGCCTGGTGGAGGTCCCTCAAGCCCTTTTCATCCCTCCTCAGGAAACATGGTATAAATTATCGATTGTGACTTACCCGCTCCCTACCCATCCTGCATGGGAACAACAAGCACAAAGTCTTAGATCTGCGGGGAGCAGAGAGCCTACTACCTACTCTGGGACTCTCTCAAATGACGCTGCAACCTGCTGACAGTCAAACCTCCACTGGATCACCGCACAGATGGGACCCAGAGAGGGCGAAGACCTTCGTTCCACGACAGCCCAGACGTGGCTCATACACAGCTGCCAGCACCACCTAAGGCATACACCGGGGACTTAACCTGCAATCTACTGAGCATAGGTTCCCGTTGCTCATTAGCCTCCCCATAGTTTAATCATTACTTGTCAGATATATATTGCCCTTCTATACTGGCACTTGCAAGCACAACTTAGCACCCATGATACAACATGACAGTTTACCACCTGTTCAGAAATCTCCCCCCCCGCCGGCCAAATGGGTGACAAAAATACCAAGACCTTAGCCTGGTGGCGTAATTTCACCCCCTCAGTACATCGTAGTTCAGTTAGACTCACTTACTATATGGCGTTCCCACAGATGTACATAGCCTAGCCTAATGATTTCTCGTATATACACAAAATAATTCAAATCTCAATAATTAGAGCGCAATGTATAGTTCACTCTTGTATTACTCTTCATGTATTCAACTCTCCTGTATGGAGTATATGTTTCCCTTTTATGATGTTCAGCCTTGTGGTTTGGAACAAAAAATAATAATAATAATAATAATATATATATATATATATATAAATGATAACTTTGGCCAGTGTTTGTGACTAAGTGACTACTAAAAAAGACTGGACATACCCCATATTGAATACCCTGGGTTTATGACAGATAACAGTGTTACAATGTCACTATTGATAAAATGTTGTACTTATAACCCTATAACTTGCAAAAAAAAAGCATGTAAACACTAGGTGTTTTTAAACTCCTAACAAAATTTTGAATCTATTTAGTAGTTTTTTCATTAGCTAAAAAGTAATAGTACAAAAACATGTTTTTTTTTCACCAAATTTTATTATTTTTTTTAAAGCACATGACATGATACAAATAATGGTATGTAAAGAAAGCCCTTCTTGTCCCAAAAAAAACAATATATAATTTGTATGGGAACAGTAAATGAGAGAGTAGAAAATTATAGCGAAACACCACAAAAGTGTTAAAACAGCTCTGGTCCTTAACGTACAACATGGCCAAAACAGTCTGGTCCCAAAGGGGTTAATCTAAAAAAAATCTTAAAAGCTGATGTGTACGTACTTTTAATGTAACTTTTATATAATTTCTTACTCTTCTTGTTGAGCTATCCACCTTATGATGTAAATATTTTACCAATACAAGTACTTTACTATATGTTTCTAAATCGTTAAGTTAAAATTTGTTAAAAGGAGCACTCGCGCAATAGGTGTTTTCTTTTATTTATTAGAATTGAGGTTAACTATGTATTACAGAGTGAAGCATAAAATATATCAGTGAAATGATTAAAACATATTGTAATATAACATTTTGTTAAGAAAATAATATAATCACACATTATAACATTATAGCTGCAATGCATGTCTGAGATTGTGTAAATGAATGTCTAAGCTACACGAAAATGTTATAAAACAAAAACTGAACTACATGATATGAATAGTGTCAGGAATGTTGATTACATTTTACTTCCATGGAACCTAAGAAGTACCAGATATGGAGGTTTTACTGGACCACTGTGCAATTCCCAGAAAGGAGACGAGGTTTGAACTTATCCCATCGTGGACCTTGGTCAATGTACCAGAACTATGCAGCACAAGGAAGCAGACTGCATCAGATTGTAGCATCATCACTCTGCTCTGTTCTTCTGTATTCTGAGCAAATCACAGGACTGTGATGATCAAGGACAAAGGACTATGCTCTACACATTTGTATTTGTACACTTGAGGCAGAATTGTAGTGAATTGAAACATTTACACTATAAAGGCAAAACTGTGACTAAAGTTAAGATATATTTTTTTCCCACCAAAATAAGCACCTTTTGCCTAAATTTAGCAATTTGGTTTTTAATTATTCCCAATTTTGTCCGCAGAGATGTGGTTTGCCTAAAATGTAATTTAAAAGTCATGAAACAGTTTGTTGCCCCACTTCTCCATAATGTTGATGTCTCTAATGCTTTAAGTAATCAAAGGATATAGTAGTTTCTTAGTGTGATTAGTTTATTTCTGTGGGTTTTCATTTGTCAACATGTTCTCTAACGTGTGACAAAGCTTGAATCAGCCCAAATGTGGGATGCATTTGAGAGTAATTTGACCATTCCATTATAATTGTACAGCCAGATGTTCATTGTTTATCCATTGATTATGTGAAACATGCTCTGAGTAGGACTACTAAACCTGTCCAAATGTCCAATTCTGTCTGCCAGGCATGTATATGTTCCACATGTTTGGAGCTCTACCAAGTCGACCTTGCAAATCCCAGGAAGAAGTACAAGCATCATTTTGTAAATGTATTTTTGTAATTTAAAAGTAAAATCTTAAACTGTAATATAATCTCTATAGTCACATGGTAACTTTATAGTAATAATTCTCTCATTTGGTACTTATCATAATTGTCCAGATGAATCCATGACTCTACGCCATTTATATTCACAGTATAATGTGTCAAATGTAGAATGTATCAAATGTGTCAAAATAACCCTATTTTTACCGTTTCCCAGTTATAAGTCTATAAGTCCTGTATTTGTACACTTTTTAAATTATTTTACTGCAAATGAAGTTTTGAAACATCAATCTTTTACACACTGGTGAGCAAAGGGTTCATGAGTCATAGAAGAAATTCCCACAACATAATAAGCATAAATGTTTTTTACTTACCTGAACAAGTTAGGGTTCTAATCTTGGGGAAGTAGAGTAAATTATACAGAAAGTAATGATAGAGTATATTCCATCCAACGTAAAAAACAACTTTTCATGTAAAACACATAGAAAATGAGTAGAAGGATAGGAATGGAAGTAATTAATGAAGATGATAGGGAAAATAAAGCAGGAGAAAGAAAATACTTGAGGTGGGGTTTAAAAGCTTTCTTAAACATTTGAAAGTTTGAGAAACATAAAATTGACTGGGAAATATCTCTCTCTCTCATTGTACTTGAATCTGATGAGGCAAATCCAGTGTATACAAATGGAAGAAGAGCTGTAGCAACAAGAATCTGTCAGTCCTATCATACATCTGTCCACCCGTCCATTCATTCATATATCCATCCATCTATCTATTATCCTAATCTCTTTGTTCATATATAGGTTGCAATGAGTATAATGAAAGTGGTTAAAGAAATCTCTCAAAGCATAAGATACATGATTAAAAGTACTGCAATGCATGTTTATACAAATGGACACAGTACTTCTCAAAACATATTGATCACCTTGCCCCTACCAAGTATTTCATTCTTGCATGTATACAGGGTAGAAGAGGAAGGGCCATTCATCACATTCTTCCTGGTTAATCTTTGGGCACAGTAATTCTACATTTTATTTATATTCCCAAACCTCTCTGCAACTGGTGTGGATCCCAAACATGTTTTTCATTTTATTTAAATGGCACCATTATGGCTGAAAATAGCAAAAGTATTTCACTGTTTCTGGTTTTAAAGGGTCATGCAATAGGACAATGATCCCAAGCACACAGCACACCAGCTGGCTGAAAAAGAAAAGAATCAAGGTGTTACAATGGCCCAGTCAAAGTCCACGCCTCAACCTGACTGAAATGCTGTGGAAGGGACCTTAAGAGAGCTGTTCATAAACAAATGCCAACAAAAACATCAATGACCTGAAGCAACGTTGTAAAGAAGAGTGGGCCGAAATTCCTCAACAACGATGTGAGAGACTGATAAAGTCATACAGAAATTATTACTTCAAGTTATTTCTACAGAAGGTGATTCTACAAGCTATTGAATCATAAGATGTACTAGTTTTTCACACATGGCTTCTCCATTTTGACTTTATTTTTGTTAAATAATCATGAAACGATGTAATATGGCATGTGTTGTTTAACTGATGTTGTATTTACCTAATTTTAAGACTTGCTAAGGAAAATATGATTGCTATTATGTTCTGATATGTAAAACCATGGAATTTTTTATTTTTCCTATAACTATATACAACATACTGGGTTGTGACTAGTTACCGAGGGCTGTCATGTCATAAGTGTGTTTACATTATCAAAAGTGCTAAATAATACCCTTATTAGATTAGGTGCCTACAATTACACAGCTTAGGTATGTTCTTACCATTGATAAAACAAAAAAGGCAAAATTATATGTTTATCCCAAAAATGAATGTCCTTTTTTTATGCATGACAATGCTTTAAGCAAGTGCTGATTGCCGTTGCCCATTGTAGCCTAGTTTGTTGTCTATAACAATTCCCAAATCCTTCTCATGTGGTGGTATCCCTAATTCTCCAGATTTTAGGGTAGGCTGCTTGTGCATTACTTTGCATTTATCTGCAAAACATGCCTAGTCCCCTAATCTATTTATTTATCTAAATCTATCTAACAAACTATTATCCTGCTTAAATTGTATTACCTTGCCTAGTTTTGTGTCATCATCTGCAAACATTGAAACATGGCATTCAAAGTTTATTTCAAGATCATTTATAAATATATTGAATAGATGTGCTCCCAGATCAGAGCCAGAAGGATACCACTTATCACTTTTGTTCAGCTTAAAAATGTATCATTAATGACAGCTCTCTTTACTTTACGCCAATGTTCCACCCAAGAACAATAATTTTCATCTAGACCAATTTCTTTTAGTTTGAGCATTAACCTTTTGCGTGGAATTATATTGAATGCCTTGACAAAATCCAAGTAGATCATACCAACTGCAACACGCTGATCAATGTAATTTGCTAATTTTTGCTAATAACATTGCTCCCCCTGTACATTCCTGAATATTATAACTTAATAATCCTACAATTCCTGAAAGAAAATAATAAAAAAAAATGGAAAACAGAGGTTCTGTTCTGTTCACTTATTTCCACACTTAGCTTATTAAGTACACATGGGTAGTGATGTCCTGAACGGTTCGCCGAACGGTTCGCGAACGGTTCGCCGTGGTTTGCCACGAACGGTTCGCCGCGGACTCCAGTCAGCAGACACATTCCAGCCAATCAGCAGCAGATCCTCCCTCCCAGACCCTCCCACCTCCTGGACAGCTCACTAAGAATGCAGCTTCAAAATGGATGCTGTCCAGGAGGTGGGAGGGTCTGGGAGGGAGGGTCTGCTGCTGATTGGTTTGAATGTGTCTGCTGACTGGAGTCCGTGGCGAACCGTTCGCAGCGAACCGTGGCGAACTGTTCGGCGAACCGTTCGGGACATCAATACACATGGGTGAATATCATCAGGCCCAGAACTTTGTTTACATTAACATTCTTTAGTTGCTGCTGCACCTTGTCTTGAGTTATCCAAACACAATTTTTCTGCAAGTTCTTTTGCAGCTATTATTTGTACTTGTCATGTGTTCCTCCTTGATATATACTGAAAAAAACCAATTATTTAAATATTTCTGCCTCTTCTGGTTTTTATTTCAAAGCACACCCATCACTGATTTCAGTATTACACTTTCCTCTTTTTTTATATTTTTTATTACGTTATTGAAAAAACTTTTGGGGTTTGGTCTTGGCATTTTTTGGCTTTCTTTCTTATTTTCTAGTTTTGTCCATCCAGACATTATTGGCTTCTGTGTATTTTATGTAGGATGCCTCTGATTTATCTAATTAAAATGCTTTAATGCCCTTTCTTATTTTTAATTTCATGGCTTACCTTTTAATCCGCCGTCAATTTATTTATTTTATATTTGTTAGCCATATATATGCTTCCCCATGAAATCCTTTAAAGATATTAATTTCATTAGATCAAAATCTCTTATATCATTCTATAAAGCTTGGGTTTCAAGTAGATTAAAAAAAGAGTTTCCACACACTAGTGTTTCACCAAGCAGCATATCTCCAGCCTAGAACCGTAATTGCCATATAAACTATTCTGTATTTCGCAAGGTCAGAAACCATCTAAAACCTAATTCTCACTATTGGCGTAAGCATTACTCCACCTATAGCACTGTCTATAATACAAGAATGATGCTGCCATTGATTGTTCTTTTTGCCTTTTTTTATTACTGGGAAAAAAAGGAAGAAAAACATTTTAAAATGCCAACATTTATTTAACGCTTCAGATATTTAGTTGTACTTTTCATTTTCATGCGATCTGCACCAGAATACCTTGTATTCACCTAATAGATCCTGGAAACAAAGACAATGCTGTTTTTCAAAAAAAGAAGCAAACCATGGCTGGTCTTGTTCAGTTAATCTCTTTTATCCTTATTGCATATGCCTTCTTTTTGACATTGGATACTATGGGAACTGTTTCTATGGAAACATTAACCACATGCCTGCTTTAACAGTTTACTCAATTAGTCGTTGATGGACAGCACATTTGGAAACCCCATGCACCCACCATGGGGTTTCTTAAAATGTTGTCTTCCATTGTATTTACTAAAAAGGAAATGCAAATGCTTGAAATAAATTTAATGTTCAGCCAAACAACCCTTTCTCCTTTTGAACTCTGTTTAAATTGTTTGCACTTTCAAGTAAAATGTAAACTGCATTATTTCAAACATAGGATACCGATAAAGGATTCTAGATTGTACATACTGTATAATGCTCTGCAAGATTCTCTAGGCATAGCAGAAGCAGTAATTTTAAACCCCTGAATTATTTCTGTAAATGTATTATGAATAAAGAAATTCCACTGCTACCAATATTCTCCATATCTAAATTAAATAAAATAATTATCATTCTCTACGTTTCTACCACTCCATATTAGGTGGGAGGTTAATTGTTCCACATTGACTTATGCAAGAAAAAGTGAACTGTTGGTCTTTGGAGATTTTAATATTGATTGGCTGAATCCTAAAAATAATAGTTCTTGCTTGCTGTTTAAGACTTTGCAGCTAACGCAATTAATCTCCTCCCCAACTCGCATAAACATTAAAAGCCATAACCATACCCTGCTCAGTTGGATTCTCTCCACTTCTCCTGATAGAATCCAGGAGGCAGGTGTTCTCCCTAACAGTTTCAATGATCACTGCTTAGTGTACTGCATGCACAAAATAAAGGCTACAAAATTCTCTCCCAGGTCCTTAAAAAAATGTAATCTTGAATCCTTTCTAAATGACATCAAGAACATCCCATGGCACATATTAAACTTTATCCAAGATCTAGACTGTGCAGTTGAATTCTTTCAGCCATAAGCAGCGCATTGGACACCATAAAAACCATAACCCCCACAAACCGCTGTAGCTTGGTTGGGGTCTCGCTGTCCTCCACCCACCCTGGACCCAAGACCAGGTCCAGCTTCCAGTGGGTAGACCTTTCCAATCCAGAAAGCAAAGCAGGCTGCTCTTACAAGAGCAGTCATTGTAAGCCAAGGGAGTATAGGGATTATAACAATCCCCAGAGTGAATATAGCTCTCCAATCCCACAAACATGACCGTAAACTTCATGAAGGGTAATGTGAATCTCTTTAATGGCAGCCACAACTGGCCTAATATGCAGGTCCCCATGCAAGGGGCACTCCGCCCTGGACCTGAGATTAGACTACAGTAAAAACAAACACACAAGACACTCCCATACAAAATAGGTCAATCCCTCCCCTGTGCCTGAGAGATAATTGAGTCAACACTGTATTAAACTCAATTATCTCCAGGCACAGAAAACATAAATTTTTACAAATCCGCCAAAATACCTTCAAAACACATAAAAAAAAACACAAACATATCCAAAAATCACCCAGATCGGTTCGGGATTTTCATGGAAGTCAATTATTTGACCGACCGTGCACATGGTCCTCTGCCCAAAACAGTTTCAGGGAATCAGGGCTAATGGTCGGTCTCTCTTTCTGGAGTACAAAAGTACATAAATCACATGAACTGAGCCTTTTAAAGTGCATTGGGCAAGGTATATTGCAGGGCCCATAGTCCTGAGGCAGGAGGCTGGATAGCAGGCTCCTCCAGGTGGCAAGCAACCAGACCACAGGGCGTTTGCCACATATCTCCCCCCCCCCCCTCAAGGGTAGACTAACTAGGTACCTGACCTCCTGTCAGTCAGTGCCTGAGGTAGTCTGGAAGTCCACCCACAAACAATTGTCTGACCTGGTAGCCTCCTGCTCCATGATCGGTCCTGTCAGTTCCCGGTTACTATGTGGGTGCTGTCCGTTACCCCCAATCTCCCTTGTGCTCCCAGGCCAAACTGACTTCTGTTATCATAGCCACTACACATTTCCAGTATGCCTGGATTTCGGGATATTGCCACCAAATATGAGCTGTTGTATTGATTGATTGCATCTCCAGCATGTATCTATCGTGCTAGGAAAAACGTTGTGTAATTTGGCTGGAAAATAGTGCCATCATGAGACTTTCTTATAGTTACTTTCTTGTATTGAATTGCAGATTAATGTCTTATGTATGTTTAGGAATATTGTCTCCCAGTCTTTAGAAGGGAGTGTAATATTTAGTTCTTGTGTCCACTATCTGGTAAAGTATGGCGGGGGAAGTTTGTAGTCTTTCTTTTGTAGTTTATACATTATGAGTAGATGTTGATGTGTTTTAAGATGTGGGTCTCAAATTTTGTGAGCTCCCGGCCCCCAGTTAACAATCTGTTGGTAGTGTGGAGGAAATGTGACAAATTAAGGAATTGATAAGACTGTAGGGCAGAGGGTTGGTCTATACACGTCATGATATGCAGAGGTTTCTAAGACCGGTGTTAAACGGAGGCAGGTGCTCTCTATGGTACCTGAATAAAATCAAATGAATGATTGTGGAGCCCAGGTGGGAACAGAGGGTTGGAGGTTGGCTTGGGCCTCGCCTGTAGTCCTGGTGCCAAAGAAAGATGGGACCATCCGGTTCTGCGTGGACTACAGGCGACTCAACGAGAAGACCACCACTGACACCTACCCTATGCCCAGGGTAGACGAACTGCTAGATCGCATAGCCAGGGGACGCTATCTCACTACCATAGACCTGTGTAAGGGCTATTGGCAGATTCCCCTGGCCGAGGATGCTATCCCCAAGTCGGCATTTGTCACCATGTTTGGCCTGTACCAATTTAGGGTCATGCCATTCGGGATGAAAAATGCCCCATCTACCTTCCAGCGTATGGTGGATAGGCTCCTCGATGGCTTCCAGGATTTTAATTGTGCATACCTGGATGACATCGCGATCTACAGTGGGTCTTGGGAGGAGCACTTGGTTCATGTAGGGGTGGTTCTGGATAAGATTCGGGCCGCAGGCCTGACCTTGAAGCCAGATAAGTGCCATCTAGGTATGGCTGAGGTACAGTACCTAGGACACAGAGTGGGATGTGGAAGCCAGAGACCAGAGCCAGCCAAGGTAGAGGCGGTAGCTAACTGGCCCACACCCCTTAGTAAGACCCAGGTACTAGCCTTCTTGGGGACTGCAGGGTACAATAGACGATTTGTCCCCGACTATAGCGCTATCACCAAGCCCCTGACGGACCTGACTAAGAAGAATTTACCTAAGCTGTGGTCTCCAGCTTGTGAAGCCGCGTTTAAAGCATTGAAGCAATCACTTGTTAATGCCTCTGTCTTGGCTGCCCCAGTACCTAACAAATGTTTTCTTGTCCACACAGACGCTTCCATGTGTGGACTGGGGGCTGTGCTGAGCCAAGTCGGGGAGGATGGAGGAGAGCACCCTGTCGCATACCTGAGCAGAAAGTTACTACCCAGGGAAGTGAGTTATGCGGCAGTGGAGAAGAAATGCTTGGCCCTGGTCTGGGCCCTCAAAAAGTTAACCCCCTATCTGTACAGACAGGTGCTTACTCCACTGCAGCTCGTGCTTTGCATGTAGATGCCTGGTCATGCAGGTTGTGCTCAGGTTTAGAACGTTTATGCCTTGCTTCAGGCTCTGATTGCACAGCGTGCAGACCACTAGTTTCTTGTCGTCAACACATTGTCTGAAGAACTGCCACGCCAGGGAACTCCTTGGAGCTTGCTTTGGTGTGCTCGGTCCCTGGGTGCGGTGGGCAGTAGCAGGCGTACTGTCTAGGGGAAGGCCGCTCCGCTTTTGCACCCTGCTCCCTCTTATGCTGTGCTGGTGCCTCTGTGCGACCACTGCCTCTTCCTCCAAACTGCACACGTCACTCACATGACCTTGATTCCATGTGGAGTCTAGGACCTCATTATCCTCCACATCGTCTTCCACCCACTCCTCAACCCTGCCCTCCTTGCCGGTCTGCACACTGCAGAAAGCCACAGCAGTTGGCACCTGTGTTTCGTGGTCCTCGCATGTCCACATCCTGAAACATAAGTGGTTGTGCATCAGTGCACTCAATCTATTCCACTTCTGGGGCAGGGCTAGGTGGAAACCCAGCCAGCAGAGTCATCAAAAAGCATAAGAGACTGCTTCATGACTTGTGACTCAGACTGCTTGCCTGATTTGTAAGGGGGTGAGTTGAAAGACAGATGGCCATGGGCTGCAGGTGCCAACTCTGAGCTTTCAGCAGGGGACCGGGTGGGAGACAATGTGAAGGAACTGGAGGCACTGTCAGCCACCCAATCTACTATCGCCTGTACTTGTTCTGGCCTCATCATTCGTAGAGCGGCATTCGGGCCTACCAAATAACGCTGAAAGTTCTGTCGCTTATTCGCACCTGAGGAAGGTGTTTCACTTGTGCGTGTCGCTGGCACAGATCGACCACGTCCTCTCCCTGCAACAGGAGCTCCACCAACACAAGAAGCACCACAACCAGGGCCACGTCCCTTATTTGACGCTCTCCTCATTCTTTGCGTTCACCCACCAAACTAACAGATGGTTTATGTCAGGCGACAATGTAACCACCAATAGTCAACAATTAAGTTCACTGACAGTAAGGCAGTGCCGGTGTCCTAAAGAAAAAACATTTCTAGAGGTCACACAACAATGTGACAGGCGTAATTAATATAGTTACTTAACTGTCCCAAAAAATGTGAATTTGTCAAACAACAATGTAACAGTAGTATTTAAGGGTTTTATTGGACTGCAAGAAATGCACCGCATTCCGCAAATGTACTATTTAGCACAAAAAAGTGTGATTTTTTTAAACCAACAATGTAAGAGTAGTATTTAAGAGTTTTATTGGACTGCAAGAAATGCACCGCAGCCCGCAAATGTTCTATTTAGCACAAAAAAGTGTGATTTTTTAAACCAACAATGTAAGAGTAGTATTTGAAGGTTTTATTGGACTGCAAGAAATGCACCGCAGGCCGCAAATGTTCAATTTAGCACAAAAAAGTGTGATTTTTTTTAAACCAACAATGTAAGAGTAGTATTTAAGGGTTTTATTGGACTGCAAGAAATGCACCGCAGGCCGCAAATGTTCTATTTAGCACAAAAAAGTGTGATTTTTTTAAACCAACAATGTAAGAGTAGTATTTAAGGGTTTTATTGGACTGCAAGAAATGCACCACAGGTCGCAAATGTACTATTTAGCACCCAAAAAATTTGCATTTCTCAAAGTGCAATGTAACCACAGTATTTGACGTTTCTATTTGACTCTCAGATATGAAGTGCACGGCCCAAATTTACTTTTTAGCACAGAAAAATTTGAATTGGTCAAACTGCGATATAACCACAGTATTTGACGGTTCTATTTGACTCTCAGATATGAAGTGCACGCCCCAAATTTACTTTTTAGCACCAAAGAAATTTGAATTTTTCAAACTGCGATGTAACCACAGTATTTGACGGTTCTATTTGACTCTCAGATATGAAGTGCACACCCCAAATTTACTTTTTAGCACCAAAGAAATGTGAATTTTTCAAAGTGCGATGTAACCACAGTATTTGACAGTTCTATTTGACTCTCAGATATGAAGTGCACGCCCCAAATGTACTTTTGTAGCACCAAAAAACTGTGAATTTTTCAAAGTGCGATGTAACCACTGTATTTGACAGTTCTATTTCACTCTCAGATATGAAGTGCACACCCCAAATGTACTTTTTAGCACAAAAAAATGTGAATTTGTCAAACTGTAACGTCACAGCAGTATTTGACGGTTCTATTTGACTCTCAGATATGAAGTGCACGCTCCAAATTTAATTTTTAGCACCAAAAAAATTTGAATTAGTCAAACTGCTATGTCACAGCAGTATTTGATGGTTCTATTTGATTCTCAGATATGAAGTGCATGCCCCAAATTTACTTTTTAGCACCAAAAAAATGTGAATTTGTCAAACTGCAATGTCACAGCAGTATTTAAAACTGCCTAGATGTTGCCCACTGCGCTACCAGAACAGGATTAAAGTAATGTGCCTGGCACACATGCAGTTGCAAGTGCCCACCTAACAAACAGACCGATTACTTATTTCTCTGTGGCACTGGGCTCAGGGCAGGGTACAAAAATGTAGCATAGCACCCACAAAAATAATCTCTGTAGTTTGCAGATTCAACACCATAATTCTTTCCTAATCTGTCCCTCACAGCTGCAGCATCCTCTCCCTACACTAATAAGAGCTCATGTGACTCCACCTTATATAGAGGCTGGGTCACATGCTGCACTGGCCAATTACAGCCATGCCATTAGTAGGAATTGCTGTGATGGCTTCTAAGGGCACACGAGTTAAACGCTTGTTGATTGGCTGCCCTGCAGCTTTTCAAAACGCGCTATTAAATCGCTGAACACCGAACTCGAACCCGAACTGTTACTGAAATTTCGGGGTTCTGGTTCGGGGTCCAAAAATCGTAATGTTCGTTACGAACCCGAACTTTAAAGTTCGGGTTCGCTCAACTCTAATAGGGAGGCCAAAAGTATGCCTTCACTCATGTGCACCTGGCTTGGCTGTCCAAATGGTAATTCAATGGAAGGTCCCTGAAAAGTTTCTAGGCATGTGTGAGACATACTGAAACAGGACAGACTTCAAACCAGTCCAATTCATTGGATATATGCCTGATTGCTCTTAAGAAAGCAGTTGACAAAAAATGATAGGGGGGGCTTTCACTACTGAAACCTATTACAGTTTAAACATAGATTTCTTTTTTATTATTTATTGTGACACTCACACACAGACTACTTCCCCCAGAAATAAAACAAAAATATGGTGAATGTTTACATGGTGTGTTCAATAAAAACATGGCAACATTTCATTTTTTGTGTGTTATAAGTTTAAGCAGACTGTGATTGTCTATTGTTGTGACTTAGATAATGATCAGATCACATTTTATGACCAATTTGTGCAGAAATCCATATAATTCCAAAGGGTTCACATACTTTTTCTTGCAACTGTATATTTTTTTCCACATAAAAAGTGGTGCTGTGCTGCCCCACGTGCCCTATGCATAATCCTCAACTGGTTCATTGCCTGTGCTGTTTTCATGCACTGAGCACTTTACATCCACATGGTACAGATACAGATCTGACAATTTTATATGAAACATCTGTATTTTAACATGTTATCTTTGTAAAGGCACCTCCTGTGAGTACACTGCATCAGGGGAAGGGGTTATTGTATTTGTTTGTATATATACATCTTTTCATTGAATAAACTATGTAACACCATAGAGGTCTTTTCCGTTTTTGTGCCTTTTAGGGTTTTCTGTTAAACAGTTGCATAAGGGAATGTGAAAGACATACTTCTAACAAGCAGCAACAGATTTCTTGGCTATTCTAAGGACTTTTAAGGACTTTTTGTATATTGTATATGAGTCAGGATTACTGTTTGATCCAGCACGTAGAACTGTATAGCACGGATAACAAATAAGTAACGTATTACCGGTCCTTAGAATGGCCGGATTTAACGTACATAGAATAGTCAAAAATACTAGCCGAGGTCAGGGAACACAGAAAGGGACGCAGCGATGAGGAAAGCCAGGAGTCAGGATACCAGAATATAGAGAAGTCAATAAACAAAGCCAAAGTAAAAAAAAACAGGTAGAAAACTAATAACAGGAACGCGCTCTCGGACAACCACAAGGGAAACCACGACAGGGCACTGAGCAGGATGAGAACTGGGCCTAAGGATGAGTTCTGATAGGCTGTAACCGGCCTTTGACCCCAAAGTCAGTTACCAGGTTTCATTTGCATAATTGCTGCTCAGCATTAACCCTTCTGTGGATTTGGTTGCTGCTCGGCACAACTTTTCCTGTGTGGACAGTAAATGTCATTAACCACATTTCTATAAGTGGATGAATATGTGACACCAGGTTTCATTTGCATAATTGCTGCTCAGCATTAACCCTTCTGTGGATTAGGTTGCTGCTCGGCACAACTTTTCCTGTGTGGACAGTAAATGTCATTAACTACATTTCTATAAGCGGATGAATACGTGACAATATGTGATGAAAGCACCTTTGTCACTGGGATTTGGAGAGGACTGCTCTCCAGCCTCTTGCCCTGTGACCATGGCCTTGTTGTGAACTTTGGGGCTAAAAATCCTATCCGTGCCTTTTTCCCTGCTATGGTGCATTATATGGGGCTTACCAAATGGATTAGCCTTAGGGTGTTCATTTATCGAACAAACTGTTGAACAGCCGGACAACCCGCAAGCAGAGTGTGCAGCCTGTTAACCTTCCAGAAGGTGTGGTTAACCGCAGCTTAATTGACGAATGGCTGGGTGGTCGCCGTTCATATAGTCGAACACGTGGCGACGGCCTTCTTGTTTAATCGAATGCGGTCAGCTGTGTTTTGCCATCGAGTTCATGGAACTAAAATCGGAGACTCGATTGCACGAACACCGCTGGGACTTCCACCTCCATCTAGGTTCGGCTAAATATGCACGAACAGAGCGCCGTTCGGTAGAAATAATCTACCGAACAAACTTCAACACTGACTTTGTGCACAAACGGTCCCATTCGACTATTTGAAGTGCACTTTAACCCCTTAAGGACACATGACATGTGTGACATGTCACGATTCCCTTTTATTCCAGAAGTTTGGTCCTTAAGGGGTTAATCATTGGAAATAGACCGGCCGCACAGCCTAATTCTCTGGAACTATTTTGGGTATGAAGCCATGCTTGAAGCTGGTCAAAAAGAGACTTCCATGAAACTTTTTAACCCCTGCTCTGATCTGGGTGATTTTTGGATATGTTGTTCACCCAGATCAGGGATATCTGGGGATTTTTGGGGGTATGTTATATTTTGGGGTACTTTCTGAACTTTGTAAAAATGTGTTTTTTCTGCCTGGAGATAATTGAGTTACTTACAGGACTTTACTCAATTATCTCCGAAGCAGAGGGGAGGGATTGTGTGCTGTACATGGGAGTGTCACAGACTGTATGTTTGTTCTGATTGGTTTGTGTCCTTTGTGTTCCTGTGCCCCATCAGGTCCAGGGGGTGTCCTTCTGGCCTGAAGAATTGTATAAAAGCCAACCTGAACTGTTAAAGCTCAGATCATCTTGCACCTTCATGAAGTTTCGGCTCATGTTTGGGCGTTTAGAGAATTACACTCTGGAGGATTACTGTAATCACTATACTCCCCTGAGTATAATCACTAAGCTCTTGTAAGAGCTTGTTCCTGCTATGCTCTCTGGACTAAGAGAGGTCTACCCACTGGAAGCTGGATACCGGTCATAGGTCCAGGGTAGGTAGGAGACGGCGAGACCCCAACCAAGCTGCGGCGGTTTGTGGGTTTGCAGTAGTTATGGTGTTCCAGTGCAGTTCTTATGGTACTCGTTAGTACTAGGGAGCAGCAATTGACGGAGGTACCCAGTCGGGGTGCCAGGCTGTCCGTCACAGTATATATTGTATATGTGTTTTTATTTGCTTGTATTTCTCTCTATGCAATTTTAATTCATTTAATTATATAGGCATCAAGCTATTATCCAGAATGGATACAAAGGAAGTGTATTGCCGGTCTATGTGCAGATAGCAACATGTTTATGAATCGAGTCTCAGACACAGCTATCAGAGAAAGGAATACATGCATACATCATCTGGTCACTGTTTACTTTTTGCTTAGATCTATATGGAATTCTCACTCTTTATTTGACCCATGGCATCAGGAAAAAACACCATTAATTGAATACACTTACTATTCATCAAAACATGAGTCTAGACAATATAGTTGATACATTTGTCTTCAAAAATAATGAGGCCTAAATCCTTTAAAATGTGATTAAGAGCCAATTTAATGAACACCCATAGAGGTATACATACACACGCACGCGCAGCACACACACTCTTGCCTTTTTAATATATATGGCACTGACATTATGTTCATATGATAATGCAATCTATCATATATGGAAAAAATATTTTAGAGTTCAATATCCTCTAACATTAATATCATGCAAGCATTCACATTCCCTTATCTTTTTTGGCATTACAGCATGCATCATTTATATTTGCTCTCTTTAGCAGTGCTCCAGTGCTGCCTGGATTCAATCAGTGCAAAATATCCTGTAATGGAAATAACACACACATATAAAAGAATCTAAAGAAAACAAAAGGATGCCAAAGAGTGAAAAGACTACATTTTAAAAACACATAGAACACATGAAACATTTAATTGAGAACATGTGATGAATAAGAAGAGAAGGCATTTTTTTTACATCAAAGTCATGCAGCATTAACATCGAGTCAGAAACACGAAAAATAAGGAGCATAATCAGTTCCAAAAACATAAAATAAAAAAATGACTTACAGGGAAATAATAAAGCCAAAAATACAGTAACAAAAATGATGTAGGATTAAAAGACGGATGTCATAACACATAACATGTCAAACAGACATAATCTACCAAAATATATTATACTCCAATTCAACAGGTCGGATAACATTTCATCACAAGTGACAAACTTCAAAAACCCTTTGAAGGTCACAAGGCATGCCATCTATCACAAATTAACACATACAAGTGACAACTACTCAGAAATTTTATGAAAATACTACTGTAAATCATGATGGATAGCATTTATTAATTTAACAACAATATAAGCATTCCTGGTATGATTAAAAACACACTCATTGTTGCCAGTTAGGAACATTTTGTTTAAAATAAAAGCATATTTATGCAAATACTTGCAAGAAAGAAACCATTACATATACAACATCCGTATCTCAAAAAGAAAAACATCACAATCTTACAACAATGCTCTATCCTTTTTTTAAATGTATACATTTTTACTAATGTTTTGCACAAAGTTGCATGGAACAGATAGTTTCAAGAACCATATTGTTATAGAGAAACAGGAGTACAAGATTTAAATATACAGTTAACACAAGCCTCATATGTATGTACATATTGACCTTGCTCTGCATATGAGTTATTGTGCATCTGGCTCCATCTCATCTCATACTTTATAAGTTTTTGAAAGAGACTCCAACACCCAATGTGACATTTCTTTGTATGCTCTATCATAGTCAAATTATCAAGCACCATATGAATAGACAATTTGGGTGATATACAATTATTGTAATACAACATTTAGCTGCTACCAGTATATGTTAAAACATATGTTTCTGCCCCAATGAGTGTCTGGGAACATTTGTAGGTGAAATATTTAAGGGCTCAAAGTTAAAGTACCATCTATAAATTACATTGTTACATAATAGTCGAGGTTGAAAAATAACTAAAGTCCATCAGGTTCAACCTTGAAACTCATTATTTTATGCTGTTGATGTAAAAGAAGGCAAAAACAAAACAATTGCAGCCATTTCTAATTATGCCACACAAAGGGGAAAAAATCCTTGTTGGCTCCATAATGGCAATCGGATTTCTCCTAGGATCAACAACCTGTTCACATACATATCAATTATACCCTTCAATATTCTGTTAATGCAAAAAAAGTATCAAGGGCGTGGTCTGGACGCCGAGGTGCATGGCCGCATGAGCGCTGAGCTCCAGCACTGACCGGGAGACTTAGGGGTAAAACGGCAACACAATCACGCAGATGGCGACGAAAAAGCAGCGCAGCACGATGGGGAACCCCCCCGCGACCGACCAGCCGTCAGCCAAATCCTCCCTGAGGAGATTGTTCGGCGATCAGACAGACCCACACAAACGGGACAAAATGGCGCCCGCGGCACATGTGCGCGGCAGCCGGCCATCCAGCCCGACGGCCTCAGACGGATCTAATGAGGATCAAGAGATCAGGGCATTACTACACCAACTACCCTCCAGGTCAGATATTGCAGCTATGTTTCAGAAACTGGAGGATAGCTTTGGGGAAAAATTACAGGCGGTCAGTGCAGAGGTACAGCACCTTGGAGCTAGGGTACAGGCCATGGAGGAGGAAATAGAAAACACTGACAAGCAATGGGCTGAATCATATACCACACAGGAGATGCATGCTGCAGCAATAAGGCACCTACAGAGGCAACTGGAAGATGTAGACAACAGGGGGCGCCGAAATAATTTGAGAGTGAGGGGCATACCAGAAGCCGCTGAAGGAAGCACTGAAAACCCCATTCAAATCCTCACCACGCTATTCAATCATGTTTTGTCCAGACCCCCTGATACAGCAATTGCCTTTGACAGGGCACACAGAGCCACAAGGCCCAGGAACTTAGCTCCAGATAAGCCAAGAGACCTAATCTGCCGGATCCACAACTTTCCCCTTAAAGAAGAAATATTTCATAAAGCCCGCCAAAATAAAAATCTATCAGTGAGTGGCCACACGGTGACGGTCTTTCAAGATATCTCACCTTCTACATTACTGGCGCGACGAGCCTTGAAACCCGTCACACAAGCCCTGATGGAGACGAAAATTAGATTTCGCTGGGGCTTCCCGTTCGCATTGATTGTGAATCTTCCGGAGGGGTCTCATGTAATCACCTCACCAGCGGAGGTCCCAGGATTCCAGAAAGCACTGAACCTGCCGATATCTGCCGTAGAGGACTGGACAGGACTTAACGGGTTCACGACCAAGCAAATCCCACAAAAATCTAAATGGCAAAAGACGCCACGGAAGAGACGAAGACAAACCCAACCTCACGCGGACAACGCTGCACCATCCAGGGAAGAGCCTGACTGAGAAGCTCTACGGTCGTATGCCAAAATTATATAACTGTCTATATTGCCATATAATTGCAATATGCTCACAAACTCTGATGTACTAACTTATAACTCACCATGCTGCCAACTTTAGTTATACTTTTTTATGTTTTTATACGCTATTTAACACCGTTATATTGTTTTACTGAAATTGCCATAACCAGGCCCAAAGCCTTAAATGTTATATGTTTGAACGTTTTGAATGACTACAGACGCGGAGGGCCCGGTCCACAGGGACTTACTTAACAACCTCACTAACCTCTGACCCACGGGTCCTTAGGACTAGAGGGACACAGAGACTATCAGTGTAGACCAGACAGTCCAGTGGAACCCCTGAGACCAACCCGGTCAGTCACCCGGACCACCACCCCAAGAGAGGCGCCCCGCAAACACTTGTGGACACGATGGCGTTACCCACAAGTGTAGCGCCAATCTCGCCGCACGATAGGTATCTGCCCTATCGTACTGCTGTATATAGTTTATACTTACCCCTGGTTCACCTTTCCCAAACCTATCCTGCCTATTTAGCCCACCTGACTCCCGTGCTGAACAACAAACGCTCTGACCCACCAGATAGGAGACCAGCCCATAAAACACTAAAATGACCCGGACTAAAATAATGTCCCTGAATGTGCGGGGACTGAACTCCCCTATGAAGCGCACTATGTTGGCGCAGGAGATAGATAGACAGAGGGCCGATATCATCTTACTGCAAGAGACACACCTTAGAGGGGACTTCCAACCGAAAATACGCACTAAAGGTGCCCACACAGCATACTACAGTAATAACACTCACAAGAAAACCAGAGGGGTGGCAATACTTATAGCGTCTGGTGCCACCTTTGTGAAGTCAGATATTAAAACTGACCCCAATGGCAGATATGTGTTCATCAAGGGAGTCTATAACGGTACACTAGTGACCATAGCGAATATTTATGCTCCTAATGTTGATCAAACCCCCTATATCCGCTCCTACTTGACCAAATTAGAGGGATTTGCCGAGGGAGTGGTGATAGTGGGAGGGGATTGGAATATAGTACTTGATCATTCAATTGACAGCTCCTCTAAGGCTTCGGACACTAGACGCCACCAAAGACTCTTGCTCTCCAAATTGCTCCACTCACACCAGCTAGTAGACTGCTGGCGCACACTACACCCGCAGGACAAGGACTACACCTACTACTCTCAAACAGCTGACAGCTACTCTAGAATAGATATGGTTTTCATCAGTCATAGACATCTCCCCTTGCTGAATGAAGCATCCATAGGGCAAATCACATGGTCAGACCATGCCCCAGTATTCCTGACACTCACCATCCAAAATGAACCTAAACCTGCCTCTCATTGGCAATTAAACGAATCCTTATTAGATGACCCCAGGGTCCTGGTAGACCTACGACAGACTTTGAATGATTATTTTACTGAAAACAGGAACAATGAGGTGTCGGACCCATGGGTCTGGGAGGCCCACAAAGGGGTCATCAGGGGCATCCTCATTAAGTGGGGATCTAGGATTAAAAAGGAACGATCACGTAAAATTGATACCTTGACAGAGGCCATACAAGTAGCCGACACAAAACATAAACAAGACCCAACAAGTGACAACTTTAAGACCCTGACTGCATTACGCATAGAACTTAGATCGTTACTGACTGGAAAGGCATATAGATCGGTACAATTAACAAAGACCACTTTTTACGCCCAAGGTAACAAAAGTGGGAAATTATTGGCCAAAGCTCTGAAAGCTAAACAACAAAGATCCTTTATTGACAAGATCTCAGATAGCACAGGGAAGGCGTGTAACACCACCGATGACATAGCAAAGGCATTCAATGCTTTTTACTCAAACTTATACAACCTAGCCTCCCCAAATGGCCAACTCCACAACTTAAGAGAATATGTCACTGCGCATCTCCCACGCACTATTCCGACTGCTGACTCGCACACACTAGACGAACCGTTCACACAGGAGGAGATACTAGCAACCATTAAGTCCCTACCGAAGGGGAAAAGTCCGGGCCCAGACGGGCTAACGGCAAGGTACTACCAAACATTATCACAGGAACTAACTCCTCATTTTCTACACACATTGAATGGCCTCAGCCACAACACGGTACTCCCACCCCCCATGCTCTGCGCCTCGATAACTATTATCCCTAAACCAGGCAAAGACCCCACAAAATGTGGCAGCTATAGGCCCATATCCCTTATAAACTTAGATCTCAAATTGATGGCGAAAATGATAGCGAACAGGCTTAAGCCGTTATTGCCGAATTTGATCCATCCAGACCAGGCCGGCTTTGTGCCGGGACGTGAAGCCCGGGACAATACCACAAAAATTATAAATGTCATCCATGGAGCTACTACCAATAGAACACCGACACTTTTAATGGCAATCGATGCTGAAAAAGCATTTGATAGAGTTGACTGGACCTACCTGTTCACGGTCCTGGAGGTCCTGGGAATCGGCCCAAGACTCCTGAACTGGATACAGACTCTATACAGAGGCCCCTCGGCCAGAGTCAGAGTAAACGGCCAACTGTCCACACCCTTCCTCATCTCCAATGGCACACGCCAGGGCTGCCCTCTGTCTCCCCTATTATTTGTCCTAGCCATGGAACCATTCCTAACAGCAATCCGATCTAATACAGACATACACGGATTTGGGTACCACGGAGGCGAGGTGAAGGTCTCTGCATTTGCAGACGACGTTCTGTTCACACTCACGGACCCAATAAAAACCCTACCTCATATACAATCGGAGATCCAAACCTTCGGGTCACTATCAAATTTTAAGATCAATGCGGATAAGTGCGAGATCCTAGGAATCTCTGTACCCGCAACATTGCAAAATACCCTTCAACGAACCCACACATTTCCCTGGACACGGTCAGGCCTGACTTATTTGGGGGTACGACTCACTACTAATATCACGGAACTATACAACATCAACTACCCTCCCCTCATAGAGGTCGTTAAAAATGACTTGCACAGATGGGATCTACCCCATATCTCCCTAATGGGCAGGATCAGTGTCTTAAAGATGATGGTACTGCCAAAAATCCTATATATACTACAGGCCTTGCCTATTCCACTCCCAGGGTCATTCTTTAAACGAATGAAGACTATCTTCGTTAAATATATTTGGGGAAGCAAACCGGCAAGACTTGCCTTGTCCACATTGTCGTCCACCACGGACAGGGGGGGCCTGGGACTACCTCACATATATAAATATTACGTAGCAGTCTTACTTACCAGACTAAAAGAGTGGACAGACACAAGTAAGAAAAGATCATGGTACGATCTAGAACAGAGCTTTGTACCGGTCCCTCTATCGACCCTCCCGTGGCAAACATGCCAACTCAAATCCCTGACCCCCTCAAGACATCCACTCATTCACAACACGCTCACAATTTGGAGACGGCACAAAGATAAGTGGGGACTATCCCCGGGAATCTCTAGATTTTTCCCTACGGCCTATAATCCTGACTTCCAGGGAGGACGGGGAGGGCCCTCACTTGCCCGCCTCACGGGTACGCATTCACCGGTCATTACTGAACTACTAACTGAGGATGACCCACCTCAATTTAAAGACAGACAAGTAACACAGAGACATGCCACTCTCCTGGACATTATGACCAGAGCACAGCTTAAGGGTTTCCTGACGAAACACGTCCTCCCCCTCTGGTCCAAGAGAGGAGACACGCACTTTGAACTTCTTTGTGGCCCAACGGGCGACCGTAAACGGCCCCTATCTAAAATATACCGCATCCTTCAGTCGGCAGACAGAGAACCCACGACTCCCACATTCCAACAGAAATGGATGACAGACCTTCACATACATCTCTCGGACAAGGACTGGTCCAGTATTATGGAGACGGGTCTCAAAACCTCGATCAGTGTCACGCGCAAAGAGACCTTCTATAAACGGGTTACTAGATGGTATAGAACACCAGCCGTGTTGCATGCTATAAACCCTTCACTTGACAATATCTGCTGGAGATGCTCAGCCAGCAGAGGGGATATGTTACACATCTGGTGGAGCTGCCGGGACATTCAGCGTTTCTGGCGAACCATAATCTCTGAGATTACAAAGATACTAGCACCAACCATCCGCCTAGAGGCACCCCAAGTACTCCTCGGCTGGCCACGTACATTTAAGGAATCACACAGGCAACACTTACTGCACATTTTGCTAGGGGAGGCAAACGCCCTGATCCCACTGTACTGGCGTAAACCTAGCATCCCAACCATAGAGCAATGGGTACAAAAGGTAGAGGGAGTGAGGGAGATAGAGGACATCCACTGGTCGTTAATGGGGAAACGAAATAGACACCTTAAGACTTGGGAACCCTGGACAGAGTTTTGGACTAACACCAGGACATAACCGCCCAAGAGGCAGACCCGGGTAAGACAGAACTCTTAGCGGTCAGATAGGAAGAGCGAGCCATGGAAGGGCAAATACATCTATCACGGGAAGAGCTTAAAAGGAAATGCATAACACCTACCTTGACCTAGGCAGGGTCAATAAAACCCCCCCTTCCCCCTCCCCCCCCCCTATTGATTGTTAGTTTGTTGTTTGCTGATTGCAGGGTTACTCACACATACTACCATTCCCGAGACGGCAGGGGGATAACCTCTTACTATCCGACCTTCATTAAAGGGAAAGTGTACACCCTGCGGTACGACCTTGATGCAACCCCGGTTAAGTTTAACACCGGGATGCTTATGTTTATGTATGTTATGTTTATGTATGTGATGGGACATATACCATAGATGCACAGTTTATGTAACCCTGAAATGTGATCATTGAACATTCCCTTTCTTTTCTGTACCCCATTTCCTTGTACACGAGAAATAAAAACATTTAAATTAAAAAAAGTATCAAAGCCTTTTTTTTTTAATATCTATAGAATCTGAAAAGACAACCTCTTTAGATAGAGAATTCCACATCTTTCTGTTGTTCTCACTGTAAAGAACCTTTGCTCTGCTGTAACTGTAGTGCTGTAAAGGCTGTAGTAAAAATGTCTTTCTTCAAGTCTCAATGGATGACCTCTTTTCTGTTGTATGTTTCTACTAATGAACAGTTTACCACATAGTAGTTTGTACTAACCCTGTATATATTTGTATAGTGCTATCATATCCCCTCTGAGGTGCCTTTTTCTAAAGAAAACAAATCTAGTTTTTCTAGCCTTTCTTCATAGCTAATGTTTTCCATCCCCTTACTAATTTTGTAGCTCACCTCTGCAGGTTTTCTAGTTCTGCAATATCTTTCTTTAAAACTGGCACCTAAAATTGTACCACATATTCAAGTTGAGGTTTTACCATTGATTTATAAGGAGGCAAATTTATATTTTCTTAGTGAATCTGAATTTTATTAAAGTTTTCATTGTGCATAAGAAGATAAATTTATGGTGTGACTCACAGGTTCCTGAGTTTTAGAAAGATCACGCATGACCCAAATGGCTAGCAATAGCTAGTGTTGCATAAGTAACCTCTTGCGTTGCTCACAGGTCAATAATATATAATATCAGGACACCCAAGCTAATTCACCTCCCACATGTATTTTGACATTAGAATCTGAACGTTTTATTAAAGAGTGTAAGGTATAGCTAGTATGTGCATGTCAACAAACAACAATATGCATACATGACAGTAGCTATATATGTAGACTTACAATCAATAGCATGCAATATTGGAGATTCAATAAGGATGCAATGTCAGGAATTTGCACGTCAATGAAACTCTAAAGTAGCAGAAATTCTAATATTGAAGACAAAATTATATTTTAATCACGTGAATCAATTCCTCTTTCTACACACGGAAGCACCTTACTAGCTTTTGCAATGGCAGACTGGCATTGTATACTGTTGCCTAGTTTGTGATCTATAATTGTTACCAAGACAATTTATTTCCCTAACTCAACCCCATTTAATGTATACGTGGCTTGTGGTTTCCTTATGCCAAAATGAATGACTCTGCATTTATCTGTATTGAATTTCATCTGCCACTTGCCAGCCCACTCCCCTAATTTATCCAAACCCTTCTGTAGAGAAGTTATATCATGTTCAGACTGTATTTTCTTACCTAGTCTTATGTCACCTGCCACAAACAACAAATTACTTTCGATGCCCACTTCAAGATCATTTATAAACAGATTAGAGATAAGTGAACCAAGGACAGAACCCATAGGCACTCCAAGTATTACTTTAGACCAATTTGAAACTTTTCCATTTACAACTACACTTTGCACTCTATCTTTAAACAAAATTATTTCAGTTTTCCTAGTAACCTTTTGTGTGGAAATGTATCAAATGCCTTAGAAATATCCATGCATATCAAATATCCTGGATCACCCTCATCTATATATTTACTAATATCTTCATAAAATGCATTTATGTTAGTTTGGGAAGACCTGTCTTTAATAAAATCATTTTGACCATGTTGTCCTCGCTGATGATATTACTGCTCAGAATTAATTCATGAATATTATCCTTTATTAGCCATTCAAATAATTTTCATCCACAGATGTTAAGCTCAAAGACAGAGTTTCTATCACGGCGGTACAACCAATACAGTTGTACAGGGCTCAGGCCACCCGGGGGGGCTCGGCAAGTCCGCAACTTCAACAATGCTAATCTGCATATTTATATATAATGATACTTGCAATATATATGCACTGTGGATATCTGCTGTGTAGCATAGAGAAGAAGGGGCCAAGCAGATTACAGACTCCACCTCTATATATATATGCACTGTGAGCTCCTGCTGTGTAGCACAGAGACTCCAGAATCCACCTCTGGCAGTGTCTTCTTGTGAGCTGTGACTGTCTGAGCATTGCCGCGATTGCCATGGCAATGCTCCATATGGCACACAATGCATGCTGGGGTCACAAGAGAGGGAGAGGCTGCCTGTGTGCTGGAGGTGTAACATGAAGTCTGGGCCCAATAGAGTATCCAAGCAAATAGGAGCCTACATTGCGCCACCGGACCACCAGAGAATATAGTGCGGCCTTCTGGCCACAGGTAAGAAGCCTGGAGGGGAGACAGGGACTTCCGCCCCACACTCCTCCAGAAACACATACTCTGCATCAACAACACACACTACATCCACTACACACACACTGCATCCACTACACAAACACTGCATCCGCTTTTCACACACACACACACACACTCCATCCACTTAATTTTCTTCTTTTATATTTGCTTCTCAGTGGTATGTATTGAGAAATTTACTTTTGTAGAATTTATTTAATGACCTTCCATTTATCCTCTATGCCATTGCCAATGAATAATTTATGCCAGTCAATTTGTTGAATAGATGCCCATAACCTATTTGTAAGGAAACCAAGTATATTTAAACCTCATTCGGTAGTTTCCTCCTGAACCACCAGAGCCTTAGTGATTATAGCCCTCTGTTCGGTAGATAAAGTAGACAAAACATAAAGTAATCCCAATAGCGTCACAAGATGATTCCCTTAGTGAAACACACGACATTCCCAAACATCAGCCGAAGTCAAGAAGAAGGGTACAAAATGAACTAGCTTTTAATGGGTGCACACAGGCTTTTATGCAAGCCCCCATGCAAGGGGACATCCCTCAGGGAGGGACAAAGATTAACCAATCACGTACTGTAAGAACATAACACACACCCACAGTTCCCTCCCCTAGCTCTGGAGATAATTAAGTCTGATAAAATAATAACTTAATTATCTCCAGGCAGAAAAATCAAATTTTTCCCCAATAACTGGGACACCCCTCTTAGCAGTGATCGTTCCCTTCTGTCGAATGCACCAAAGTACCGAATAGCGCTCTTCTAGCTATTCGGTAAGTAGAGTTCCAGCGTTCGTCTGTTTGAGACCGTTGTTCAGGAAGTCGGGTGTCCGATTTCAGTTCCATACACTCAACGACCAAGTCCCGCTGTCTTTGTTTGCATGAACAAAGATGGCCGCGGTTTTCTCTGCCACATGGCGTTCGGCAGTACGAACGCTGGCCGCACAGACAGAGGCATCAATTGAAGCAGTCTTTGATGTTTAACGAGCCAGGGGAGTGGTCTTTGTTCGGTAGTTACATAATATATTAAGGATAACAGACAGGAGGTGATCAGCGCTTAAAATTATATATACCACCGTCATGCACGGTGAGGGAGAACAAAAGGAGGCCTTCTCCTGCTGTCAACGGACGCAGAGAAGGCCTTTGATAAAGTCTGCTGGATATACCTCTTTGAAATGCTAGCTCACGTGGGACTGGAACCTCACATATGACACTGGATAGAGGCGCTATATCGAGAACCAACAGCCCAGGTGCTGGTCAACGGGGCGTTAACTGACGCCTTTACTATACACAATGGCACAAGGCAGGGGTGCCCCCTCTCCCCACTCCTGTTCGTCCTCGCTCTGGAACCATTCCTCACGCATATCCGACACAACACAGACATAACCGGCCTAAAGACAGGCAACGTGCACCACAAGGTAGACGCACATGTGGATGACCTTCTTTTTGTGGTGACCAACCCCGAAATCTCCCTCCCGAACATTCAGAGAAACCTACAGATATTTGGAGACATATCTAACCTGAAAATCAACTACAGTAAATCATTCATCCTTAACGTTAGCGTGCCTCTTCCAATGGGCCAAACACAAAATTAGATACCTAGGAATCTGGCTAACCAAGCAGAGCGGGGACATGTATAGAGAAAATTTCACTGATACGCTACAAACGTTCCCAAAAGACATGCAGGAATGGTCATACCCGCATATCTCGTGGCTTGGGAGAGTCCAGGTCATAAAAATGAATTTCCTCCCACGCCTCCTATACCTTCTCCAAACCATTCCCATCGTGATTCCGGGCCCCTTTTTTACTCAGAACAGAAATGACTAGATATGTGTGGAATGGGGGGAGACCCAGGATGAAACTCTCCACCCTGACGCGACCCAAGGACAAAGGGGGACTAGCCCTCCCAGACTTCCACCTGTACTACGTGGCCACACACCTACAGAGAGTTAAGGAGTGGTCAAAAGACAAAGTGCACAAACTATGGAAGACGGTGGAGGAGACAGAGGCGGGCAGGCCACTCTCAGGACTTCCCTGGGGCGGGACATGGCCGAGTGGGGCGAAATGTCCAGATACACAAAACATACCCTGAGAGTGTGGAGGGGGGCTGGGAAGAAGGGGAACATGTCACCGTACCCATCGCCTATGACACACAACGATGATTTCCCCCCGGGACTAGACTCAAGAGCCCTCAAAGACATCCTTCCAGACACATCCCCACGCTTGCACCACGTCCTTCAGGGAGGGAAATGTAAAAAACTAATGGATATGATGGGGGAGACACCCCGACCTTCATGCACCACTTTAGATACGCCCAACTAACCAACTTTGTCCACACACTATCACAGGGACCGGCACTCACCAGAGACTGGACTACACTAGAGGTGGTCTGCACACACCCAGACCCACTCCCGCACGGAGTACCCTTCCTATACTCCATGCTACAAACAGAAACCCCATCCAAGACACCCCTTTTTATGGGGAAATGGGAGGCTGCCCTCGGCAACACACTCACAGACACGGAATGGGATTCCATCTACTACCTCACGCACCACTGTTCTACACATAGTAAAACACAAGAAAAAGCCTACAAGTTACTAACGCACTGGTATAGGACACCACACCTCCTCCACCAAATAGACCCAGACCACTCCGGCCTATGCTGGAGATGCGAACGAGAGGAAGGCACTATAAAACACATCTGGTGGGACTGCGCGATGATCAAACCATATTGGGAGAGGATACATAAAATGCTAGAGAAATTCACAGACGCACCGCCCCCCCTGGAACCGGCAGCAATGCTCCTACATCACACTTCCGTTCCCCACTCTAAGTACAAAAAATCCATGACCATCACAATACTTAATGTAGCCAAACGAGTGCTCCCCCAATTCTGGAAACAAAACGTAACACCTCCGCTCACGACCTGGTTCAGCCAAATGGAGGAACTCAGGATAATAGAGGAACTGACTATGATGGCCAATACCACCCCAACGGCCTACATGGACATATGGACATACTGGATCCTTGAGACAGCAAAGGAAGGATTCCAACTGGAACTCAGAACTGACGGACACCACAACACAGACAGATAGGACTCAGAATCCACACTCCAGACGACAGACGATGACACACAGTTGACTAACCCAGACCCTCCCTTCCCCCCCGACTATCCTCCCCCCCTCCTAATGACCCACGCGGTACAACTACCCCAACCCACTCCAACGCACCTACCTCTACAAGGGATACTCGAGACCTGAACAGAAACACACACGGAACCACACGAACCCCCCGACCTACCGGGGATGCACATAATAACCTCCGAAAAGCCCGGGTGTAACACAAAAATGCACACAAACACCCATCCGGAACCATGGAACCCAAAACCCACGGACACACCCCTAAACGCACACACAAGAAATTAATGGGAGGGACACACGAACCCAACCAGGGCATAACTGCACAACCCAGGATGAAGGGACCTGCGAGTCGCTTAACAATAGAGGTTGGATTGGAGGCCTGCGAGCCCCAGCACGTACAAAGTATGAACCGCAACTGATATGCATGAACAGAATAATAGCTCAAGAGCACCGAAGCACTGATTAATTTTGTGAAAGGTATTTGGGATATTGCGAAAACACTGAGGAGCCCCGTTTGAAACAGGTGCCTCTTGGCTCAGTTATGTACACTAATAGGGACCCCCACCATACACCATTACCAGCTACTGTCGTAAGGAGTCGGGGGAGGGGCCGGGTCTGTAGCCGAACACTTCCTGCTGACTAAACACTACAAAAGCGGCAAAGCCCAGTTGTTCACACGCCGCGCAGGCAGGGTCTCCCCCGGCTCTGGGCGATAAATGCCGAGGTCCCACCTTATAGGGAGATGGGCACTACCCCCTTGCCCCATCTTAACCTCCTGTAGGGGGATAGGGTGCAGGACACGGGCCATAACACGGAGGGGGGCAAAAGAAAAAGAAAAAGGAGGAAAGGGAGCCTAGTTTTATTTCACCCCTTAAGATCGCAGTTAACGGTGCTCACCCTATACATTCTGAAAATGTACATATTATTCTCTAACCTTAAACAAAGACGGAAATTGTAAACATGGTGTGACGGAACGCTGGCACTCCGACTGAGTACCTCCGCCAATCGATGCTCCTAGTGCTCGCTGAGGACTCCAAGCACTCCAACCGACACCATCAGCACTGCAGACCCCACTTCCAGCGATGCAACTGCGCCGGGGTCTCTGCTGTCTCCACCCACCCTGGACCCAAGGCCAGGATCCAGCTTCCAGTGGGTGAACCTCTCTTTCCCCAAAGAGCAGGAACAGGAACAAATCAAGCTATTGCAAGAGCTTCCTCTGGGGAGTAAGTGATTATAGCAATCCCCAGAGTGTAGGTATCCCTTCCCCCAAACATGAGCCAAGGCTTAATGCTGGAACAAGACTGATTTACTGGCACACAGAACTCACAATTTATGCAACACAAAACTCCTCCTCTGGGCCAGGCTAGATAATTGAGTTTCTACAATACACAAAGCTCAATTATCTGCTGGCCAGAAATAATACAGTTTCATAAAACACACAGGGACCCCAAAACATGCAATAACCCCATAAAAGTATATCCTTGGAACCGGGGGATCTGGGTGAACCACATATCCAAAATTCACCCAGATCCGTTCAGTACTTTGGAAAATACAGTTTAATGCAGATTCTGCAGAACATATACAGGCTAAATGAAAAACAATCACTTTATAATGTGTCCCCTGCTGTATAGTCCAAAACCACTGCACGATGTCTCTGTGCACCAAATACTGGCGAGATGGCACCGTGTTGAAAAGTCCAAACAGTGTCTGTGAGTTAAAATGGCCGCCATCCATTGTTCTCACCATGTGCTTCTGATACAGGAAATGGTGGCCACCCAGTAACTCCACAGTATGTCCCCAGATGGTTCTTAAAGGGCCAGCAGCAGCACAACACAAATCCATTATGCCCAAATCATGTCTTTAAAGGGCAATACATCCCAGGGGCCATAGTCACAGGGCAAGAGGCGGGCAAGCAGTCCACTCCAGGCACAAGTGGCGAAGGGCACTTCGTCACACATGGTTTATTCAATTATGACACAGACATGTTTTTTATGAGATGCATGAAACCCGATAACTGGGACTTGCAAGTCCGTCAACACTGTGGGCCTGCGAGCCCGAACTGACATTAGCGTTTTTCTTCTTACAGTAACTCACCTTGGAGACCTGCGAGTCTCACTGTTTTCCTAACACTTGAACAACAAATAAATAAAAATCATATTCACAAAAAAAAAAATTATATATACATACGATACAGATGATATTCTTAGTATATGAATCTATAAGTACAAAGCAAGAAACAGATTATGGTACATAATATATTAAGGTTATAAGGTCATGAGGTAATAGAGGTGTTTCATGGAGCATGAAGACCCTGAATGCTCATCACAGAGTTGCATTGAGCTAATGTATCTCTATGAGGAGATGCTGATTGGTGGAGAGCAATTGTTCACCAATGCTTTGATATCGGGACGCATTGTATTCTCTGAGATCATCTCCATTGATGATCCAATTCAGGGGAACACATCAGACAAGGCAAGATAAGCACTAAGGGAAATTAAAAGTAAGTTAAATTCTTTATTTAACTATTTAAGGGGTGGCCCATCAATCTAATTAGGAAAACAATCTAATATAAGGTGCAATAAGTTTCAAAGATTTATATACAGTATACAGTACAGTAATTACCAATATTTGTTCAATTGAATTCTTGGTTTTGATTAACTGCAGCAAAGTTAAATAAATGAATTAACTCCGAACAATCTGTTTTATTCACTAAAGTGCAGATAAACATAGTCCCATGACCATCGGAATGCAACCAGACTGAAAAATCCAGACATTCTTTTGTTAAGATTTTCCAATGATCACATTTTACAATACAGTCTCTGAATCACAGAAAATATATAATTGATTTTAAGCCTGTTCGGAAGCTGCTAATTGACTGAGGTTTAGAACCAAATTAAGGAATTAACAATTTGGTTGACCTCTAAAAAACAATAGAACACTAAATACCCTGGTTGCGTACATATATTTTTTTCGAGGTAATTTGAGTATGACTTTTTTGCCCCTTTGTGCCTTACACCCCCCTTAACGTGTCTCTTACAACCCATCTTATGTATTTCTTACTTCTCTGCCAGACACTTTTTGTCTTTCTTCCCCAGCCCCTATTTATTTCTCTTTCTACCCCACCCCCCCTCAGCCCCTATCTATCTTTCTCCCAAAAATACATATATGCACAAATATACAAACATACAGACACACAACTATACAAGCACACAACCATAGTTATTCAGGCACACAGTCACAAAGATATACAGTCACACAGTCATGAAAGGCACACAATCAAACAAACACAGTCATACAATCTACACATACAGGTACACTATCATACAAACACAGACATACATTCATACAGACACAGGCACACAGAGAAATACAGACACAGACATAAAGAGACATACAGATAGCCATATAGAGACATACATACACAGTGATACAGAGACATACATACGCAGACAGTCATACAGAGACATACATACAAGGCATACAGAGACATACATATACAGACAGTCATACAGAGACATACAGACTGTATGTCTTTGTATGACTGGCTGTGTATGTATGTCTGTGTATGTACACAGAGTAGCTTAAAGATAGATCCCCATCTGTCGTGCAACTTCAACAATGCTACCGATTCCCCATGCTTGCAGGATTGTATTTAGCACAGAGCAGTATTAGTGTGTTTGAATGTAAGCATGGTTTTGTATGGAATATGCTTGTGTGAATGTAACGGTGTGTTTGTATGTAGTGCTTGTGTTTGAATACAAGCATGCATTTATGTGTAGTGTTGGTTTTTGAAAGCAGTGGTGTGCTTATATATAATTTTGGTGTCTAATACAGAGGTGTGTTTGTATGTAGTGTTGACATTTAAATGCAGGGGTGTGTATGTAGTGTTGACGTTTGCAAGCAGAGGTGTATTTGTGTGTAGTGTTGGCGTTTGAATGCTGAGATCTATGCACATATGCACATACACTGACACACACTGTGATACACATACACGAAGATACACACACTGACACACATGCAGATACAAATATACACAAACTGATAAACATTGAGATAGACAGACACACATATACAAACGCAGACACACAGATAACACTGACACACATACAGATAAACACAAACTGGCATACAGACACACTGACAGACATACAGATATATACACACACTGACACACACACACACACACACTAATAGACATACAGATACACACATACATATTGACAGATATACAGACACACACATACATATTGGCAGACATACAGATACACACACACACACTGACAGACACACACAGACAGAGATACAGACAGACACAATGACAGACACACACACACTGACAGACATGCAGATACACACACAGACATACAGACACACACAGACAGACATACAGACACACACACAATGGTCAAAATATACACTTTTCTAGCCACCCTCCTGTTTCCTACCTTGTGTTTCCTTACCTGAGATCCAGAGTGCTGCCTGAGGTAATTAGAAACATAGAAACATAGAATGTGACGGCAGATAAGAACCATTTGACCCATCTAGTCTGCCCAACCCCCCTCCTCTCTGCTTTCTCCTACTGATTTAGATCAAAGCAAACTTTGATTATTTGTCTGTCCACTCCTTCTAAATTGATTAATTAATTGCGTGCACGCTCTTCCTAGAAGTAATTCACACCGGAGACAAAGTTTCTGATTAGTGAAAAACCTGAGGAATGCTTTATTAACAGTCTAAGGGGTCTTGTCTAAACCCACCCCACAGGATGTAATGTCATCATTACAGTGTTCTCCCACCCACATTCCAGCTCCAGCTTGGTAACACGATGGGAGGGGGAGTGAGTAGTTACTGAACAGAGAGGGCCTGAAAGGGAAACAGTTACTTTAACAGTGATTCTCCATTTTAATACACGTGGCACATAGCTGTTAGTTTCATAAAGGAAGTGGGGGAGGAGTTAGTAAAGGAAGCTGTTCTTTTAACACAGGAATTTGTGACACGAGGCTTGCTCGATGGGGAAGGGGGAGGGTAGCTGGATGGGAGGAATTTACAGAGGAAATAGTTACTGAGCACACATGTACAGAGTAAAAAAGACATTTTATCCATTCAAGTATTTTGGCCATAACAGTCCCCCCTTAAAATGACTATTTTACTAACAACTACTATCTCTAACTCTAATACTGTCCCTATAGAAAAATAACAAAAAGGCTATCTTGCACATCTGTCTGAACAGGCCTCGAACACTTCACTGCACAGGTGACCCGTAGCAGCTTGCCCACTACTTCTCCCGCGACAGACTTCTGCCCGTAGAGACAGACACTATCCCTGAATGTCCCTAAGAGGAAGTAGCTGTTGATTTAGTGTGGTGGGACTGTAAGGGTGTATGTGGTGTATCACGGTCTATGTCGTCAATCTCTTGATGAAGGAAGGTCGGGGTGGTCTGGTCGATTGTCTGATCAACTGTCTTTTGTAGGCATTTCTTAAGACAGGGTAACACACAACAAACAAGAAGAGCGAGGATGATTATCATTATTAAAATGGCAACACCTATTTGGGCCAGAGCACCTTGCCATCTAGACATCCATCTAAACCATCTTTCCCATGGATCTGTGGCCCCAGAATTCCATTTCAGTTCATTGGACAAACTCTTTAACTTTTCTATTGCCAACGTTACCTTACCATTAGGGCCTGTATTATCTGGGATATAGGTACAGCATGTCATGGTGTCTGGGAGTATTTTGCATACTCCCCCTTTATCTCTGGAGGTATGTTCAAAGGGACAGTACCTAAGTGAGGCCTCACTCCTCCACAGACATAGCAGTTAGATCTGTTGTGTTTGTTAGCGTTATATTTCATCCATTCAAGCCATAAGTTAGTGTCAGAGAAACCCAACTCTACAGCCATAGTGTCCTCATACGTGGGGTTAGCTATAGCTATCATGTCTTTTAGAGTTTTGATGTGTGGCTTAAGAGGATTAATAGTCATGTGCGTGGCACCTACCCATTCAGGTGAGTCATACATGTCCCGTAAGTAAAAGGTCCCCTGTTTATTATATGAACCTCCTCCCTTCCAGTACATTCCCATTACATATAGCCCAGCATCTCCAGGACTGGGATGTTCTATGTTTAAAGCTAGTTTCATAGGTGTCGCCCCCCCTGGTTTCCTGAACATCATTCTTTTCAGTAAGGACTCTCCATTTTTATCTAATCTGTCTAAGGCACTTTATGGTCTGTAGCACCAGGCTGGCCCTGTATTCCAACCTGCTGCCTTCCATGAACTACACTCATATCCCCTGTAGTCATCAGTCACACATATAAATGGGTCCTTGATGTTAGGTATATCTTTGTACACTGTTGACGACAATGACGGTGGAAATGTACAATTTACGACATCATAATAATCAAATGCAAATGTGGCTACCCGTGTACTAGAGGAATTGTACCAAAATGTATAAACGTGATTGTCTTTGGTTATAGCGACTTGTTGGGCCTTTATCAGACCTAGCAGCAAGAACAAATACACAAAATTCATGATATAACAGGATCTGCTTCCTCTGGAGCTGGAACTTTCTTGCAATGTGAAGCATGTATCCAAGTGTTCTTTACGGCCAATTTAACTGAGGTAGTCATGGTTATAAGAACTTGGAACGGACCATCATATCTGGGTTCAAGGGTATGTTATCAGGAACCCAATCACCAGGAAGCAACTTGTGTGTGCCTGTATCAGACTCTGGATCTGGAATGGAAGAAAACACTTGGGCATGTATCTTGTTTAAAGCTTGGGAAAGAGCAGTCACATAATTAACCATAGTATCTGATTGCAGTTGGAGTTGTTGAGAAAAGTAACAACCTTGCCACACGTTTCTTCCGAATTCCGTCTTCCATGGGCTTTTACTTTCAGTATGGCCACTTCTTCAGGAAGGAGTAAAGCATCTATCAGTTCCTTGATAGCTGTACCATGTTTAACTGGTGTACCGGTTGCTGTCAGAAAACCTCTTGTCTTCCATATCAGTCCAAAGTCATGTGCTACGCCCAGGGCATATCTTGAATCAGTGTAAATATTAACACGCTTCCCTTCATTTGGCATGCTACAATGAGGGCTTTTAGCTCAGCTTCTTGAGCAGACATGGACGGGGGAAGTGGGGATGCTTGAAGTACCTGATCCACTATGGTCACGGCAAATCCAGTGTGGTATCTTCCTTGTTCATGTGCAAATCTGGAGCCATCCACAAACAGTGTGCAGTCAGGATCTGGCAAAGCCGTTTCATGTACTGTGGGAAGATGGGTTTTTTCCATCTTCATCTGTTCAAAACAGTCATGGGGACATCTGGATCAGGATCTATGGGAGGGGCATCTTCACATATTTCTTTGTGATGTTGCGGGTAACCAGTAGTCTTACAATTCACAGTTCGCTTGGTAACACCTTCTGTGGAGAGTTGGTCTTGATCTGTTGTACTCCATGCTTTGGCTAATGGACCAAGTTCCTTCCATGAGATATCTCGAGATTTAGTAATAGAGACATGAGGAACTGCCATCTCCCAATGGTGGTATATATGAGTCACTTCTGTGGGTAATTGGACTAAAACCACAGTGTTGCCTTTTGTATCACAGAACATGTCTGTCAAAGTGAGACGTACTTCAATCAACTGAAACAGTTCTTCATACTGAGGGTCAGGCCCCGGAACATCTCTGAAACACAAAGTGGTTGTTCATCGTGTGGTACTGTGGGCATATGGACATCCAGATCAAGGAAGACATCAGGATCTATGTCCAGACTGCACCAATAGTGTGGTACTCCTCCCTTGGGAAGTGGCAGAAGAGTGGCAGGATTCAAATGTAACATCGTTGTAAAGAGACATTATCGGGTAACAATAAAGTCATTTGGAGACGAAGATGTCTCTGTGTAGAGAGATGTTTAGGCTGAACTTGATTGAGTGTTGCAGAAATATCATGGGGAGCGAGAATGGTAAGCTTGTGACCAAGAATTAGGTCATTCGTCTTGTCCAGTAGAGCACTTGCTGCAAACACAGCCCGAAGACAGGAGGGTCCTCCCCTGGCCACCGGATCCAACTGACAGGAGTAATACCCTATTGGACACTGACAAGACCCATGAGACTGTGGGAGAACACCAGATGCATAACCCATCTTTTCGTAGACAAAGAGCTTGAATGGTTTCTGGTAATTGGGAAGGCCCAGTGCAGGAGCAGAAACAACAGCACGTCGTAATGCAAAGAAGCTGGTAAGGGCCTCAGGAGATAAAGCAAATGGTTCAGTTTTGAGGGCATCGTCGAGAAGCTGCATGAGGGTAGAGGCTTCAGGAATCCAGGCTCTGCAGTAAGAGAGAAGACTCAGGAAGGCATGGACTCAGGAAGGCATGGGCTTGTGAGCTGATGGAGGACAGAGAGATGTTATACCCCGCACTCTGTCCCTAGTGAGGTACGGGTGCCATAAGAAAGACAATGTCCCAAGAAGATCATCAAGGGTTGGCACCACTGCAATTTCGTCTTAGAGGCCTTAAAACCTTGGTCGGCCAGAAAACAGAGGAAATCCTCAGAGGCATGTTCTGCAGTCGGGAGATCGTCAGCACATAGAAGGAGATCATCCACGTATTGCAGGAGGACCACATCCATGTGAGACTTCTGCCATGGTTCCAGAATGTATGCCATTGCTCTTGCAAACTGGCTTGGTGAATTCTGTGCTCCCTGGGGCATGACAGTCCAGGTATACTGTTGGCGGTCGTGGGTAAATGCAAACAGATATTGACAAGAGGGATGCAAAGGAACACTGAAGAAGGCATTGGCCAAATCCACGTCCATCCACGTCTTTTGTATATATAGTCTTGGGCCAAATATAATGCTCGCCACAATAATATATTTCTATATTATTGAAAAGTACTAATACGCAATCTGACTTACGGTTTCTTCAGGTTTATTCTTAGTTACGGATACATAATAAAACAACAAATGATGTTACAGGATAATGGACATTCAACAGCAGAGGATAATTGCTGGGCTTCTTTACATCCTTACATCTTTACATCGAGAGAGAGAGCCAGAGAGAGCCCAGAGCCAAGAGAGAGGGACCTCGTGTCCCTCTGTTACTATATAGAAGTGCCCATAATGACGTCAGACTATAACTCTATCCACATAAGGACAAAACCTCAACTTACATTCCAGAGCTCTCGGACAAAGAAAGCTTGTGACTTATACCATCTGTTACTTATGTCAATCCACACATCCATATATAATCAATAGAAACATAGAATATGCAATATTCTACAGGGAGAGAGAGTGAGAGGGAGAGATTGAGAGAGAGAGAGTGAGAGGGAGACTGAGAGAAGAAGATTGCAGGAGTTATAGACAAAGGAAAACGAGCACACAAGTTTCACATGCACTTCTCAGCATAGCACAGAGAACCAGAAAAAATAAAATAATAAAAAAAAAATTCCAGCAGCACAGACACCAAGGGAAGGAGGGAGGTGTGGAAGGGGGGGAAGAAGCAGATTCGCAAGCACAAAGTTTTTAACCATGTGATTGCCTAAGCACAGCTCTCCTTAGGACAAAAGATAGAAGAGGAGAGTGACAAGACATAAACTTATACGTTTACAATTAACATATATTGTGCCCAAAAATACATTTACAGGTAAAGCACAATATACAGATGTAATTAAATCACAAATTCCTTAAAATAAATGCCGGCTAATAATAAACTCAGGTCACACACAAACACTCAATCACATATACAATAACTTAACTCTTCACCGAGCATACTAAAACAACAGATGCCAGTTTTTTGTTTGTTTGTTTTTTACCAAACTAGCTTAGCTAAAACAACAAACCATGCTAGCTTCTTTACCAAAGCTTAGCTAATACAAACCATGCTTGCTTCTTTACCAAAGCTTAGCTAAAACAAACCATGCTTGCTTCTTTACCAAAGCTTAGCTAAAACAAACCATGCTAGCTTCATTACCAAAGCTTAGCTAAAACAAAACACTCTTAATAGTTTTATGCCACAGTGTTAAGCAAGTAGTAAAACAGATTCTCAAGCAGGCACTTTCACACATAAAACTCACACTCAGGATGTAAATAGACAATTGACAGGTTCTATTCAAATAAAGGGGATATTTGGGCAAACTATATTCCATGTCGATGGCGTTATCCTCGAGAAGCCGGGCGCAGACATGGAATTCAGGCCAATTCCAAAGACAGGAAAATATAGGTAATTTACACATTTACCATATGCAGAGGTAATCAGGCTCTTTTTTTTTTTTCCCAGTCTCTGGGGGTCTCCTCTCCGGTCCTCAAGGTGGCTTCTGTAGCAAAACAACCCTTTAATGTCCCATGTGGGGTGCCAACTGATTTAGATCAAAGCAAACTTTGATTATTTGTCTATCTACTCCCTCCAAATTGATTAATTAATTGTGTGCATGCTCTTCCTAGAAGTAATTCACACCGGAGACAAAGTTTCTGATTAGTGAAAAACCTGAGGAATGCTTTATTCCACGGAGTGGGAGCCCCTTTTAAAGCAGAAATACGTCATGTACAGAGTCACAGTTAACATACAGTATACATTCAACATTTGGTTAACAGTCTAAGGGGTCTTGTCTAAACCTACCCTACAGGATGTAATGTCACCATTACAGAGTTCTCCCACCCACATTCCAGCTCCATCTTGGTTACACGAACAGAGAGGGGCTGAGCATCTAGGGATTTGTAGTTCAGTCTGCGGTGAATATGTTAATTTGTTTTTGTTTTGTCAATGCCATTGTCGCTAGTAGTGGTATTATTATTATTTCTGTTAATAATAGTGATAGTGATTGGGCACCAATCATCAGATCACTTCAGATCACTTACTGTCCTGCCAATTCCCAGGTAGTGCCTGCCTGATTTGTTGTTCTCTCGAGCAGCATAACTGACTGACTGTCCCTAAATCATGTACATATAGATACTTTTTTTTTTACAATTCATCTTTATTGAATATTTAAAATTATATAAATAGACATACAGTCACATTCACATCTTACAGTAAAGTGTGTATAATCAGAATTATCTACAATTATTTATACAATCATATAGTAGATAAAATTCAATCAGTATGTATAGACAAATATAATCTTACAACAATCAAACAGAAAATTTGGACGGATACTGCGTCTATCTGGAGCACAGATAATACCAATAATATAACATCGGTTCAGCATAAAACGTGGAGTAAAAAAATAAATATATAAATAAAAACTCCATCCTCCAATAATTATTGCAGTTGTGTAAAAAATGTCTCCCTTCCCTCCCTATCTCTCAAGACTCTTGGGGATAGATCATTCATAGGGTAGGTTAATTTAACAGTTAACTGACATGTGAGGCGTACATATAAATATTTATTGGAGTCTGCTATGGGAATCTTTATCAAGATTTTCTGAAAAGTGGTGTTAATTCCAACATTGAAGTGAACTAATTAAAAAAATAAGACATTGGATACATGAGTGTGTCAAGCCTCAGTAAATTGATTGTATACTGAGAGTGAAGGGGTCCCAAACAGGAAATTGTGTTGGGCACCAGGGAATCTTAATCCTCACTGCCACTAGACATCTTGTGAAATTATGGAACATCTTAAATCAAAAATGTCCCCTCTTGAGGCAAACAGCCTCCTACATCCATATTACATATTGGTAACACTATCCCAATGCTATCACTCTCCAGCTAGCTGGGGGAAAAAAAGGAGTGAGCTCTTTTAGTTTCCGGGGCGTTTCAGGCAGATGGACCATGCTTGCAGACCTCTTCAGATAATTTTAGATCAGGACCTTTGTGGCAAATTAGACTTCTATACTTAAAATAATATGTTATATGCCCTGATTATTATGGGCTGGATTCTCTGAGCATAATAAGTGTTTTCTCTACTTACTAAATAGCAATCCCTTTGTTGAAGTCTAGGGGGAAAATGATGTTCAATAAGCAGAGTAAAATGTTAATCTTCATAAACAATCCGCCCTATGTATTTTAAGCCATAAGTATGCTCTAATTTATGTGAACATTGCTATTCTTGCAGTATTATTTTCTTTTCATTTACATTCTACTTTGAAATATATATATAGTGACAGAGAGCAGGGCATTGCTATTGATGGTGTCTATATGTCTCCCCAAGTACTGCAAAGTTTACTCTAACAGCCCCAGGAAAAATGTTTTGTTTGTTTTAGTCACAGCAATTCTGTGATTTAATATTGGTTCCTGGAGTGGAGCATTTGGCGTGAAGGGAGGGCCAGTGCTCCAATCCACAGTTTACATGCAGCACAGCAAGTCCATGAATTTTGAATCATCCAGGTAGTTAAGGACGATGAGCGTGCTATGCCATCCTTGGGCCCTGGCTCTAAATGCCGGCAGACGGCATAGCACTTCCCTGCCGTTCTATGTAATTACGCGGTCGCCGGCGATTGTGGTGGTGGGACTCACCTGGCATCCCAGGGAGTCCTTTTGCTGCCATTCCGGCCCCCCTGTCCACAGCAGTGCCAGCAGGGGGAGTGCCTGGAATGACAGGTAGTCCCACTGATGCCTGTAAAAAAATTAAAGTTTAAAACAGTATAAAATAAAATTATATATACTTAAATCATATATATACTATATATATGATCTAAGTATACATATACACATACACATCCAATACACATACACTGTCTAAATGTATTTAAATAGTAATATATATATAATTATACATATATATATATATATTAATATCAAAATACATGTAGAATGATATTGATTAAATATATATATATAAATATAATTATAATTATATATATATATATATATAATATAAAATAAATAAATATGTAAATACATTAAAAAATTTAAATTTAAAATATATATATATATAAATATATATATATATATGTGTGTGTGTGTGTGTGTGTGTGTGTGTGTGTGTGTGTAATTTCGTGCTAAACACAAATGCAATTAAATACCCCTGGACCGCTTGCAGGACCCATGCCCTTAATAATGAGGGGCCACACTTTCAAAAACATAGATGAGTCTTGCATCAACTTTTATAAGGAAAGAATGGGGAAGATAAGGAATTACCATATGGACAGCATCCTGAGAACGCTCCACATGATCCCCTCATGGCCCAAGGACAATCTTGTTGTGGGAAAAATACTGACGAGACTTTAGACTACTGTTGAGGAAACCTGTTTTAAAGAACCTTGGTTCTCTCTGAAAGAATCTTGATAACATGGTTAGAGAGATGCCCCTAGATCTGTCTCCCCATAAAAGAATTTTGGAAGCAAAAAAATGAGTGCAGTCTAGGCTTTGTCAAGAGTTGTAAACATTTGCATGAAAGAAACAAGATCCTTGACAAATGAGTATCCAAATAGAATGCCTTCATCAGAACCCTAGGTTCAGTAAGGGCCATGTTAGCCAGCTTGAATTCGATTTTCAGTAGAATCGCCTCATGTTGTCCTGTGGACAGTGCCTTGCCAATAAGGCAAATAGCTCTCTAGATCCAACTCTAAAAGGTTACCAGATTAGTTTGAGTGTTAGAGTATATAGCCTCTTCAGCTAATTCAAATTTTTTGTTAAAGGTCCCAAGATGGCAAGGACCTTATCCTGACATTGTTTAAGTGAGATTTTAAGCCCCTTTGTGGGCTCTCAATCAGTTTGGGAATGGAACTGCTTATTCTTAGGTCATCCACACAACACAGTTATCCCCAGTGGGTGCAAAGGCATTTTCAAGAGGCTTGCGAACATACAGGGTCAAATACTTTGCAATATGGTCAATGATCTGCAAGCGCAGATGACCAAGTTTATCTGAGTCAATGAGGGACAGGTCTTGCTAACCCAAGATCTGACTGGTTTCCTCTGCAGTCTTAGATGAAGGAGTGGAAATCTTAGTGGGGACTGTCAGAGAAACTAGTGCCGAATTTGTCCAGAGAGTACTCGTCAGGGACTTCCTCCTCTACACTGAGATAAGACTCAGATTTGTTAATCTCTCTTCATGGCTCCATCATCTAGCCGATTTTGCCTGGCTACGGGCGAGGGAAAAAAAGAAAAACAGAGGCCACATGAAGGATCCTTAGAACAGAGTACGGAAGCCTAAAAATACCCGGGGTAGAAGATAGGAGGATAGGAGGAAATATAGGGCAAAAACAAGGAGGGTGAACAGAGTCTCAATAAAGAATGCAATAAACTCGGTTAATCAAATTAAAAAATAACAGATAAACCCAATACTAGGCTAAATTAAGCTAAATACAAATAAAAAGTAATAGAACACAAAGGATAATGGTACAAATTAATAAAAGTCACAAAAATCTTGGTGCCAGATAACACAGACACCCTCAGGGGTCTTGTGGAGTCCATGTCTCAAAGCATCAGAGTTGTTTTGACAGCACCAGTGGACCTACACATTATTAGGCAGGGGGTTTTAATTATGTGGCTGATCAGTATACACTCTCTAACAAACTGGAAGATCAAGTAATACTATATATAGGATTTATTACCTAAACAGTAATTTGAGTTGAACTGTCAACCAATCTGCAATACTGAGCCCAAAGGTTAAGCTGACCTTAACTACGAGTTCACCACAACTCACTAGAAGGTAAATAGAGACATTAGAATCTATTGTAACTAACAGTGAGAATTACACCTTGTGGATTTCCACCTAGTATTATTGTTTTAAATATAATACCAGCACATTCCACATAGCTAGACACATTTAGTAAAAAGCTATTTTTATTTTAAAAAATAATAATAATATTAATAATAATAGGTTTAGATAGTTCTGTCTACAAGCTTACACTCTAATGTCCATCCTAACAGGGTTATTCACCCAATTGAGAATTGTCTGGAATTGAAAGTGAATTCAAAGTGGCTTGGAGAAATGTTTTAATTTGGCTATAGTAAACTTAATTTTGAAATTCACTTTGAATTCAATTTAAAATTTTGCATTAGTGTATACCCATGTAATAATATGAAATTGCTATAATGTGTCTTGCTCCTATACAGCATCAATATTATTTCATTGTGCGTTGTTTGAAAATAATTTTTATAATTTAAAAATAAAAATTCTGTATATTGATAGGAAGTGCTGGCTCCTGATTACATTAACTCTTTTACTTTTTATTAATTGCATAAGACATCATTTTTTTTTTAAACTTTGATAATACCTATACTTCCTTCATTATATTAATATTATATGTATTCCTTTATCAAGGAATCAGGCATTATTTTAAGTGCTAAAAACATACTGGTGTTCTATTGGCTTCTATTTTGATTCAACCTTATTTTGCACTTAGCTCCAGAATAGCATTTTTTTGTTACCTTGATAAATCTGGCCCTAAAAGTTTCTTTGCACTCATGCATTAGCTTCACTAAAGAATCACTAAATCATCACTGATGAAATTATTTCACTTATATTGTTGCTAATTGTGGCATTCTGATTAGTATAAATATAGGAGTATATAGCAAATATTTTTATCACACAAATATATCACAAAGTAAATTATTTGTTCAAAATTACTTCATTGCTTTAACATATTTCTGTCCACACTATTGAAACATATATATGAAAGGTTATTTTTAAGTCAATTAAACATTCAAATCCATGACAAATATTTATAATAATGGATAGCAGATTTAATTGTCACTATATAAATAACTGATAGTAAAAAAACATGTGCTCATTTTCGACATCCTGCTACTGCCTGCACACACAACTGTGAGAATTATCCTATCTGCCAAGACTTCAACTCAGACATGACATTGGGACAAGTTGCAACTGAACACTGCATGCCAAAAAGATTCTCAGAACAGAAAAGTAAGCAATACTAAATACACTGCTATGAAATTACATTTCACTCCTTCCTGAAAAATCCTGTTTTGGATTTAAATTTTTGCCATGTTTTGTTCAAATATATATACAGTACATGCAAGATCCAGTGCACTTGCTCATTCACTAAGCAGCAATTGAAATGTTCACAGACTGTAACATTTTTAAAAACAACTAACAAAGGCAAAAATAATGGGGATTTAATTATAGTGATCATACATTATTGTGTTGTTTGCCCCTTTTGTGCTCTGATGCTTCGAGGTATGGAATCCACAAGACATCTGAACATGTCCTGTGGTATCTGACACCAAAACATTAGTTGCAGATTCTGCAGGTTGCAAGGTGGGGCCTCTATAGATCAGATTTGTTGTTCCAGCACAACGCACAGATACTCAACAGAATTAAGATCTAGGGAATTTGTGGCATGTTTCTCAAACCATTCCTGAACAATTTTTCACTGTCACTGCCAACAGGGAACACCATTGCCATGAAGGGGTGTATGTAGTCTGCAACAATCTCTAAGTAGGTAGTATGTGTCAAAGTAAGATACACATGAATGCCAGCCAGGGCACACGGTTTCCCAGCAAAACATTGCCCAGAGTATAACACTGCCTCTGCCGGCCTGAGTGTACCATGATAGTAGCTTAAGCACTTTTGGCTTCTGTAGGGCTGCAGGAACTAAATGCCGATCTTGCTGCTTATTGATTGGCTAATAGCATCAATTGAGTGCTCATAGGTAATTAATGAAACTCTGTGCAAAGAATTATTGTTGTTCCGGGCTAAAGATGCAATGACGCTGATGGAGATGAAGTTACGCCTGTGACAGCAAAGGGTTTAACTCAGTATCTGCAGGATTCCACAGCAGAACGCTGCACACACAGACTTTAGGCACTACCAGGGCCGGATTAACATAGGGGCTGATGGAGCTGCAGCTCCAGGCCCATGGAACAGGCCCATTTAAAAAAAAAATATGCTTCCCCATAAGATTGGCTGAGACTGACAACTAGGCAGATCAGGGGCAGAGCCAGCACAAGTCAAACATAGCCCTTGCCAATCAGCATCTCCTCATAAAGATAAATTGAATCAATGCATCTCTATGAGGAAAGTTCAGTGTCTGCATGCAGAGGGTGGAGACACTGAGTGGCAGTGCTGCACACTAGGCAGTACTGCCCCAGGAAGCACCTCTAGCATCCATCTAAGGAGTGGCTAGTGGAGTTATTTTCTCTGAAAAGACAGTGTATAATGCAAAAAGCCTGAATGGAATGATTCTACTTACCAGAACAAATACAATAAGCTGTAGTTGTTCTGGTGACTATAGTGTCCCTTTAAGTTTGGAAGCTTTAGAGGGATGTATGGCAACAAAACTGGTGTGGACTGGCTGACAATAACATTAGTTTAGATAATGCAGACTTTGGTTTCTCTAACACTGTGGCATGTCCCCTTTCTTCTACACTCACTACCTACACCTTTACTCTGTCCTTCTGCCTGCTAGTAAGACGATAAGGAGACAAGTGGACATTTGAGTGCTAGGGGACAGTCCTTAGAAAGCGTGGAGTAGGCGCATCATTTGATGCATTTATGTCAAGCTCAGGGTACTGCCTGCATAGCCCTTAGTTGAACAGCCTGCATGATTGGCAGGCGGCCTGACATGCATTCATGCAGGCTGGCCTTCCAATTCTTTAGACAAACATGCCCCCTTTTTGGCAGGTCTGGTCACATGATTCGTGTCAGTGGCCCACCCTTTTACCCTGCCCATTGACTTCCTGCTTCACTGGACACTGCTATTAGGGGGTATGGATTTACTTGAAAGATGAAAGCATAAATTAGAGAGAGATTAGCATAGAGTATGTGTTTTCGTATAGCTTCATCCTTTTCCTCCAACACCATCTCCATCAGATACACGACGCTTGGGAGGTATGATTGTTTTAGTGTTTTTGGTCGATAAGATTCTGTAATTAGGTCCATCATAATTGTCAGCTCCAGGCCCACTGGGCTCTTAATCTGGCCCTGGGCACTACGACCACTTCAAATCAGTGGTCATGGTGCATGGAGTACCCTTAAACTCCTTTATTGCCCAAGCATTGCAAAAGGCATTATTCAGGAGAATAATACACTGAGCAATAACATTTAGCAATCATGAAAACACCATGTTAAAATTCAATGTGAAATAAAGCATCCATTATATTTTATATTTAAACTTAAATAATAGTGATGTCCCGAACGGTTTGCGAACGGTTCCCCACGAACGGTTCGCCACGGACTCATCATTGAGTAAACTTTGACCCTGTACCTCACAGTCAGCAGACACATTCCAGCCAATCAGCAGCAGACCCTCCCTTCCAGACCCTCCCACCTCCTGGACAGCTCACTAAGAATGCAGCTTCACAATGAATGTAAAATGGATGCTGCCCAGGAGGTGGGAGGGTCTGGGAGGGAGGGTCTGCTGCTGATTGGCTGGAATGTGTCTGCTGACTGTGAGGTGCAGGGTCAAAGTTTACTCAATGATGAGTCCGTGGCGAGCTGTTCGTGGTGAACCGTTCGTGGCGAACCGTTCGGGACATCACTATTAAATAACGATGTGAAAAAAATATAAACTCGTGATACTGTATTTAGGCAGCCTGTAGGGCTTGCATATTTTGGGGTTTTTTTCCCCTTAATTCAAAGTTGTTGTTTTTTTACCAGAGAAAAACACCATTTTTTTTATATCTCCACCAAGTTTCATTGTACAGGTCCAGCTGTGTAAACTTATTTAATTACTGGATATCGGTAATAGAACTAAAAGTTTATGTTCCCTGCATGAGTATTCTGAATCGAGAACTGAGCTGTTTAACAAGCTGGATATGGTTTAAAATGTTTAAATGACTAAACAATCCTGCTCACGCTCTCTATGGACATGATTTTGTGGCACATCTTATAATATGCAAGAAATCAAAGTTCAGTGTTGCATAGTGCACAGTCCATATAACACACTGAGATACCAGTAAAAATAAAACATTATTTTACAGTATTGCATACCTCCCATCTGTCCCTATTTAGGAGGGACAATTCCTATTTTCTAATAAATAAATAAAGTGAGAGGACATAATGTTTCCCTCTGGCCCCAAAAGTCTTCTTTTTTTCTAATTCTACTATTCTTCAGCCCCATATAAGTTTACATCAAAAGCCAGAATAACTGATGCCCCTAGTTAAAATAAGACAAAAGCCCAATCACAGAAAAAAGCCAACCCATGTAATTCAGTGACCGAAACTATGGGCCGAACCTAAAGAGCCATAAAAGCCTCTCCTGCTTTCAGACGCAGCCAAACACTTCAGGTGAGAACCAAGGAACATTTATCTGGACCATATTATTGTAGATATTGTAAGGCCCCACAGGAAATCTGGAATCTATAATGTACTGGACTTCATATTCATCCTTGCCCTTAACGTTAATAGGGGCAGGTTGAACAGTGTGCTTTATAAACATGTTACATACCATAAGGTGTGAGCAAGGACAAATGGAATAAATGAGGGATGCACATGGCAGGAGAGAGTGCCAGATCATAAGCAGCAGGGTTAATTTACCTGGATATAACATAAGGACCTATGTATCTGGGTAACAATTTCATCATTGGCACTTTCTGCCACAGGTAATGTGGAAGGGACTTTGCCGGGATTATTCGTGTGTAGTGTTATTGCAGGCAAATTCTGCACAAGATATTAGGTGAGACCAATTGTCATGATTATGAACTGGTTAGTTCTCTCTGCTGCCCATGTGTTTGAGGATGATATAAAGATGAAAATGACAATTAAATTCCATGTTCAGAACAGTACTTCCTCCAGAATATTGATATAAAGTGCTTTCCTCTGTCAGACCCAATTTACTGAGGGAGTTCATGCAACCTGTAGATTTCCTTCATAAATATTTTGGCTAGCTCAGCTGATGAAGGTAATTTAGGGAGAGGAATCAATTGGACCATTTTTGAAAAACAATCTACCACCGTTTTGAATATACCTGGATGATCAATGGATTTTTTTTGTCATGACATTAAGAGAGTATATCTCTTCTTTCTGCTTGTGAAGCAGATAATTTGTCGCAAGGTTTCTTGTGTTTGAGCTGCATGTATTCTTTCTATTTACACCTTCTACATTCATAAGGATCACCACTAAATTTGGGAGGAGGTAATAGGCTTTGAGCACCAGACACTGGCTGATGTGTTTGTGAAGCAGGAAGGGATTCAAGGTGGAGATGAGCAGTACATGCCAACAAAGTCTGAAACACCTAAACGAATTGATCCATAGAGTGATCCTCTACCTTTGCCTCACAATTTGACATGAGAGATGGAAAGAATGTTTTAGAGAAGGAGAAATGTGGAAGGTGAATGCTGAGAAACAAAGGAAAAATGTTGCTCCTATAAGCATTATTGACTCTCATAAACGAGTAGAGATTAGAGGTCAATAGTAGCAAAGAGAGTATGTAGTGCAGCACATTAGAATGAAGTTTAAGGTATAAAGAAATACAGAAAGGAAGTCTGTAGAGGTACAGGAATAAAGACTGTGGTGGTGTAGAGTAAAAGAACACTCAAAACACCATAACCATAACAGCGTGTCCCGGTACCTCCCAATGTAAGTAGGCAAACCATTTTATAATGGTATGGCATATTCTTGGGGCTCTTCTCAGTGTTTCCACTGCAGATGGAAGCTTTCAGCTCTGAGTTAAGTCTGGCAGTGCAGGACTTAAATCCTAGCTGGAGCTTCTCACTCTCTTGGAGGCTGCGAAGGGGTGGAGGATAACACCATGCAGACCTCAGGTAAGAAACCAAACTATTCTGAAAAGATAAGATTATTTACGATGGGGGAGGGCTGACAGGGCACTTCTGGCATAACCAGTAGGCCATTCTTGAAAGAAAAAACATGAAAAGTATAGAGATTGTTTTTAAATAGAATAATATACAGGTAGAAATATTGAGGTACTCCTCTAGATGACTACAGTGTTTGATTATGGTGGTAGTAAAGTTAGGAACTAGACATGTGCAATTCGTTTTGTTCCAAATGTACATTCGGACGAATTTTGTGCAATTCGGATGCTTATGAATGTCCAAAGATCAAATTGCTGAATTGCCAAATTTCTAAATTGCCGAAGTGATGAATTTGCGAAGTGCCGAACCGAATAGCCGAAGTCCCGAATTGCCGAAGTGCGTTAGAGGTAGGGGTTAGGGGCTAGGGGCTAGGGGTTAGGGGTTAGGGGTTAGGGGTTAGGGTCCAAATTACCAAAGTGCCGAATTGCCAAAGTGCCTAATTGCCGAAGTCCCGAATTCCGGAAGTACCGAACCTAGCTGAATGCCATTGGTCCGAATTGCCAAAGCACACAATTTTTTTTACTTACACAAATTTCCAAACCTTACCGAATTTTTTGCCCATGCACATCCCCAGTAGGAACTAAGGCTCAGACAAAAGTTTTCATTGGGAACGCACACAGGGTTAAAGGGTTACTCCAATCCTTTTTTCTGATAACTTTGTTTTATTTTGTAATGTCTTTGGTAATTTAAAAGCCCTGCAAGAAGGGGAAACTTACTTGGAATCCAGCACCGGTCGAAGTTCTTCTACATCTCGTCCAATATCACACTACATTACTTGTTCCCTCTTCATGGTCAAATCAAATAGTTCTCATAGAGAAACATGTGATTGGACCATTCTCATTGGCTCAGAGCAAATGCATGCGCTTTGAGCAGGTGAGGGTAAGAACTGATGGGTGGACTAATGGAAAGAGAGGATTTTTTTTTTAAAAATGCAGGGAGGAAGGGAGGGAAGTAACCCTTAAATCTCTAAGCTCTATATGGCCTGAAAATTGCTAAATTCAGTTGTTTTTTTAAAAAAAAGTTTAATTTTCACTTTAATACATAATGTTTTTAGTCTAATACTTGGCACTTTCTTTAGATTAGTTTCATTACACATGCCTTTATGGCCATTTTCTTTTTTTGATAGTTGAATGATGTGCTTGTATTATATTTTTTGCACAGTATTCCATGATTTGAATTTCCTCTAAATGTAATTATACTATGTTATTTAGGAGGCCCTTTTATTATTCTGTACACTGATTATTTCCACAATACATGTAAGCGTTTTGCACCTCATTGTTACATATGTTTTCACTTTTATTATCACTTTACTCTTAATTGTCATTTGGGATGGTATTTATATGGGTGCTTACACTAGTTTAGTTAGATTTGATAAAGGTTTAAAGAGGAGCTAAAATGTTGTCTCCTCTTTCTTGTTTCAAATAAAAAGACTACCTTTTAGAAGAAACCACAGGTGTGCATGGATATCACTTTTTTCAATTGACTAAATTCTGTGAAAATCCCTGAATTTTATCTAAAATTGCTGATTGTATTGTTTGTACTAAATACAGATCATGGGCTAATTTGGGGAATTCCATATAAGTTTCATTTGAAAGTGAAAGTGGTGCAGGCTGAGATGCAAATTTGTATCTCTGAAGTATGTAACACACTGTCCATTAAGCACCCAGGTCTATACATAATATTTAGATTTTCCATATGGTAAAAACAACAAAGAAGACTATATAACAACCTGTCATGTACAGAAGTAAACATGCACAAAAGGAAGTACAAATAGTTTAAAATAAAAATGTATGCAAAGCAGATTTGTAGTAAAAGTTATGTAATATTGGGAAATAATTTCTAAGTATGAAAGTCAAACAAATCCTGCTGGAAAATTTTAGCTTCCCGTAACAACAAACAGCTTGAATAATTGTTAAAAAAAAATGTTATACACAAAGCTCATAAATTATTTTTATTTTGCAGGACTAATGGGCATGCATACAAAAGATTAGAAAGTGATATTTGCATTCAGGCATCACCACATGGAAAGCAACAAGAAGCATTAACAATGATTTCCCCTGCCCAGTATAGAGTGCAGAAGCTGATAACTAAGGTGTGATAAGACTTGGCTGACTTCATATATCAATACATATAAATATGTATAAAAAGAGAACATTATTATAGCATTTTAATCCATTACTAGCTACAATTGATTAACATTGCATTTGTAGATGGTTTGTTAGGTTGAACATCTCAAGGTTGTTGGACTCCATTGCCCATTCACAAGGTCCTGATGGGTATTGCATGATCAGAAGGCAGCTATTGACTGTTTAGGAAAATTGTGCATTATACTGTCTAAACTAGAGAGGCAGGCACTCAAAATGGACCTGGGTTGGGGTGGGGTTTGCCTTACATCCATATTTACAGTGTGGGTATTGGGTGAAAGACTAACTACTAGATGTTGTTTTTTTTGTTTTTGTTTTTTTTTAAACTCTTCTGGGCTCCCATGGATTTGATTTCTGGCATCTGATTATGGCATGGTGCACTATTTGATTTTCCTTGCACAGTGAAAAACAGTGGCTGAATCAAATTGTTAAAAAAAAATAAAAAATGTGTCAGTCAAGACAGTATTTGTCCATGTCGCTTTGGATGTATTTCATGCATGTAAATGTTCCTAAGAAAAATGATTTGGACTATCCAAAAGGGCACAAAAATGGGTGAATCAGTGTACTGTAAAACATATACATAATACAAACACAAATAAATAATATCCTATTTATGTATATATTTTGCAGTACACTAATAGGTGCATTTTTCCACCGTTTGGATCACAAATCAAGTGAAAAGAAGGAACCAACAGAGGGGAAAAAGGGAGGTACAGTAAAAATAAATCTATTTTAATGTTATATATTTATCAAATATATTATATAACAATATATAAAGATCTATTTATTTATTTTTTACCTCTCCTCCTTTTTCCCTCTAATTGCCACTTCTCACTTGATCTGTGAATAAAGTCAACATTTAGTGGCTGTCCTCTATACAACAATCATTCTTTTTTAGACTTTAGATTGCTCTAGACTGTCCTACCTTTTATATCTACAATTCTACTGTTTATATTCCCCATTGAGGTGGACATTAGAATAGTATTGTAGGCATCATTATGTGCATAGCTATAGAGGGTACCTCTCAGTTTACTTTTCATTTAGTCTTTTGTCTAACCTCATTTTTCATCAGCAGTTTCATTTTTTCTGTGATTCATATTAATGGAGTGACCTTATTAGCTAAAACATTACATAAGGAAAAAGGCAAAAAAGGAGTTCTGTTCACCATCAGCTCATGTTCACTGTAGTTTATGGCTTTATTGCAAAGGTAAAGACTGGTAACTATGACATTAACCTGCACTGTAATATGACACAGAGGCCTGAATCAAGATATACCTTATATAACTATATTATTATTGCCATTTATATAGCGCCAACAGATTCCGTAGCGCTTTACAATATTATGAGAGTGGGGATTTAACTATAAATAGGACAATTACAAGAAAACTTACAGAAATGATTGGTTGAAGAGGACCCTGCTCAAACGAGCTTACAGTCTATATATGTTTTTTTCTAGCCACATTTACAGTAGATTCAAGTTAGTCATGGTGCTAGCAGTTTGGAAAACTTTATTGACAAAAACAAAACACTAATCATTTCTGACAAATGCCAATTAACAAGGTAGTGTATAAACACAAACAAATATCAACATAAGAGTTAACAAAAACAAAAAACATAATTTTGAAGTTGACATGATAATTTTTATTTTATTCCTTGTGGTTACAGTTTGCTTTTTTTTATGCCTCAGGCAAAGGAAGGGACATATCTTTTCTGACTGAAAGAGGCAGAATGAGCAATCTTAGGAATGCATAAAGGGTGCATAAAACTGCATCATTTTGATGACAAAGCAGGAAAGGTGTAACACAAGATAGTGATATATACAGTGGCGTACATACCGGGGTCGCAGGGGTCGCGGCTGTGACCGGGCCCAGTCACTTATGTCAAAAAAAAACCCATCATTATTTTCTGATATGAAGAACCAGCCTCAGTACGATTTGCAACTAAATGTTCCCACTCCTCTATTAGGTCATCGAATAGCCAAGCCGAGGAGCATAAACTAACATCAAAGGAAAGTCAGAACAACATAGAACAGATAACAAGTCCCTAGAAAAAAGCAAAATCAGGTTCTTGCAACTACATGAAAGAAATTTATCTGATAACTCTGAATTTTGTTTTTATTACTTTTGTAGAGTCAATCGCTTGTGGGCACTCTTATATAATAGTGGACATGGAGCCAATATGGGAGACTATAGTGCAAATATGTAGTTAGATTCAACTCTTCAACCTTTTGTACATGTTTCCAACCAATAGCAGCATAAAAAGACATCAATAAACATAAAAACGGTAAAACTAAAAATATATGCAAAACAGATTATATAATGTTTTTGTTCCATGGAAGTTTTGTGATGAAATACTTAGGGAGTAGCAACTTCTCTAAAAGAAAAGGCATAATTCCTGTGAGAAAGAAACAAGATTACCAAATCTTGGATGTAAATGATCTGCTCAAATTTACAGCCAAAATCTTCTGAACCATTCTCAGTCATGAAATAATAGCAAATAAAGAGTCCATATTACATATTGTCTTAATAGCCTCTGTTTAATATCTCTTCTTCTATCTTTGCTTTTTTTTTATGCCTCAGGCAAAGGAAGGGACATATATTTTCTGACTGAAAGAGGCAGAATGAGCAATCTTAGGAATGCATAAAGGGTGCATAAAACTGCATCATTTTGATGACAAAGCAGGAAAGGTGTAACACAAGATAGTGATATATATACAGTGGCGTACATACAGGGGTCGCAGGGGTCTGTGACCGGGCCCAGTCCACCAGGGGGCCTGGCCACCCTGCGACTCGGTATGTACCCACTATGGCCAGCCTCTTCTCCTGGGGGGCCCAGGAGCCGGCCCAGGAGGCTGGCACCGGTGTCACCCGGCGAGCAGGCAGGCGCGTGCACAAGGGAGCATTCTCCCCTGTGTGCTCCCTCTTCAGCTCCCTCGCGCACCGCACTGATACTGGAGCCAGAAGATGACGTCATATTCCAGGCTCCGGCATCAGTACGCGACACCACTGGACCCCAAGGAATCCCCTCAGCACTCCCAAAGATAGGGAGGCTGGGGGATTATTATTATTTATTTTTTTTAAACATGTGTGTGTGTTAGTGTGTGTGTGTGTGTTAGTGTGTGTGTGTGTGTTAGAGTGTGTGTGTGTGTTAGAGTGTGTGTGAGTGTGTGTGTGTGTTAGAGTGTGTGTGTGTTAGAGTGTGTGTGTGTTAGAGTGTGTGTGTGTTAGAGTGTGTGTGTGTTAGAGTGTGTGTGTGTTAGAGTGTGTGTGTGTTAGCGTTAGAGTGTGTGTGTGTTAGCGTTAGAGTGTGTGTGTGTGTTAGAGTGTGTGTGTGTTAGAGTGTGTTAGTATTAGAGTGTGTTAGTGTTAGAGTGTGTGTGTTAGTGTTAGAGTGTGTGTGTGTGTTAGTGTGTGTTAGTGTTAGAGTGTGTGTGTTAGAGTGTGTGTGTGCTAGTATTAGAGTGTGAGTGTGTGTGTTAGTGTGTGTGTGTTTGTAGTAGAGTGTTAGAGTGTGTGTTACTGTGTGTGTCTGTTAGTGAGTCTGTTTGGTGTCTGTTAGTGAGTGTGTGTTTTGTAAGTGTGTGTATGTGTCTGTCTGTCAGTGAGTGTGTATGTATGTTTGTCACTGAGTGTGTGTCTGTCAGTAAATGTGTGTGTCTGTTAGCTAGTGTGTATGTGTCTGTTCGTGAGAGTATGTGTATGTGTCTGTTAGCTAGTGTGTATGCGTCTGTTCGTGAGAGTGTGTGTCTTCAGCACTTACCTTTCTCCAGCGCCGGACTCCCTTGGCACTGGGGATCTCTCCGCCCCGATCTGCCTCTCAGCTCTGAATGCGCATGCGCGGCAAGAGCCCTTGCGCGCATTCAAACCGCCCATAGGAAAGCATTACTCAATGCTTTCCTATGGACGTTCAGCGTCTTCTCACTGTGATTTTCACAGTGAGAATCGCGGAAACCCCTCTAGCGGCTGTCAATGAGACAGATTAACCCTCAGTGAAACATAGCAGTTTCTCTGAAACTGCTATGTTTTCAGCTGCAGGGTTAAAACTAGAAGTACCTGGTACCCAGACCACTTCATTGAGCTGATGTGATCTGGGTGTCTGTAGTGGTCCTTTAAGTGTATGTGTATCTGCATGCACTGGCGTACATACCACGGTCAAAGGGGTCGCAACCCTGTGACCCCTGCGACCAGGTGCCCGCCGCCATGTGTTGAGGCCCCGGGTCACGCAGAGTAAGCGCGGGGGGGGCCCCACGGATCAGTTTTTGCACCAGGGCCCCATGGGTTGTGTGTACGCCACTGGATAGATAACTGCATAAGTGTCAACAGATCATATTAACATGCTGAGGAAATGGACAGAAAACAAACTTTCAAGAAAAATGGTGCATATCAAGCTTGTGCATCAGTTAAACAGCTGTAGTAACTGTAGAACTAAGGAGAAGCCAATGGTTGACATATCACATTTTTGTCAGCGCTTGAACAAGGATGTGCTGTACCAAAGGCTAGCCAAGCCTCTAAACAGAACTGTAAATAACATAAATATGTTATACCCTTCAAACTACTTGCAGATGTATCTTGTAGGTAACTGAAACATAGAAGCAATGATATGGATATATGGGTATATTGGGTTTATTGGTTGTGGTCTTCAATAAGCAATAAACTGTTGAAAACCCTGAAAATAAACAGGTATTTCCAACATGATTTCCCATTGATAATTATTATATAATGGTTAAATAATGCAAAACAACATGTATACACTTAGTGTAAATTATTAAAGCATAAATTTAATATTATTGGATAAGCTTTCAAAATAATTTAAGATTTTTGGATAAACTTTAGAAATCATTTAATATTAAGAAAAATATTTTAAGTTTTGTAATATTTTTATAAATTTTTATATATTTTAGTATATTTTGTATGTATACACAATATATTTTTTGATATTTTTAAATATTTTGAATCATTTTAAAAGCTTATCCAACAATATTAATCTTTTAGAAAGCTTATCCAACAATATTATATTAGAGGAAAATGTTTAACCCGTATCATATAAAATACCTTCAGGCTAAAATCCAAGTATGGAGATTGTATTTCAAGTTTCAATACAAAATTTTACAGCTTTTGTACAAAGGAATTGTTCTGTGTCCCAGATGATTACTGAAAAGAAATGACGAATAATCTTAAGAGACAGCTTGCCCATTCACTTGTAACGGCCATTTATGAAATTCTCTTTGATCCCTTTTGAACAATACCATCCACAGCATTGGTGGCACTATAAAATTACATAAACATGCATGTTTCATTCATTCATTACTTACTTTTCTTCTTAGCCCCTCCATTCCAATATGCATCTAAATTATTGTTGTCCTTTCTTTGAACTCGAGGTGGAAATTGGAAATAATTAAAATGCAATTAAAATCAGGATTTGATGGTAATGGTATGACGGGATGGAGTTTGCAGCTTAACATTGTTTAAATTCATACTGCCCCTTTCAGATGAAGTTTCATTGACAGAACAATTAAAATTGAAAATGTGATACAAGGAACGCACATTTGTAAAAATATACCTTTTACCTAAACAACGCTACGTCTTTATCTGAAATTTAACTGTATGTAAATTATAGCATCATTACTTCTTATTCCCCAATAAGATCTGCAGCACTGCATAGTGCACACTATACTAAACAAGTTGGAAGGTTACAAACATTTTTGACATATTAAAAGCTTTGGTCATCCTTAGGAGAGATTACATTCTCAGGATAGAATGCAAGAGGTTTTCCTGCACTAAAGAAAAACAGGGGCATTTGTTGTTTACAAACAATGTTTCATTGACTCAGGGCTTTGATCCGTTCAAGTAATTCTTTAGAAATATAAACCGTAATCTGGTGATCTTCTTGAGAAAAGCATCAAGTCGAAATGTTGGCGCTGTGGTCTCCACTCTGTCATTAAATTGAAGGTAACACTTGAGGGTCTAGAGCAGGGATAGGCAACCATTGGTACTCCAGATGTTGTGGACTACATCCCCCATAATGCTCTTACACACATAATGCTAGCAAAGCATCATGGGAGGTGTAGTCCAAAACATCTGCAGTGCCGAAGGTTGCCTATGCCTGGTCTAGAGGGTCCATGTGTATCCTGTTTGCCTGTATAGTGTAGACACTTTGAGGCGTCATGACATTTAGGAAACACATTGCACATATGTTTTAATGCTTATGTGAATCACTGTATAATAGCCATTTTGTACTAATGTTTGTGTGACGGCAATGGTGTACTAAGGTGTGCTTTGATGTTTTAATGTATAATCTGCATGTGCCCCTAATTGGGTATTAGGAAATAGGAATATACTATGAAGCATTCTATGTAGTTGTTTTTTTTTTTTTCCTTTTTTTTTTCATTGAGTGTTTCTATTATTAAATATTACTTTGATGTGTTCCAGTAATTTTTCAAAATACGAACACTAATCTTGAGTAAGTAATGCGCATTTTATCAGACAGTGTTATGGGTTCCAGGGGTTACCTATATACAGTTTTAGCAAAGAACATGGAAACAGAAATGTTGTTACCTTGTTTAAAACCTTGTTTGAACTAAACTTCTTAGTCCTTCTTTTACCATGATAATCCAGTTAATAAGAAATTTGATGACGTTATTCACAAAAGTGACATTTTAGGATTATAGATTTACATTTTAAATACTTGTCTTTGAGATTATTTGACTCAATCATAATGGGTGATGTAGCAATTTAGTGTTCCCAAAGCTATCACTCCCTTCAGCAGTGTAATACAGACTAGAATGGCAATAACTGCAAGCTAAAAAAGTGAAAAAGCTACCCAAGAAAGGAAAATACAACCCTGCATATATATATATATATATATATATATTTGTGTAAGGGGCAAAATAGCCGTATATGGAGTAAGGATCCAGCATAAGCTTAGGATAGTGTAAAGGGAGCAAGTCGGTTGTGGTGTGCCGATACCGACGATACGGTAGGCCTGTAAATAAAGAGGGCCCACCAAGGAGTAAGAAAGTAAAGTAAATGGAAAGAAAAGAGAAAGTGTTGAAATGAGGAGTGGGTGGGAGGGTCATTCTGATGCTGACCTCAAGCGATATGAGTCAGGTAAGGGGTGTCCCTTATATAGGGGAGTGAATTAATTTAAGCCCCTCCCACAAATACAGGCAAAACTGCCTTAATACTTGTGTAAGGGGCAAAATAGCCGTATATGGAGTAAGGATCCAGCATAAGCTTAGGATAGTGTAAAGGGAGCAAGTCGGTTGTGGTGTGCCGATACCGACGATACGGTAGGCCTGTAAATAAAGAGGGCAAAAATGAATAATCAAAGATTTAATACACTCAACAAATATATACAAATTAACCAGACATTTCCTTAAATGCATTACAGTATTTAATTCCTGAAAGGATTTTGAAGGTAGGAATCTAGGACCGAAAGTGGGCACCATTTGTTGTGGGTAGGATAGTATGTTATCTCTACTGTTGGTGCATGTTGACTCATTTCGGAATGTGGTAGAGCCAATAGGTAATGACATATGTGTTTACGTACGTGGGATCGTTGAAGACAATGATCTGTCTGAGTGGTGGTGATGGTAGTGGATTCTCTGGCCTGAGAAAGGCATAAAAGGCAATGTCCGACTTGGTAGTATAATTGAATGGTTGTAGATCTAATAGGTCCGATAAGGATGAACAGTTGGATGGCTATTGGTAATCTCTGAGAGGAACGTGGGGGAATGGATTCCTGAAAACCTCTGAGTATTTTCTTTTCTGGTATGATAGCATGAAGTTTATGGTAGTTTTGGCCATAGGTTATCATGTGTTGTTGAATGCCTGTAAAATATATAATTAATGGTGTATGAGATAGTTTAAGTTTAAGGTGGCAAAAATAAGCAAAACTTAGGAGAAATTTTGTGACACAGGTTGAGCTATGTCGTGTTCCAATGAGATTCTTTAAGCCAGGTGAAAAGCTGTGTTATGCGTTCTACAAGTATGGGACGAAAGTGCTAGGTGGGATAGTGCATGCTATGCTGCATGAGTATGTCTAATCCATGATTTTGTCTCTGGAACGAAAGAGTGGACGTGACTGTATGGGCGGCTGTAGGAAGCGTATGATGAACATGCCTGGAATATAAATGAGACAGTTGTCGGCAGGGATGTATACCCCCGTCTGGTACATGAAAGTGAAATGTGATAAGTGGCCAACCAAGTGAGTTCCCCAGAAACATCATGAACTTATGGATGAGTAGTGGCGTTTGTTGATGATATGATATGTGCTTAGTTGTCTGAGTAACAACGGATTGATGACCCTGACCATGATTTACCCCATGCCTCAGCAGCTGCTACAATGGGGTAGATCTCCCAAAGGGGCTGAAGTAGTGGAAAAATTTCAAAACCTGGATGCCATGGCCAACAGCCCCAAAGCAATTGTTCCCAGTAGATCGCTGCCAAACCCGTGGTATACGCTGCGTCTGACCATCTGGTTGGAGAAGTGTCAGACAATCCTGGAAGGAACATGCTTTTACAATGCCAAGTGGTTAAGAAATCCCCCCCCATGTGCAGGTCTGCTGTTGCTGAGGTGTCTAGGCACCTCCTCTGATCATCATGTTGGAAGTGTGGAAAAAAGGGGAAAGTACTCTGGATGTGAAAGTGTGGTCTTGTGGTATGATTGGCATGGCAAAATTAAGGAACCTGGTAGGGATTGTAGTTCCTTGTAGTTGTAAGTACTAAGCAGGAGGTAGTGATTGATTTAGTTGAGAATGTTCCCTATTTGTCTTGTGGTAACTTGCGTGTATGGATGCCGACTCAAGTCATATGCCCAGTAATGTGATGATAGTGTCTGCGCCTTCTGTTTCTTATGGGGTACTGGGACGCCCAAGTGGTCAACCAGACTAAGCTGCCATGAGGCTTCTAGTGAAAAATATGCTTTCTTTGAGCAACAAGAAGTCTTCTAGATAGTGTATGACTGTAATGCCTCTGGATATGTTATCATAACCAGCACAGAGTATCTGCGAATATCGATAGTAGGTTAATCTGTAGCTCGAAAGTTGAGCAGGGAAAGGATTGCCCAATTTATGCCATGTAAGTGCCAGTGTGTAGGGTAGATGGTAGCTGTTTACTGCGTTGATGATATTGGTCTTACTTAACCAAGCTTTAACCCATGCTTGAGTGATAGCTGTAAAGGTAGATCAATGGTGTTGTATAGTAAGAAGGGAGTTGAGACTTGGGGTAGCGGAGGTGTGTGGTGCCAATAAGTCTATGGTTAGTCTTTGTTTAAGGGAAGATTCCTTGTGACAATACCAATGTGTGTGTTTGGTGCCATGCTGTAAATGGTGGAGATTGGAAGACCACTCTGCAAATCTTGGCTATGAGTGTGTTTTCAGCCAATAGTTTTGTTGTGCTGACTGTAAGTGAGGGCATGCTATATTCCTTGAAGGTGTGTTTATGATACCTGTATGGGAGCCCTTTGAAGCTCCAGAGCTTTAGTAAATCTACTACAAGTCTGGAAGGGTGATGAGTCAATAGTGTTGAAAATGCATTGGTGTGTACAGATGGTGAGTACGTTATTTGTAAGTTGTATTGGGCCACATGGTTTGTCATGTGCCTTGAACCATTTGAACATATATGCAACAGTCTATATGCAATGCAACTACTCATATCAATCGTCTGTGGTAGTTCAGAGGTGCTGGTACCTGGAGCCTGAGAGTGCTCGTCCATTTGTTTGGGACAGAACCCCTTCTGTATAGGTACCTGCACAAATAAACATCTCTACATATTCCAAATACCAACCCATCCAAGAGATGGTCAGTTCCCGATTTACCTGGAATCCCTGAATCTGACCATCACAGATACATCATCATACATATATATGCCTTGCTTCCCCAATGTGCTGGGATCATACGTGCAGGGTTAACATCTTGTGTGTCATAAGAATTGATTATACCAGGTAACCGAGTTTCGGTTGGTGCTGGTTGTACAGTAACGTGAGGCCCAGCCTTGTGAGGGCTGTGGTGACCAACTCGAGATTGCCAGTCTGTCATAAAATTTTTTGGCTCATGAGTTTATGAGTGAGGCTAGCATAGCCTGGGTGTCACCTGAGTTGATGTAGCTGGGCCTCAGGGGAGGGCTGGCAGCCTTAGGCCTGGGGGGCAAAACCAGTCAAGTGGCCCATTGCACCACCAAATCAGTTCACCATCCATGCCCACCTTTTCCTGGTTTTATAACGGATATTGATGTTATGCTAATCAGTAGCTCTTTGCCATACCGCTCCTTCACGGCTCCAGGCACTGCTTGTTGTGAGTGTGAGCCACTGTAAATTAGGGGCAGAGGGCACTTGCACTGCGGTAAAGATGGGGCTGGACAGGAGGAGAGTGCAGTGCAATCAGTGCACTCCCCTCCTGTGGGTCACCAGTAGACTGGTGCACCTGCCCAGGATCAGTGCCGGTGCAAGGATTTTTGCCGCCCTAGACAAAATAAAAATTTGCTGCCCCCACATGTCACATCACAATGCCCCACCCATATGATCTGCCATATGAACTAGCGCCAGTGCTGCACACAGTGTGTGTTTACATTAAAAAGCCTGCAGGGACCAGCTATAGACACCAGAACCACTTCATTAAGCTATAGTGTCCCTTTAATGTGAGGTACATTATAGATTGGTGTCACTAATAATATACTAGATTGCCTACTTACAAGCAGATGAGGATGATGATGGGCTGCAGTTTGGCTCCACTGGTCTGGTGTAGAACAGGATCTCTGGAGGCTGTTTGCAACTGTGGTCACAAAATTCAATGTTCTAGGAG
>OW240917.1:191129769-191144095 GCA_933207985.1 Pelobates cultripes
GGCGGCTCCAGCCAGGAACGCGGCCGGCCCCCAGGTGCCGCGGCCCACCGGGAAATTTCCCGGTATCCCGGTGGGCCAGTCCGGCCCTGCTGTTCTGGCCCCCAGTTCCTGCAGATCTTTGTGTAGATATCTGAGTGAGGATTGTAAGGTATGCCTTATCTTTTTGGACATGTCATCCAGCATGTGTCTTTAAGCATGCGGTTTTTGCGAGGGCTCCAGCTCCGGCTCCTTAGAGCCATCTTGCCTTTCTTCAGTCATCGCTGGGAACTTAGTCTGCCCGGCTTTTGGGGCAAAAAAGTGTGATTTGTCTTGCCTCTCTGATGTCCTTTTAGGTTTGGACTGAGACATGTTGGATTTCGCCATCATAGTCGGGTGTTAAGGGTCCAAATTGCTCAGGTTAAGGCCTTAGGTGCACAGAGCGCTCACAGCATGTGACCGCTCGCCAACAGGTCCAGGTCACGCCCCTTTGCGCTATTAATTTGAATGGATATACATAATATAGGAAGGATAAAAAAAGGAATGGGGTATGTCTATATGGCAAGCCCACAAAAATTAATTCTAAAGGGGAAGAGCAACTATCTTAAATTAATAAGGATGCACATCTAGGTTACTTGTTAAGCATGGGAGATTTGAATTATCCAGTCATTAACCTTGCCAGAGGGACTTGTAGTACATTTAAGAGAAACAGGCCTTTAGCCTGATAAACGACACTTTCATGTCTCAATTAGACAGTTAGACAACTAGAATAGATGCTTGTATGGATCTTGTAATAACTAGAAATGTTGACCTATTTTCAAACATTCAAGTTAGGAAGCACTTGGGAAATAGTGAACACAATAAAAGAAGAAATAATAATAAATTATATGGGTTTTACAAAAATGTTTTATTTAAAAAAATAACTAATTATCTGACAGGAACTATTCTGTGGCAAAATCACAGAGGATAAATTAAAGGTTCTTCAAACAAATTCGGCCAAAGTACATTTCTCAATAAATAATATTGATAAACAAATGTAAAAGAAGCAAATTAAAACCAAAGTTCCAAAATAAAAGGGTTAGTCAAGTTCAAATATTTAAATAAGAGGTTCAATAGCATCCTACAACATATACAAACATACCAACAGGAGTTGCAAAATGGCTAGTAGAGAGTAAACCAAATGGCAAAAAGTATTTTAAGTACATTAATGCCAAAATGGAAGTGCTGGTCCACTGGAAAATAAAATGGGTGAAATAATCAAGGAGGATCGGGATGAAGCTGAAATTCTAAATATTTAAGTCTAATATTTAAATTTATTGTGGTAAATTTGAAAATCCCTGTTACAAAATCCTTACAGCAAACAGGAGATTGGTTAACACAGAATAAAATGATACAGCAATGTACTAATACTCTAACCTTTGTCCACAATTTGCCATTTTAGGCTTGCAATTCTCTATTGGGCATTGCTATTAGGTCCCCCCATCCCTGACATTTAAAAAAAGAATGTATTTACTTACCTGACATCACAGGGGGCCTTGCATAGTTCTGTTACAAAGTGCCCATATAGAAGCCTTTGACTGGACCGTTTTGCCAGCTCATAGCACATGCGTGCAAATGAGGAGAGATGGGTGGGTTTTTTTTTAACACTGGAGAAAATAGATGTGTTGCCTATATTTGAAAAGGGTTCAAAAGCTCAACTCAGAAACAACAAACCGGTGAGCTTAATATCTGTTGTTGTGAAATAGGGGCTGTTAAGGGATAATATTCAATAATTAATTTTGAATAGCAATGTCATTAGCAGGAATCAGTATGGTTTTATGAAAAATGTTAATATAAATATAAATTGTAATGTTCCATTGAATGTGATTTACATGGATTTTGCTACGGCATTTCATACACTTTCACACAAAAGGTTACTAGTAAATCTGAACTCACTTGGTTTAGATAATAAAAATTGTGTTCTTGGATGGACACTGACTTAAAGATCACAGAAAACTAGGTAAGATAATACAGTCTGAACACAATATACCTTCTCAATAGAGGGATTTGGATAAATTGGTGGATTTGGCAAGTACGTGGCAGATGAGATTCAATACAGGTGCCTTGCCTTCCCTCTTAATCATACCTCGGTTTTGCTATATCTCTACTTCTGGTATTGTTAAATGAGACAATGGTCCATATGTGATTTGTATGTACAGCTAGAGAGCAGCGTATATATACCAGATAGCACAGATTAGCACCAGGCCTGTCTCCTAAACAGTGCTTTTACTTTCCCTCTTATATCCTACCTTTTTTCTGATGTTGATATAGAAGTAAGGTAAGAAAAATAGATTTAGCATGAAGAGCAACTTTTGAAGCAAGAGCTGTATTGTGATTTATTTATAATCCTTCTGTAACCTTTATTTGAACACTGTTAGGAATGGTACTGTACAATAATTGTATATGTTAAAAGAATATACATCTCAAAGAGAAATTTAAAATTTATGTACAGAATCGCTGACCTGAAACCATAGCAGAATTTTTCCAAGTCGGGTATTTTGACCCAAAATTTTTAATTTAATTTGAATTCTCACTTTAGTAAATGACAAAGTATTAAGTAAAAAGTAGCAAAATCTGTTTGTATTAGACACTCTTTATCAGATTTTATATAAAAAGTGGTAGGTCTGAAAACATAATATTTAAATTAAAATGTACCTACAATGAATGAGTTAAATGCTTTTCGCATGAATCACATTTTTGATTATTTGCACTGAAAAAAAATGAGTTCATATTCTGGAATACAACTGCTAACTTCTCGTAAGAGTAAGACCAATATCCAATAAGATTAAAGTTCATTTTCATGTCTAAAAACAGCTTTTTAAGCCTTTCAAACTATATTCCCATGTGGATTTTAGTCTGGAGTTATTTCTTAAATTGTAGAGTCAAACACAATTAAAGTGGAAACTTAATTCTGCAATTCTGAGCAGCCAAATCTCTACGGTGACACTATGATCAAAGACTGAGACAATTTCATAATCCTGTGTACGTTACCAGATATGCCACATTACATCAACTAAGGCTGGTTACATTCATACTAAATTTATACTTAAAAAAATATGTACAAATGTATAGTGGCTTATTCACTAAATGCCAAACTTTAATGAACTGCAAAAGCCCCATATGAAGGCGCAGTTTTGTGCCGAGACGCGTGTTGGGTGTTTCTTTCTTCCCATTTTTTTGTTTGTGAGTTTTTAAACCCTCACTGAAGATGATGTTGAGTAAAATAAACAAACCTGAGTTTATTTCTTCACTGCAATAGTATTACAATTGCATCCATGATATGGCTGCTGGACATTTTCAATTTCATAAGTAGGTGACTTCATGACTTGGGCATGGGTTTACTTGTAGCTTGATTTGTTTAGTATTTTCTTTTTTCTTAGTCAGAAATTCTACCGTAGTTAAGAGTTCTATGGTAACGTAGGTCTCTGGATAACAATATCCCAGAGTACTGAGATGACTGCAGATTGGCAGGGTAATTTTTGAATTGAAGTGTAGACATTGGTATACTCTAGTAGCATTACCATTCTACCAGTGTCAATCAGGGCAGCAACTTTCCTGTTACTTGTGGTCTTGCTAACCTGGGGATATTAGAAGCTGTGGCTGGATTTTTGAGTGTGACTGGGCAGTATATCACCAACTTAATTGGGATTCAGAGACCTGTGGACAGCATTTGTTGTAATGTCAGGGAGAGGGAAAATGTGTTTGCCTCTTAAGTAGAGTTGAATGAACCCGGACTGTAAAGTTCGGGTTCGTACTGAACATTACATTTTTTGGACCCCGTACCCGAACACGGACATATCAAAGTATGTTCAGGTTGGAGTTAGGTGTTCGCTGATTTAATAGCGCGTTTTCAAAGGCTGCAGGCAGCCAATCAACAAGTGTTTGACTCGTGTGCCCTTAGAAGCCATCACAGCCATGCCTATTAATGGCATGGCTGTGATTGGCCAGTTCAGCATGTGACCCAGCCTCTATATATAAGCTGGAGTCGTGTAGCGCCGCACGCACATGAGCTCTTATTAGTGTAGGGAGAGGATGCTGCCGCTGATAGGGACAGCTTAGGAAAGAATTCTGCAAACTAGTACATTAGTGGGGTGGGGTGTACTTCATATCTGAGAGTCAAATAGAAGTGTCAAATACTGCTGTCACATTGCAGTTTTAAAACGTTAAATTTTTTGGGTGCAAAAAAGTACATTAGTGGCGTGCACTTCATATCTGAGAGTCAAATAGAAGCGCCAAATACTGCGCTTACTGCGCAATTGTAAAAATTCTAATTGTTTTGGTGCTAAACTGCTCAATAGTACATTTTGGGGGTGCTCTTCATACCTGAGAGTCAAATAGAAGCGTCTAATAGTGCGCTTACTGCGCAGTTGTAAAAATTCTTATCTTCTGGGTGCTAATCTGCTAAATAGTACATTTTGGGGCCTTCTCTTTATATATGAGAGTCAAATAAAAGCGTCTGATAGTGTGCTTACTGTGTAGTTGTAAAAATTCGAATTGTTTTGGTGCTAAACTGCTAAATAGTATGTTTTGGGGCCTGCTCTTCATATCGGAGAGTCAAATAGAAGCGTCTATTAGTGCGCTTAATGCGCAGTTGTAAATATTCTAATTGTTTTGCTGCTAATCTGCTAAATAGTACATTTGCGGCCTGCACTTCATATCTGAGAGTCAAATAGAAGCGTCTGGAACTTTGAGATATTTTCCTTTGGGATTTTAATGGGCAGGTCTTTTTTCGGGATGCAACTGTCCCCTCTCCGGAATTGGAACTTTTACAGGAGTGTGGGTTTTGGGGCATATTTTGTGGGACAATGGTGTGCAGAACCTTGGCTGGAAGGTTGAAAAGGGAATCCCATCATTCGCAACCTTGCATTTTTTTGAACTTTTCCCCTTATTAGTTGCTTTGGCTTTGTGGGGACCCATGTTGAGGGATAGGAAAGTAATCTTCTTCACAGACAAGTCAGTGGTGTCAGCAGTTAATCTGTTATCCACCTCTTCTATTCCAGTAATTCGCTTGTTGCAATGTTTTGTGTTGCTTTGCATGCAATTTAACATTGTTTTTCGGGCGCGTCATGTACCTGGGTTCTTAAATCTCACTGCTGATGTGCCATCTCATTTACAGTGGAAGAAGTTTCGCTTTGGGTGCTCGGATGGAGGGTCTAGTCTGTCCAGACGACATGTGGCGGCTGGGGACCTCCTGCTTGGACGTCTTTTTACAAAGTCTTTGGCTCCAAGTACTTGGGTGGCGTATGTTAGGGTATGGAGGGCTTGGGAAGAGGCGTATGTCTGTGGTGTGCTGACAGGACACCACTCCGTGGAGGTACAGTTGGACACGCTGTTGTGGTATTTGTGTTGATTGTTTTCTAACGGGGCTACTCGTTCAGTGGTAGATAGTCGTATGTCAGCCTTAGCATTTTTGTTTAAACTTAATGGTTGGGAAGATATCACAAATCATGTTTTAGTTTGTCAGGCTTTAAAGGGTTTTTGGAAGGGTTAGGGAACACCAGATACCAGGAGACTGGTGTCTTTCGAGATTCTGCAAAACCTGCTCGAAGTGTTTTTTGGTCTCTGTTTCTCCCACCATGAAGTTCTTTTATTTACGCTTGCGTTTGTTTTGGCGTTTTTGGTGATTTTCGGGTAAGTGAGTTGGTGAGTGGTAGTCCATCTGTCTGTGGCGGTCAAAAACTGACCTTTTTTTGGTAAAAGGTGCATGGTTACTCTTAACTCGTTACAGGGATCGATGGTTTTCTGTGCTGCTGCCTATTTAAAAGTTTGTTTTTTGATGCATGATGATGGGTAATCTTTATCGCAATATAAGATGTTCTGGGTACCAGTGGGGTACCTCAGGGATCTGTACTTGGATACATTCTCTTTAATATTCTTATTAGTGATATTTCAGAACGTCTTGATGGTAAGGTATGTCTTTTTGCTGATGATACTAAAATTTGCAACAGGGTTGATGTTCCAGGAGGGATAAGCCAAATGGCAAATGATTAAGGTAAATTAGAAAAATGGTCAGAGCTGTGTCAACTGGCATTTAATGTGGAGAAGTGCAAGATAATGCATCTTGGGCGTAAAAACCCAAGGGCAGAGTATAGAATATTTGATACCCTACTAAACTCAACATCTAAGGAAAGGGATTTAGGAGTAATTATTTCAGATGACTTAAAGGTAGGCAGACAATGTAAAAGAGCATCAGGAATTGCTAGTAGTGATGCACCGAACGGTTCGCTGGCGAATAGTTCCTGGCGAACATAGCATGTTCGCATTCGCCACGGCGGGTGAACATATGCCCTGTTCGATCCACCCCCTATTCGTCATCATTGAGTAAACTTTGACCCTGTACCTCAGTCAGCAGACACATTCCAGCCAATTAGCAGTACACCCTCCCTAGCAGACCCTCCCACCTACTGGACAGCATCCATTTTAGATTCATTCTCAAGCTGCATGCTTAGTGAGAGGAGGGAAAGTGTAGCTGCTGTTGATTAGATAGGGAAATGCATAGCTAGGTTAGGGTAAACAGTGTCCACTACAGTCCTGAAGGACTCATCTGATCTCTGCTGTAAGGACAGCACCCCAAAAAAGCCCTTTTTAGGGCTAGAACATCAGTCTGCTTTTTTTTTTTTTCTGTGTAATGTAATTGCAGTTAGTTGTCTGCCAGCTTCTGTGTCAGGCTCACAGTGGATACTGTGCCCAGTGCCACCACTCACTCAATGGTGTCACAATAGCTTGCATTTAAAAACAAAAAACTTGTTTCACTGTTATAGATTGAATAGCAGTTAGTTGTCTTCAAGCGGGTGTGTCAGCCCTACAGCGTGTACTCTGCCAGTTCACAGTGCTACTCATATCTGGTGTCACAGTAGCTTGCACGCATAGTACCACTAATCGAAAAAAAATGACAGGCAGAGGCAGGCCACCCCCACACTGCGCATTGGGTAAACCTGCTGACGGCTGCCAAGCATGGAATGCGTGGATCTGCAGAGGAGTTGGTGACACCGCCACGACTTGCAGGCAGGCCTGCTGCCGCCTCCTCTACTCCTCCTACTCCATCCTCTTCCATAACCTCCTCGGCTGAGTCCTCTTCTGCTGCTGCGTCTTGCTCCACATCAATGGATAGGGGATGTAACAGGGATTAAACTGATAAGAATAGTACTACTTAACACACCACTCCTATCTGGTGGCACATTAGATCGCACGCGCAGTGTCCCAAATTTGAAATAGGAGGACCGACCAAGCATCTTTTTCCATCTCCCGGTTCCTAAAATCGATGCCATATACACGTCCCCTGATAGGGGACGTAACAGGGATTAAACTGATAGGAATAATACTACTTAGCACACCTTATAATAACGCAGAGAGAGGCAACGCGGAGAGAGGAGTCTGAAGAAGAGGAGTCAGAGGAGGAAGGTGGCTTTGAGGAGGTGGAAGACCAAACACAGCAGGAGTCCCAGGGGGCTTGTTGTCACCTTTCGGGGACCCTTGGTGTTGAACGTGGCTGGGTGGAGGAAGAGACCTTCAATGACATCAGTGAGGACAAGGAACGGGACATGGCTAGCTTGGTATCCAACCTTGTGCAAATGGGGAGTTTGCGGTTGTGCAAATGGACTGTTTGCGGTTGTTTGCGGTGCGTTAAACGGGGAGTTTGGTCTGTCACTGTGAAGCGGGCGTAACCCTTACACTACCTGATCGATACAACATCATACAGTAGGTCCCCCCCTCATTATTTTTATGGCCCCCACCCACCGCTCACGGGTGGGGGCGGGCGGGAGGACAGTAGGTCCCCCCCATTGAGATTTATGGCCCCCACCCACCGTGCAGGGGTGGGGGCCGAGGGGGAGGACAGTAGGTCCCCCCTTATCCTTATTTACTGAATATTCCCTGTATAACAATGTTTGGCATTTAGTGAATATTCCCTATTCTGCTCTGTGTCAGTGTGTATCAGGGATCCTTAGGATAGGTGTCAATCCATATCTGCCAAGTGACCCTATGTAGGAGAACAGTCTCTATTCTGCTCTGTGTCAGTGTGTATCACGGTCCTTGAGGACAGGTGTCAATCCATATCTGCCAAGTGAACCTATGTAGGAGGAACAGTCTCTATTCTGCTCTGTGTCAGTGTGTATCAGGGGCTCTGAGGACAGGTGTCAATCCATATCTGCCAAGTGACCCTATGTAGGGGGAACAGTCCCTATTCTGCTCTGTGTCAATATGTCATATGTCAGGTATCAATCCATATCCATTGTGATTTAGGAATGTTAGGTGATTTCTGCCCTTTATGGATTAAGACCAGACTCTGCATCAACTGTGTAATTTTCCATGGGAGTTTTGCCATGGATCCTCCTCCGGCATGCCACAGTCCAGGTGTTAGTCCCCTTGAAACAACTTTTCCATCACTATTGTGGCCAGAAAGAGTCCCTGTGTGTTTTAAAATTCGCCTGCCCATTGAAGTCTATGGCGGTTCGCCCGGTTTGCCGGTTCGCGAACATTTGCGAAAATTTTGTGTTCGCGACATCGCTAATTGCTAGCAGAATGCTTGGTTGTATCGGGAGAGGTATTAGCAGTAGACAGAGAGCAGTGCTCATGCCATTGTACAAGACACTTTTGAGACCTCACTTGGAGTATTGTACGCAATATTGGAGACCGTATCTTCAGAAGGATGTTCATACTCTAGAAAGAGTTCAGAGAAAGGCTACTAAACTGGTTCATGGATTGCAGGATAAAACTTACAAGGAAAGGTTAAAGGATCTTAACATGTATAGCTTGGAGGAAAGATGAGACGGGGGGATATGATGGAAACATTTAAATACATAAAGGGAATCAAGACAGTAAAGGAGGAGACTATATTTAAAAGAAGAGAAACTACCACAGCAAGAGGACATAGTCTTAAATTAGAGGGTCAAAGGTTTAAAAATTATTTCAGGAAGTATTACTTTACAGAGTGGATAGTGGACACATGGAATTTCCTTCCAGCTGAAGATTAACGCAGTGAGGGAGTTTAAGCATGCATGGGATAGGCATAAGTCTATCCTAGATTTAAGATAAGGCCAGGGACTAATTAAAAGTATTTTGAAAATTGGGCAGACAAGATGGGCCAAATGGTTCTTATCTGCCATCTCATTCTATTTTTTTCGCTTGGGTGTAGGCCGTTTGGGATTGGATCCATTACAGTTTGGCACACATTCTTTTAGGATTGGGGCTGCAACAAAAGCAGCCCAGTTGGGCCTAGGGGACGAATTAGTAAAAAGGATTGGATGTTGGGAGTCTGTCAGGTTCCGATCATACGTGATACTAAACCATTTGGTATTAAAAACAAACAAAACATGTTTGTTTGTTTGTTGTAGGTAATATGTTTCCTTTCTTTTGTAGGTTTCTTTGCCTGGTTGGTGGGCCACTCATTCGTTCAGTGGGCGCACAAAAGTGCCACATTTAGACATCAAGGAGGACAGCTGGACTTTCCACAGCACTTAGCCAAATTATATTGGTTTGGTTATCGGGGTTTCAGATGGAGAGAAGTTTGTTTGGAGATTTTTAGGTTCGGGGCAGTCACTGGATTTTCTGTTGATACATGCTGGGGGTAATAACTTGGGTTGGGTGTCCCAAAGGGAATTAGTGCAATGTATTAAGCGGGACATGAATAAGTTGAGGGCTCTGGTTTCAGGTGTAGTGTTAATTTGGTCGGAGATGGTGATCCGGTTTCATTGGCATCATGCTTGGGATCCTGTGGCAGTGGCTAGGAGCAGGGGGAAAGTTAACAAGATGTTGTCCATTTTCATTAGACACACTGGGAGTATAGTTGTGAGACATATTGAGTTGGAAGTCTTGCTTCCCGGTTATTTTCAGCATGATGGGGTGCACCTCTCCAATGTAGGTAATGACTTCCTCAGTAAGGGTTTTCAGGAAGGTTTGCAGCGGGCATTGTTTATGCGGGGGTGGGGCACTCAGATAGCTTAAGGAGTTAAGCTCTGAGCTGTGGCTGGATAAGAAATTGGGGGTTAGGTAGGATTGGTAGCTGGGATGTTTTGACGTTTGGTAACAATATTCACATTAGGGGTTTGGCTGAAATTATCGGCCGATATTCAGTTTTTGGCAAATATCGGTGTTGGCCATTGTTGATACCAATATTGTTGATAATGTGAGAGGCAGCAGTGTCCCAGCGCCTGCAGGGTCGGCACGTCCATCAGGCGGAACACGCGGCCGCCTTAGGGCGTAATGGCTCTGGGTGAGCAAGAATCGAGTGACCGGCAGGAAGGAAACACAGAGCACTCCCACTACCAGTCACTCTGTGTAGCGTGGTCAAGTGGAGGAGAATGGACTGCGGTAAAGGAGATTCAGTTTCCTGTACCCGGCCGGACTGACTGGAAGGACACACAGAGAGCACTTCCTGTCAGTCCTGCCAGGTACAGGAAACTGAAGCTCCTGTACCGTCCTTTGCTCGGCCATGCTACAAGAGAGGCAATGAGGCACACCAGCGAGGGGGAGAGGACCACTAAAGGGGGGAGAGAGGGGAGAGGACCACTAAGGGGGAGAGGGGAGAGGTACACTAAGGGACAGGGAGGGGAGAGGTACACTAAGGGACAGGGAGGGGAACACAAGGGACCGGAAGGAGAGGGGAGGTGAGGGGAGAGGAACACTAAGGGACAGGAAAAGGAGAGGAACACTAAATATTCTTGAAACAAAAAATATGTCTGCCATGTATTTTGTGCATTTACCACTGAATAAAAATAAGATTTACAAAAATAGATAAATAATCAACATGTTCAGTTAACAGTAGATTTGTGTAGAAATTGTTTCTTTTTTCAAAATGGTAAATGTACAGAGTAGTGGTAAATTATCGGCTATCAGCCTGAAAGTTCACAGATTATCGATATCAGTATTGGCTCTAAAAAATCAATATCAGTCAATCCTTAATTCAAATGGTTGAATTTGTTAATTGGTAGGTTGGAGTCCGTAGGTGGCTTTCAACCTGGGTGTGTAGGGGTATCTTGGTATACACCTATAATGTTAAATCACTTTGAGTATGATGCCTGTTGTGGCTGTGTCTTGTGTTATATTATTCATATTTTGTTATATGGATTATTGTTATCTTATGTTATGGGTCATTGTCAGTGGGTATAGTACTGTTAAAAGTTGGGGTGAATTATATCTCTATGTTAAAATTGGGTATGTTTGGCAATGACCTATTTTGTTATTTATATATTTAATTATATATATTTTATTAAAGCTGTGTTATTTTATCCATTTTAAATCTGTCTGTGTTTTTTTGGGGGGTTTAATGTTATTGTTTTATCATATATGCAAAAAGGTTAACAATGCGCATGTCAAGTAACCAGAACAACTACATCTTAATGTAGTTAATGTTCTTGTGAGTATAGTCAGCCCCTGTAGGCTTTTCAGTATAAACACTGCCTTTTCTGAGAAAAGCTAGAATTATATATAAACACCAACACTACACACAAAAGAACACCTGCTTTTTGCTAAAAAAAAAAAAAGAAAACATTACACTCTTCTAATTAAAAGGTTGGGGCTCCACGATGTTGGTACAGTGTGTCAAAGGGTTCCACGGGAAAAATGAGTTGGGTACCACTGCTCTATAGTATTTCTCTATTCTCCATAAAATAATGGACACTTGTATAATGGATAAACTCACAGTTAAAGTAAGAGATACTTCCATATCCTTTGACAGGTGCTGGTTCACTTGAAAATGTATGAGTGTAGTGTGCATACCTTAGGTTATTTTCGTACGTAGTACAATTAGAGAAAGGTTGGGTGCTTTCCTTGTTTTTTTCTCTTCAAGGGCCTTCTTTTTTTATGAAAGCGTAATGCAAATCTCTTACATCTACTATGCGAACATGATAATTAAATTAAAAAAATAAACATTAAATAAAAGAAGTGTAATCGCTGATCTCAGCCTCCAGTCTTTATGTTTACAGTAAAACATTTTAAAAGACTTGTTTCTCAGGGTTATAAAGTTACACATTTACATTAGGATTCATGCCCAACAGCTCTCTCTGAATAAATTATAAATTCACAAAATAAAGAAGCATAACAAGGATTTTTTGTCAAGAAATGTTTCTAAGTCACTGAGTTTCCATTATAACAATATAGTTAAAATGTGAAAGTCAATTCTTAACAAATCTCAACTTACTTTTCTGTGACTAGAGCCAGATTAGTAAATTCTTAACTAAGAAAATATTTAATTAGGGGATGATTAGAATCTTTTTTTCCTAGGAACTTGGCCCCATAAACATTTCCAGTAATATTTCATGTATGACACACACACACTCTTGATACTGAAATAAAGAGAAAAATTGTAATTTCACTGGACTCTGAGTCTACACCATGGAATAAAACATTAGAAATCACCTTTAACTTGTGTTGACCTTTTTTATCTGAAAAACTCTGTTTTGTTTTACATTTATAACGAGATTGAAGATTGAGAATTAAATATGTTGTCAAGGTAAGAATTAGTAAAAATTCTCAGTTAGGTCAAAGTGAATTTGAAATTTAAGGCCAAAACTGAAAACAGAATTGACTTGTTTTTCAAATGCAGATATTTTGGCCTAAATTTGAAATTATCTTTGAATTCACATTTAATTAATGGCAATTCTCAGTTTAGTGAACAATTACAGCATGAGCTTCTCAGGTCATAGAGTCATAGAGTCCCCACCACTCTAAAGATGGTGGGAACTGAGCAGCTGACCTTATACTATGCAATGTGCAGTAGGAGTTAATCTATCAGTGGTATGTAGCATAGTAGTATCTGTCAGAAATGTCCGCCATTTTCCCTCTACTCTATTGTCCTCCCTAAGGACTTAATATAATAAAAGGTAAACTGTCACTTTTTGCACCATTGAGTAAAACATTGAAAATTACCTATAACTTTTGTTAACATTTTTTCACAAGGTTTTCCGTTGTTGTTTTTTTTATATATATTAAAAATTTAGCAATTGGTTTGTCTTACCTTCAGCCGCGCTTCTCCACTCCACTCTATTCAGTCAGATCTGTATATCCTTAAGTCCCTTCCCTGCATTTGACTGACACAGAATGCTCAGTCACCTCTCCTCTATGCTGACACAGAATGTTATCATTCTGCTTTGTTCATGACCACAGTGAAGCGTAATCATTAGTGGGTACCTATGCTCCATTATGATGCAATATGTGCGGAATTGTTCCCCAGCCAATCAGTACTTACATTAGACTATATTTGTTCTTCTCTGACCTCGATTCCTTCCTTGTATTCTGTGGATGCAATTTTTATTTTTCACACCTCACAAATACAGTTTGTTAAATACATAAATATACAAGGATATTTCCTATGGTGAGACTACAAAGTGAATTGAAAGAGAATTTCACATTTAAGGTCAAACAAGGCCGAACTGGAAAACATCTCTAACTCTGCTATGCTTCCTTTTTGGCTACTTTTTCCTTAAATTTTAAATTCACACTTTAATAAATAACCCTCATAATTGGAAAAATTCTGGGAACCCTATCACTACATTAATAAAAAATAATACTTCTTGATTAACCAGACCTTGAGGGAGACAGCATTAGACTTTTTATGGGGAGAAAAAGATATTAGACACTTACAGTGGGCAGGCGCCAGGTGTTTCTGCTACTTCCAAGATGACTTCTTGCTTCTCTCACCTGTGGGCACTTAATTCTCATCCCTGGTGCTCTGAGTCAATGATGGCCTTAGAACAGAAAGGCTAATAAAGCCTAGGTTAACCCCATTACATAATTGTGTGTCAAAATAAAAATAAAATGTGTCTCTTTAATTCTATAGGGAGTTACAGATTTTCTGATTCTCTACTCATGTGCAGCTGGCTCTGCTGCCTTTATAGCAACTTAATGTAAAAGCCCTAAAGTTCCTTCTTAAAGGAAACTAGACATATGCAGAATTTGCTAAAAATAGGACAGATTTTCAGAATGTTTCTTTCATTTTTCACATGCCTTGGTGTCCTCAAGTAAGCTTCTCCACACAGCCACCAATCAGGTGAAAGGCGCCCAGGAAAACTGTAAAGCCATTGCCTAATTAAAAGGTCACAGGTTTTTTTTTGCGTTGAGATATTCTGGCAATGTCTGTTAATCTACTTTGTTTTCCATATTATCATAACCCCCAGAAATCTTAGCAGTCCTTTTCTAATGCTAGTAATTTCTTTTCCACATACAAACTAGTGAGGTACTGCTCCAAATGCCCCCGTGGATGAGCCTCCACTTCCGTAAATAAAAAAAGTTGTGTCCAAAACCCAGGGCATGACAACCGCAACGGTTGTCATGGGCCCGGCGGTCCTTGGGGGCCCGGACTGCTCAGGTCGTCCGG
>OW240917.1:191144195-191154371 GCA_933207985.1 Pelobates cultripes
CACAGATTCACACAATGCATCCCTTACACACAACCAGAAACACATAATACATCACTTATACACAAATACACACTGCTTCCACTACACACAAACACACTACATCACCTGCACAAACTGGTAACCCTATACACTACATACCATAAGCACACATATTAGATCCTCTACAATAACACATAACACATCCCCTACACACTCCACTCCCTGTGAGCGAACTCATGGGTGGGTGGAATTTATGAGTGGGCCTTATGGGCATACTCACCATCAGGCCCTGGGGCCCAGACTTTGAGCTGTGTAAGGGGCCCCAAAAAATGGAGCTGCTTCCAATTCTCCCAGAACATTGAATTTTGTGACCACAGTTGCAAACAGCCTCCAGAGATCCTGTTCTACACCAGACCAGTGGAGCCAAACTGCAGCCCATCATCATCCTCATCTGCTTGTAAGTAGGCAATCTAGTATATTATTAGTGACACTAATCTATAATGTACCTCACATTAAAGGGACACTATAGCTTAATGAAGTGGTTCTGGTGTCTATAGCTGGTCCCTGCAGCCTTTTTAATGTAAACACACACTGTGTGCAGCACTGGCGTTAGTTCATATGGGTGGGGCATTGTGATGTTACATGGGGGGGCAGCAAATTTTTATTTTGTCTAGGGCGGCAAAAATCCTTGCACCGGCTCTGATCCTGGGCAGGTGCACCAGTCTACTGGTGACCCACAGGAGGGGAGTGCACTGATTGCACTGCACTCTCCTCCTGCCCAGCCCCATCTTTACCGCAGTGCAAGTGCCCTCTGCCCCTAATTTACAGTGGCTCACACTCACAACAAGCAGTGCCTGGAGCCGTGAAGGAGCGGGTATGGCAAAGAGCTACTGATTAGCATAACATCAATATCCGTTATAAAACCAGGAAAAGGTGGGCATGGATGGTGAACTGATTTGGTGGTGCAATGGGCCACTTGACTGGTTTTGCCCTCCAGGCCTAAGGCTGCCAGCCCTCCCCTGCCCCCTGTGATGTCAGGTAAGTAAATACATTCTTTTTTTAAATGTCAGGGATGGGGGGACCTAATAGCAATGCCCAATAGAGAATTGCAAGCCTAAAATGGCAAATTGTGGACAAAGGTTAGAGTATTAGTACATTGCTGTATCATTTTATTCTGTGTTAACCAATCTCCTGTTTGCTGTAAGGATTTTGTAACAGGGATTTTCAAATTTACCACAATAAATTTAAATATTAGACTTAAATATTTAGAATTTCAGCTTCATCCCGATCCTCCTTGATTATTTCACCCATTTTATTTTCCAGTGGACCAGCACTTCCATTTTGGCATTAATGTACTTAAAATACTTTTTGCCATTTGGTTTACTCTCTACTAGCCATTTTGCAACTCCTGTTGGTATGTTTGTATATGTTGTAGGATGCTATTGAACCTCTTATTTAAATATTTGAACTTGACTAACCCTTTTATTTTGGAACTTTGGTTTTAATTTGCTTCTTTTACATTTGTTTATCAATATTATTTATTGAGAAATGTACTTTGGCCGAATTTGTTTGAAGAACCTTTAATTTATCCTCTGTGATTTTGCCACAGAATAGTTCCTGTCAGATAATTAGTTATTTTTTTAAATAAAACATTTTTGTAAAACCCATATAATTTATTATTATTTCTTCTTTTATTGTGTTCACTATTTCCCAAGTGCTTCCTAACTTGAATGTTTGAAAATAGGTCAACATTTCTAGTTATTACAAGATCCATACAAGCATCTATTCTAGTTGTCTAACTGTCTAATTGAGACATGAAAGTGTCGTTTATCAGGCTAAAGGCCTGTTTCTCTTAAATGTACTACAAGTCCCTCTGGCAAGGTTAATGACTGGATAATTCAAATCTCCCATGCTTAACAAGTAACCTAGATGTGCATCCTTATTAATTTAAGATAGTTGCTCTTCCCCTTTAGAATTAATTTTTGTGGGCTTGCCATATAGACATACCCCATTCCTTTTTTTATCCTTCCTATATTATGTATATCCATTCAAATTAATAGCGCAAAGGGGCGTGACCTGGACCTGTTGGCGAGCGGTCACATGCTGTGAGCGCTCTGTGCACCTAAGGCCTTAACCTGAGCAATTTGGACCCTTAACACCCGACTATGATGGCGAAATCCAACATGTCTCAGTCCAAACCTAAAAGGACATCAGAGAGGCAAGACAAATCACACTTTTTTGCCCCAAAAGCCGGGCAGACTAAGTTCCCAGCGATGACTGAAGAAAGGCAAGATGGCTCTAAGGAGCCGGAGCTGGAGCCCTCGCAAAAACCGCATGCTTAAAGACACATGCTGGATGACATGTCCAAAAAGATAAGGCATACCTTACAATCCTCACTCAGATATCTACACAAAGATCTGCAGGAACTGGGGGCCAGAACAGCAGGGCCGGACTGGCCCACCGGGATACCGGGAAATTTCCCGGTGGGCCGCGGCACCTGGGGGCCGGCCGCGTTCCTGGCTGGAGCCGCCGGGCCGGGTGGCAGCTTTCCCGGTCCGGCGGCCCTGCTCCTCTCACTGCCAGGGGCGGGCTGGGCCAGGGGGCAGGGAGGCAATTGCCCCCCAGGCCGCCCTAAATTCCTGTAAGGCCGGCCGCAGCGGGCCGGCCCTTTAAATACTGCAGCCACCTGAGCGCTCTGTTAAGAGCCTCAGGTGGCTGCAGCTTCTCCCCTGTAGCGTGGCCGAACTGCACTCCGGTCCGCGGTGGCCGGCCGGAGGGATAGGAAGGTGCACGCTCAGTGTGCACCTTCCTGTCAGTCCGACCGGGTACAGGAAACAGAAACTCCTGTTCCGCGCGGAACAGGAGTTTCTGTTTCCTGTCACCGGCCGGACTGACAGGAAGTGCACACTCAGTGTGCACCTTCCTATCGCTCCGGCCGGCCACCTCGGACCGGAGTGCAGCTCGGCCACGCTACAGGGGAGGGGGTAGAAAGAGGAGGAGGGGGGGTAAGAAGAGGGGAAGGGAATAGAGGGGAGGGGGGGAATAAAAAGAAAAAGAGGGAGGAATAGAAAAGAGGAGGGATAAGAGAGGTAGAGGATAAAGAGAGGAGAGAGAGGAATAATGAAAAGGGAAATAAGAGAAAAGAGGGAGGATAAGAAAGAGAGGGAGGAGGGGGTAGAGGAGAGAATATAGGGGAATAAAGAAAGAGGAATAAGGGAGGGGATACAAGAGGGAATAAGAGAAAGAGAGTGAGGGAATAAGAAAAGAGAGGGAGGAGGGCAAAAGGGAGGAGGAATAAAAAAGAGGGAGGAGGTAAAAAAAGAGGATAGGGAATAAGAAGAGGAATAAGAAGAGGAGAGGAGGAGATAAGAAAGAGGAGATAGAAAAAGGGGTAAGAAGAAGAGGTAGTAAGAAAAAGATGGGAGTAAGAGAGAAGGAGGGTAGAAAAGAGGAAGTAAGAAGAGGAGAGAAATACAAAAAGAGGCGGAGTACTAAGAAGGAGAGGCGGAGTAGAAGGAGGAATAAGAAAAGAGTAAGAAGAAGAAAGAAAGAAGAGGGTGAAGTAAGAAAAAGAAGTGAGGAAGTAAGAAGAGTAGGAGTAAGAAAAGAAAAGAAGAAAGAGAGGTAAGAAAGAAAGGGAAGTAGAGAAAGAAGGGAGTAAGAAAGAAGAAGGGAGGAAGAGGAGAAGAAGAAGGGGGTAAGAAGAAGGAGTAAGAAGAAGAAGGGGGTAAGAAGAAGAAGGGGAGTAAGAAGAACAGGTGGGGGAGTAAGAAGAACAGGTGGGGGAGTAAGACGACCAAGGGGGGAAGTATGAAGAACACAGGGAGGAGGGGGGTAAGACGAACACAGGGGGTGTGAGGAGAACACATAGAGGGAGGAGTGAGAAGAACACAGGGAGGGTGGAGGGGGGGATGAGAAGAGCACAGGGAGGATGGGTGAGTGTGAGACCACTAGGGGAGGGTGGGGGAGAGGAGAGACCACTAAGGTGCAGGGGAGAGCTCTACGGGACAGAAGGGGCAGCTCCATAGGACAGGGGCCAAGACAGGGAGCTCTTTCACACTACGCGCGTGCACACACACACACACACAATGCATCCCTACACATACACAGAAACACAACATGCTTCCCTTACACACAGAGAAACACACAATGCATCCATTACACACACACACACAATGCAACCCTTACACACAAAGACAATGCATCTTTTGCACACATACACAGAAACAGACAATGCAAACCCGTACACACATATGCAAACACACACACTTCTTTTCTTACATACACACAGAAACACAATGCATCTCTTACACTCAATGCACACACATACAGACACACCTTGCATCCCTTATGCATACAAACACAGATTCACACAATGCATCCCTTACACACAACCAGAAACACATAATACATCCCTTATACACAAATACACACTGCTTCCACTACACACAAACACACTACATCAACTGCACAAACTGGTAACCCTATACACTACATACCATAAGCACACATATTAGATCCTCTACAATAACACATAACACATCCCCTACACACTCCACTCCCTGTGAGCGAACTCATTGGTGGGTGGAACTTATGAGTGGGCCTTATGGGCATACTCACCGTCAGGCCCTGGGGCCCAGACCTTGAGCTGTGTAAGGGGCCCCCAAAAAATTGAGCTGCTTCCAATTCTCCCAGAACATTGAATTTTGTGACCACAGTTGCAAACAGCCCCCAGAGATCCTGTTCTACACCAGACCAGTGGAGCCAAACTGCAACCCATCATCATCCTCATCTGCTTGTAAGTAGGCAATCTAGTATATTATTAGTGACACTAATCTATAATTTACCTCACATTAAAGGGACACTATAGCTTAATGAAGTGGTTCTGGTGTCTATAGCTGGTCCCTGCAGGCTTTTTAATGTAAACACACACTGTGTGCAGCACTGGCGCTAGTTCATATGGGTGGGGCATTGTGATGTTACATGGGGGGGCAGCAAATTTTTATTTTGTCTAGGGCGGCAAAAATCCTTGCACTGGCTCTGATCCTGGGCAGGTGCACCAGTCTACTGGTGACCCACAGGAGGGGAGTGCACTGATTGCACTGCACTCTCCTCCTGTCCAGCCCCATCTTTACTGCAGTGCAAGTGCCCTCTGCCCCTAATTTACAGTGGCTCACACTCACAACAAGCAGTGCCTGGAGCCGTGAAGGAGCGGGTATGGCAAAGAGCCACTGATTAGCATAACATCAATATCCGTTATAAAACCAGGAAAAGGTGGGCATGGATGGTGAACTGATTTGGTGGTGCAATGGGCCACTTGACTGGTTTTGCCCCCCAGGCCTAAGGCTGCCAGCCCTCCCCTGCTCACTGCTGTGGCTGATGGAGGAGGAGCATGTCTCTGTACCATGCTCCGAGCATGGTACAGAGACATTCTCCTCCTCCATCAGCCACAGCAGTGAGAGGAGCAGGGCCGCCGGACCGGGGAAGCTGCCACCCGGCCCGGCGGCTCCAGCCAGGAACGCGGCCGGCCCCCTGTTATCTTTTCTAACTCTGTATCTGCACATTACGCTGGCGCGATGCATTATGGGGCTGGTAAATATTTTTTTTCCAGGGCTGCTTTTAATTCCCAGTCCGGCCCTGCAGAACAGCCACTATGGAAAACACCATGGCAGAGTACGCTGAGGCCCATAATGATATGGCTATGAAAATGGATGGCCTAATGTCCAGAATGGACATGGAGGAGAGGGCCCGACGGAACAAACGCCGCATTAGGGGAGTGAAGGAAACGGTCAGTACTAATGAACTGTCGGCCTACATTACGGAGCAATCACACACAATTGCCCAGGAGTTCCTAAGAGAGGTCCTTCTCATGGACCACGTACATCGCGCCACTAGGCCCAGATTCCTACCTCCCGACACACCACAAGACGTCATGCTGGGCCTCCATTATTTTCACACAAAGGAGGAAATCCTCAAGAGAAGCAGGACCCACACAGATTGGTCGGAGAAATACCGGGACGTCGTGTCTATGCGGACATTTCAGCATTCACACTCAAATGGAGACAATCCTTCCAAGCCATCACGAAGCATCTCAGAGCCCAATGAATCATCTACCATTGGGAATACCACGTGAAATTGTTGGGGTAGCGAGAGGGTAAGACCACTGTAATGCTTACCCCCGAAGACGGAACCAAGATACTCTGCGAATGGGGAATGGAACCGAAAGAACACCCAAGGCCTGCCGGAGACACTAGACGCCTTTCTCCAGAATGGAAGCGGTCGAGAAGGAGATGGTTTAATTGATGGTCCCAGAGACTGTACCAATGTGACTGAATAATTGCATGTATTCATATCGGATGTCTTATGGTCCCTAGGACAATTCTAAATTGGTAGTAGTCCAGAAATGCAGCGTGGTACTTGGGTTAGTGCATTCCTTTCTCTAACATGGCCTCTCTTTAGTAGTTTTGGTAGCACTAGAAACATTTATGGGGACAAGTGTCCCTAAGTTACAGTCCCCTACATGTAACATCCAGACAGTGACCCTGTCATACAAAAAAACATAATAATAAAAAAAAAATAAGGGGGGACATCTTAGTAAAGATCTCCACTGATAGGACAAGCTACAGAGTCATTGATGGGGAATTGCAATGGCCCCTTGAGTAAAATTAGGCAGAAGGGGAATCCCTCTAGCATCTGCTTAACTCAATTTCCCCGATCAAGGGCAACATAGACATCCCCAAAACTGCTAAGATAGTCAGAAGTGACTTCCAAATAACAGAGGTAATTAAACACACACACCCCACGTTATTAATTTGAGGGTTGAGAAGGGTTAGAGAAAGCACCTACCAGGGAGACCACAAGGCCACTAATTTAAATAAATAAATAAATAAATAAATAAAACACCTCCAATCGGTTATTTTATGTTGCTTGTACATGCTTATGATAGACAAACGTATGATTTTTATATTGTTTACGGTAATGGTCCTCAAAGTTGATTGACGAGTATTGAAGGCCCTTTAGGAGCACATTCTCCAAGGACAGGAAGTTACTAACTTCCTCCCCCAAGGCACTACTTGGAAGTGCCTATACGACTCTTCGGCTCTTTTGTTATACTTTTCTTACCTTTCTTGTTTCAACTTGGGCACAAGATGGGGGGGCACAGGACTGTTTTCCCTGGGCGCACTAAGGGCGTTCCATTATTTGGTTTGTATGTTTTCAGTGAGTGTTGTGCAGGCGTCCAAGCCACTAGACAGGTGGGACGGGGGCTGCAGGATTGCAGCCTTCATGTCACTCAGCTACAGAGCTGCTTCACTTTGCTTGATAGAGCTGGGAGGAGTGAAGCTCTCTATATATCGTGAAATCTGTAAGATCACACAGCACACTAAATTTATGACCAACCATGAAGATCTACTCACATAATGTCAGAGGCCTTTATATACCAATGAAACGGCACCTGTTGAGCTAAGAGCTCCGGACACACGACGTAGGTGTTGTATGTCTACAAGAAACCCACTTTCGCACACAAGACCACCCTCCCTTATCCAGGGACTATTCAATACAATTTCATTCAACCTCCCCCACTAAGTCGAAGGGTGCCTTCATACTTATCAGCAAGAACATATCATTTCAGGCACACTCCCAAGACATTGACACAAATGGACGATTCCTTATTGTAGTAGGCTCTCTTAATGACGAGATGTACACCATAGTATCAATCTATTCACCAAATTCGAATCAAATAAAGTTCCTCCACACGGTAATGAAATGGGTGACAGCCATACGCCAAGGGATCACACTTTTATGTGGGGACTTTAACCATATCTTTGACTTGGCATTAGACACTACCCTCTCCCCATGAAAAGCTAGATTTGGACCCTTTAAACGACAGTGCAGAGCGCTACAAAAACTAATTTTCTTGCATCATTACTATGACGCATTGAGAGCCCCCCAAGGAACGGAAAAATCTTATACATGTACACAACTCATATTCCCGTCTAGATACATTTTTCATGTCAGGAGCACACCTTAATCAAATTGAACGATGTGATATTACCCAACTCACGTGGTCAGACCATGCCCTGGTCACTTTACAGATCAAGAACGCTTATGATTTTAAGCATCGTGGTCCATGGAGATTGAACAACTCTCTGTTACAAAACAAGAAGTTTACAAGCAGAATAGATGAAGCCCTTTGAAATTATTCCATAGATAATGAGTAGTGATGTCGCGAACACAAAATTTTCGGTTCGCGAATGGCGAACGCGAACTTCCGCAAATGTTCGCGAACCGGCGAACCGGGTGAACCGCCATAGACTTCAATGGGCAGGCGAATTTTAAAACACACAGGGACTCTTTCTGGCCACAATAGTGATGGAAAAGTTGTTTCAAGGGGACTAACACCTGGACTGTGGCATGCCGGAGGGGATCCATGGCAAAACTCCCATGGAAAATTACACAGTTGATACAGAGTCTGGTTTTAATCCATAAAGGGCAGAAATCACCTAACATTCCTAAATCACAATGAATATGGATTGACACCTGACATATGACATATTGACACCTTGACATATGGATTGACACCTGTCCTCAGAGCCCCTGATGCACACGGACACAGAGCAGAATAGAGACTGGTCCCCCTACATAGGGTCACTTGGCAGATATGGATTGACACCTGTCCTAAGGATCCCTGATACACACTGACACAGAGCAGAATAGGGACTGTTCCCCCTACATCGGGTCACTTGGCAGATATGGATTGACACCCGTCCTAAGGTTCCCTGATACACACTGACACAGAGCAGAATAGGGACTGGTCCCCCTACATAGGGTCACTTGGCAGATATGGATTGACACCTGTCCTCAGAGACCATGATACACACTGACACAGAGCAGAATAGAGACTGTTACCCCTTCGGCGATGGGACTTAGTCTTTTTTTCAGCCGTTTTTTTCAGCCTTATTTCAGCTGCAGAGACTAAGTCCCATTCGGCGATGGGACTTAGTCGTTTTTTCAGCCATTTTTTTCAGCCTTATTTCAGCTGCAGAGACTAAGTCCCATTCGGCGATGGGACTTAGTCGTTTTTTCAGCCTGAAATAGACCGACCTCACAGCCCAAATCTATGGAACTGTTTTGGGCAGGAAAATGTGCTTGCGGTCGGTCATAAAGGGACCTCCAGCTAACTTTTTAACCCCTGGATGGATTTGGCTGATTTTTGGTTATGTTTATGTTTTAAGTGTGCTGATTCCAAATATGTAATTATGAAGATGGGATGTGTAGTTTTAAAGTTACAGGGTATGGCTAAAAACTGTATTTTTACTGCCTGTGTTTAATTATGTTAATCTCTTCCCAAACGTCATTTCGTTCAAAGTGGAGAGAATGTTAAAAAATATATTTTTGTTCGGAGTGTGAGAAATGCTTTTCAGCCGCTTCTAATCTTAAGCATCATTTGAGGAGCCATACAGGAGAGAAACCTTATTTGTGGTGTGTTTAGTATTGCTCTGATCAGTTTAATACCTTCCGCGTCTCCTATCAGTGGACGTGTATATGGCAGCCATTTTAGGAACCATACACCTGGGACCCGAGCAAGGTCACCTCGTTCAACAGGCTTGCAGCATATCCTCCAGGAAGAAGAGCCTGAACCCTTACCGGCTGCACGTGTCTTACCTGTACATGGAAAGCTGCTGTGGTTCCTTGATGAGCCAGCTGCCCGTGAGTTAATATGTCCCGTGGAGAAGCACTCTGTCCTGTAAAGCCTCACCAAAAAAAAGGAGTGGTGTGTTTAGTATTGTTCTGATCAGTTTAATACCTTCCGCGTCTCCTATCAGTGGATGTGTATATGGCAGCCATTTTGTCAGATTCAAGTTCTTGTGCCCCACAGTTCAAAATAACATTCAAATGACAATTCATGACAGATCACACAAGTGAATAGCCCTGCCAGCGTCTTCTCAGAATTTTTTCGTTTTCTATGAAGAAATAGAAATGCAAGGGCAGAATAGAGACTGTTCAGTTTAATACCTTCCGCGTCTCCTATCAGTGGACGTGTACACGGCATTGATTTTTGTAACAGGGAGATGGAAGAAGAGGCTTGGTCGGTCCTCTTACCGCAAATTTGGGGCACTGCGCGGTCAAGCTAATGTGACACCAGATAGGAGTGGTGTGTTTAGTACTATTTTTATCAGTTTAATACCTTCCGGGTCT